>VWYE01018887.1:0-150215 GCA_013398995.1 Alaudala cheleensis
GGGGCGGGGGTGGAGTGGGGAAAACATTTTAATTTTCACTATTCCTTCCAGTTCCCCACTGATGCAATGTTCACCAGGGATGTAGGCAGTGACTTGGAGCTAAGATCCCAGTTTTCTGGATGCATGACTTCTGTCCAGCAGCTTTGCTCTGGCACTGGTCTTTTCTGTGTGCCAGCCAGAGTGAAGGACCTGCACAGATGGCAGTGCCCCAGCTCTTTGGACAGAGACAGAGGATGGAGCTGTAACAACCAGAATTAGCATCTTAAGCTTAGAGCTGTGCATACCACACGTTTACACATGTACTACATGTTATCTTTTTGATAATGGCTGTTGTTATATAAGCTTGGAATTGCAACTGCTACTGTGAAATCAAATTCATGAATGATGAAAAAAAGTGAAGGAAGAAAACCAATTTTTAATTTTCAGTGCAGGTTAAAGACAATAGGTAAAAATGCACAGTTGAAGTGAATACTGATGAAGTTCTTCAACATGCATGCTCAATACTGTCAGTGCAACAAAACATTTTTGGTGTTAACAGAGCTGTTAGTGTGTTTTATATCTACATGGTCAAATGTAACAGCTGCCACTGTTCAGGTGACAGTCTAGAGTTAAACAGGCTAATGAGTCAATCCATCATCATTAGAAATCAATGGAAAGGCTTCCATTGGTTTAGTGGATAACTTCATCAGCTGTCATTGCAGCAAGTGTTCTTGACCTGTGCATTCAGAAGAGCCAAATAATGAGCACTAACAGCACCTCTTTAAGCACATCTGGGCTGTTGTACAAAACATTGAGTGGAGAATGAAGATTCTGGGTGCCTCCTCTGAAACACTGCCAGTCTGCACATACCAAGCTGGTATGAAGTAGTTCCTTTTGTTGTGAGATCATCAAAAAGGTGAACAAAATCGTGTGTTTGGTTTTCCAGGCAGGAACCTGGGTAAATCTCACAATCAATGAATGAGGTTTCATGAACCTATTTTGCCTGCTGTTGCTCTGGGTTATATAGAACTGCTGAACAAGCACTAGAGTCACCCAATACATGTTTCAGATCTCTGTTGCTTTTATGACATATGACTCTCTCCAATAAAAAAATAAAATATCCATTAATTAATTACTCCTAATTTTTGTGCTAATAATTCTACATTGTTTTTCTGTAACTATGAAGAGCATTATTCTGGGTTTTATGGTTTGATGACTAATATTCACTAAAGTTTATTTGAAGTGGTTTTCTAAAATGGACTGCTAATGCCATGTCCACTATGGCTTTGCACTGAGTAGGACAGTATTCTCTTTCTCAAAGGCCAGAAGCTTGTATCATCCCAAGGCCCCACCATCTTTGAGTTTTGCTGAAGAAAACTGCAGGGGCACTGTTGATGGCATGAAACATTTAACACTGCTTGGATGTGGTGCATGGCTAATGCACCTTGTCATTCTTGCTTAAAAATCATTAAGATGTGTTCTTATGTCAGCATCATAAAGGGTCTACCTTGTCTTGTTGTGACCTAAAAGTTGATGCATGCTCTTCAGTAGCAGGTCTGATTGATTTTTTCATGCACCCAACAGAGACTTTATTTACATTTTGTGAATTGTTAGAAGAAGAATTCAGTTTTTTGAACTCATATCATTAGTGCCTCAGTCACGAATTTCAAACTTGTTTAGACTCAAGAAGGGGGAGAAAAGAGATGGTGCCAGTCTTATGTCAAACATAATTTTTTCTTTTTCTCTTTCTTCCTTCCACTTTAATCAGGACTTGTCTTTGTCACAAACTGCTCTGACTTTTTCTGACATTGCAATGTCCCAAGTCAAAAGAAATTGGGGGAGCAAAAAAGCTGTGGAAAAGCACTAAAGCCCTGAAATGACCAGGAGCTGAGATCCTGCTGTGTGAATCCTGCAGGTCCTACTTTCAGCTGGCTCTGCATTAATTCCTCTCTCCACCTAAACCAAAGAGAGGGAGAAAGAAGGGAGTAGGATTTTTCCCTTTCAGATTCTTGTTTTTAATGCATTTGTAGATGTATAATGTGATTGGTATGAATGTAAGTGTCAATAGAGTTAAACCTGAAAACATATATTAAGAGAGGAAAAATGCGGGGCAACACAATCTAAGTATCAAAATACATCTTGTTGTAAATGCAGCCAACACTTCAATGTGAACAGTCTACCACATAATTCAAACTGACTCAAAATGACAGATCACTGATGATTAGGTTAAAATCATGTTAAGAGGCTTGGATCTTTTGATAATTTTTTTTCCTGCAAATCATAATCTCAATATTGCACAGTCTATAGCCCTTCCAATTTTGCGAAAATGTCATGCTTTTGAAGTGCAAATAGCAGTGATCCCTTTGCTTTATCCACAGTAATTAAAACAGGGCTTCTTTGCCCTGTTGTATATGTATATCCTCTATTTTATCTTTCAGCAAATCTGTTTTTCTGCAATAGCCTTGTAATCTGTGCTTACCCCATGCCCTTCATTCCTCATTTTAGAAAAGATTTTAGTATTTAATGTTTGAGGTTGTTTCAGAATGCTGAAATTTGTGGATAAACACAGTGAGTTTTCCAGCTTTAAAAAAAAGAACTTTGAACTATACTAACCACTTATGACATTTATGTCATTATTTAATACTCAATATATGAAGTCTTACTCTGCAGAAAGTGGTACCCCAGGTGTCCTGTTCTGATTTCTAGTAAGTTGCTGTTTAAGCTCCTGTAGATTTCTCACTTTTGGCAGGTGCAGTATCAGGTGAAACATTTCATGAGATTGTGAATTTATTTCTTTTTCCTTTTGTTTATCTTTTTAAACAAAGCTCCCTTTCTTTTATATGTCAGCAAAATTAAGCTAGCTGTATCTAATTTCAGACATGAACCAGCATGACCTATTTTCCATACAAATTTAATCCAGTGTGGTATATATTATCCATGACTCACAATAGCATAACAAAATAAGCCATCAAAGATTTCCATTATGAATAAAATAGCTGCTAGATAAATATTCAAGATGATAGCAGAAATTAAAATTTTATAATTGGCCTTCTTCAATTAAATTCTAAATTGGGAAAGAGTTTCTTCCCATTCCATCTATTCTTCATAGACACAATTTATTACATCTTTGTGTAACTCGTCGAGGGGAAAATTCATTAAAGGGTCTTTTTGAAGTATTATTATGATGCAAATTGCTGCTTGTTGTAGTACGTGGTGCACAATGCTGCTGAGAAAGAAGCTAATTAGAAGAAGAATGGACAGCTCAGTGGGCTATAAATGGGAGCAGATTCCTTTTAATTGTAAGGAAGGCCAGTTTTAAACTGGCTGTTATTTATTTTCTAGTAAGGACAAAAATCACCATATCTGGTAAAAATGATCATTGTTCATCACCATAATCTCTTTTTCTGAATCCTTCTTTGTGGGGAGCATAGATTGATTAGTAATACCAAATAAACATTACATGACAAATAAACATTCTAGTCCAAACCTATCTTTGCTCTTTGAATGTAAAAAAAGGGAAACAAATAGGGAAACAAGAGCTTCCCAGCTCCTGTTCAAAGAGGAATTCCAGTGATAACATAAACTCTAAAGAGCTGGCAATAGATATTTTTTTAGCAAGCTGTTTCTTGTTGTATTTTTGAGGGCTCAGTGTCTTTCCTCCTTAGGTCCTGTATATGCATAGAGCACAAATGTCCTTTCTAATGACCTTTTTTAGTTTTGTGCTTCTTGGTGGCAATTTTAGGGGTAAGCAAATCATAGGCATGATGAAGTCCTTGGGGAAATGTGAGTGGAAAACTAATTGGTACTGAAAGCAGTAAATGGAGAGGCACTTCTCACATTTGGAATGGAGGCAGCCTTTAGAGATGGGAATGTGATGGAGGGGACAGATGCACACTGGAAAGGAATACAGGAAAACTGGGGCCAGGGGGAATATACAAGGAGAAGAGTGAAGTTTCACCATACTGATCTGCTGGAAATTCTACTAGAAAACTGGATTACTAAGTAAACCTGTACTGTGGGCGAGAAATACAAAAATACCTGATCCAGATTCATAGCCAGAGCTATGAATCCCTCTTGCTTTTTGATTTTCTAGAAAGTCAAAATTTTAGTTTTGCATAAAGACTTGTCTATCTCCACCTCATCCATTACCTTCCTCTCTCTCAGATATGGAAATATGGAATATGTATCAGAAAGCACCAGCCACAGCAAAATATTGCAACTGTCTTTTGACGGAATGAAATAAGGTAGTAAATACTGAATAAATAAATCAAAAAGTGTAGTCAGTGTAGCTGGGAGTTAGACATACCAAAAGAGCTGTCTGAATTGTGATGCTCTCTTTGCATAGTGCTGTGGATGTGTTTGCCTGCGAATGTGGGCGCTTCAATGCAAAGGTAAATGAAAACAGAGATTCTCAAGTTCTAATAGGCAAAGGGAGCTGGTAATGTAACTCACACTGATATGTCTTCTATCAGCTGTGACTCTTGCATAATTTATTGTTCCCTTTATTGTTTCCAGAAAAGAAAAAAAAAAAAACCCAAAAACTTACATACTTCTATTATATTAGATGTATATGCTTACTGAAAAATCTGTGCATCAATACTAAATAGTGATGTTTACTTACAGGCTAACTTACAAGACACTAAATTTCCTTTTCATCATGATAGTGTTCCTGCTGTCATTAAGGAAAAGTCTTAATGAAATGTGAACACCCCAGAGTGCTGGTGTACAGTGTCTCTGAGCAATGGCTCAGAGCAGGCAAGGCAATTCTCTTTGCAGCTGGGGATGCTGTGAGCCCTGCTGTCACTCTGCTGGCTCTTGTGGACCTGCTTCTGCTGCTGCACTTACATTTCTGAAACTAATTAAGACATGGTCTTATATATATGGGACTGTACTGTAGATGTTACATATTCTTACTGTATTTGTGGGTTACTGGAAGACCTTTAGCACTGACATAGGTTAGCAAAGCAGAATTTTGCTCTGTTGGCTTTGCAGTTCTTACGCTGCTCTGGATTTTGATGTACTCAGGACATAATTTCTTGGGATAATTTCTGTGATAATACAAATACAGATTTAGTTGAGCAAACAGAGATCTTTTCTCCTCACTAATGTATATTACTAGGAGTGATATCTCTGATGTGAAAATACAAGAATTTTTTGTTGTTTTGTGTTTGTTTTAAAACGCAACAAAAAGCACTCTCCCAGTTTAATAAACCTTATGAAAAGTCGTGTTTTGAGTGTACATCAAGAATTTCATGCATTTACAGGTATTTGAAGTATACCTGTATTTGAAGTATAAATAACCATTAAAAAAGAATAAGTTTTGTCATTCAGTTATCTTAAAGACAGCCAAAGAGGTTTCCTGACATGTAGGGGAAAGAAATAATCAGTTTCTAGAACCATCAGGGAAACTCTCTGCTTGATGATGACTGTTCTGGAAAGCTGTTAAAGATACAGAAGAGAAGTTTATCTTGGAAACCACTCTGTGGTAGCAAATATAGCAGCACAATTTTAAGTATGCAGAAGAAGCTATGATAAATAATTTAGACTGTTTTGAAATGCATCCTACTCTTTTAGTTTCCAGTGCAGTCTTTCTAGTAGTGACAAGAAAGAAGTTCGGTACCAAGAAAAATAGCTAATTTAGACTTTGCCCGACTCTGAAAAAATAGAGGAAATATTTATACTATTACAAGGAGAATGCAAGTTATTTATTAACAGTTTTTAAACAGTTTTAAAAATCTTTATCTCATTTCAAAATTTACTTGAAAGAGTAATAGAGCACAAGAGCTTACTGTGTTTTGTCTTGAGTACAATCATCTAGGCTTATTGTTAAAAACTTATAAGCACTAAAGAGGGGATGCCTTGGATGGAATAATCTGCAAATCCATGCTTAAGTGAACCCAGGAGACCAAGGAACTGAAATAGTGAGCTAGGTGTGTTAACAATGACAGGCCATCAAAGAGCAGCACGTTTATTACGTGTTAGTTTTGGGCCATCCAAATAAGATGCTGAAGGTTAGAACTGCATTGAGGTTTTGGCTCATGCTGTGAATACATAAGTCATAAATAAGTGTCTCCTGGCTGTGGCTGTCTGGTATGTCACAAAAGTGAAGGACTGGTCCCGAGGAGTAAAGCAGAGAGCTTGCAGAGCTACGTGGAGGCCTTGTCTTTGCAGCTGTGCACCACTACTGTGGTAACTTGCCTGGTAGGGGTGAAGAGTCTGTGGATAATATAGCTCTTTGGGTTGATGTTTTGTCCTTTGGGAGGAAGAGGCATGGAAATGTATAAATTGTTTAGGAATTTATATATTATTTTATCTAATCTATTGCAAACTGTTCTGAGTTAGAATGGTAGGAAGTGATGCTGATAGACAGTGGCTAAAACATGGCTAAAATCATTACTTTTCATTACTTCTGTCAAGTGAAAGCAGTGGATTGTTCATCCCTGCTCATTTCTAAAATTAGTCAGTAAAAATCTCTCTGCATTCTTGCTCTCTGAACAGTGACTGAGTTTCAACCATTGTTTTTGGGCTTCTAAGCCAGTGAAGCAGAAACTTCTAAATGAGTCTGAGTGACTCAATAGTATTTTGTGGGCAACTTCAAAATGCAAATGACCTTCAAAATGCGAATGGGATACAAGAACTGTTGGATACTGCTTTTTTAGATAATTGCTCTTTTCTTCTTCCTGAATAGCACCTTCCAAAATTAGATTGCTCCCTGCTTAATATATTGACAGTACATTTTTATATGCTTAAAGCTGAGAACAGCTAATATGTATAACTGCATTCATTTAATCATTTAACTAAATAATTATATCCTCAAGAAACAGCCTGATGTGATGACATGCTAAAGACAACAGAAAGAACTTTTAAAATCTGCTGTGATTTAATTAAATAAACACATTTAATATTTGCATTTCAAGATTATATTATTTATAATTAACTTTCCAAATGATTTATTTTGCAGCCTTTCAATTTTCTCCATATCATTCTGCTTCATTGATAAGTCCAGTCACATTCAATGGCCAGAATCTGGCATTTAAATATGACCACAGTAGACAGAACAATCCTTCTTTAAAGAACTTATTCTGAGTGACATATTAAAAAAATCTTTAAATCAGTGCTACTTTTGCCTATAGCATTCATCAATCTGGCCATTTTGAGGCCAAATAAACTTTATTATTATTTACTGTATTCTGATTAATTTTATCCACAGCTTAAGGAGAACTAAACTCTCTGGATGCATTCCCACAGGAAGCAGTAGCCAGGAATCCTTACACATAACAGAATAAAATTTGGTTTTAATGGTAACTGTCAGTGAAGGAGTAAATTCTTTTTAAGCTATTTAATTTTATAACAAAGACCACATAATCTTATACTATCATCACTCCATCTCACTACCTAGATTCTTCTCTGCCTCTAACTCAGTTGTTGATCATCTTTTCTTCCTTCTGACTTTCCTGAGAAATACAATGGAGTTTTACTGTGTGACTCTCGTACTTTTAGCGTCTCTGTTCACTCAGCCTCTTATCAAGCATGGAAAGTGATGTGTGCTTCTTTCACATGAGTAGATTTCAGTAAAACCCCTGTAAAAGTTGCTTGAAAGGTTGTAGTACATGAGAATTGAATCTCTCCTTATCAAATTGCCTTTATCCTGCTTCATCCAGGTACATCCATCACAATTTTCCCTACTGTTTGATTTCATGATGTGGCCTAGTTCTCTGTTGTCAATCCATTTCCAAAAGGCAAGGATGGGTGAAAGAGAATTGCTTGAGAAAAGAAACAGGAGAAGGGCATACAGCAAAGTGGAAGTGCTCTGAAGTCAGTGTTTCTCCCTGTCACCCTCATTATGCACCAACTTGCTACTGAAATTATTAAAATTAGATGCTATTTTATTTTTTCTGATTAACATTTCTTTTTGCATGAATGGCCTTATGGCCATATAAACTTCATATTCAGTGTTCCTAAAATGTTGATGTTAATTGTTGAGAAATACGTGCTTTCAGGAATAAATATGGAATGCAGAGGAGAACTTGTCAAACACAGTCTTTAATATCTGGACTCAAGGTAAAAGTTCTACATCAAAAGTCAAGTCATGGTCTTGACCAGACCTACACTTCCATAACTTAATCAAAGAATAAGCAAGTATATGGCTAGTATGGATGCCTGGATGTTTTTGCCAGCAACTGTTGTCTCAAGAACTCTTAGTCCTTTTCATCAGAATTGTTTCTCCTCAGTTAAGTAGGATATAGGGTTCTGGTGGGCTGTTGTGAGCAGTCCCTCCCTATAATATGGGTTCTATTTTTGCTTAGTTGGAGTTTTAGGCACAACATTGCTGACATTTTTTATGTGGGGTTGAGCCACAAAGTGGTTATCATACATTAATATTATTAGAGATAGTACTCAGTTCTCTTTCCTAGAAATCCAACGCTTTTTTTCTGAACTGAAACTACTTTTAACTTAGCATTGTAGTATTTTTCTATTTTGCATCTCTACCCAAAGGTACATTCACATCCTCTAGGTGTATCTGATAACAATACATTGCTGCGTGTGATGTGATGCTTTTGTGAATGTGGGTCCACTGATTGTATTGACATTAAAAAGAAGCAGAAAAAGTTACATTGTTTTGACTGCCTAATGAAAAAAATATTGGCATACTGGCTGCAGAAAAGCTTTCTGCTAACAAACAAATAAATAGCCTAACTGAACTGGGAAAAATAGTCACGATTTAAAGGTTCACCCTCATTGAAGTACCATAAGTCTTTTGGAAGTGATGGAGCAATCTTGTGAGACCTAAATCTTATCTGTGATAGCTTCTATTCAGATATTTAGTGTGTGAAATACACTTCTGATCTTGTCATGAATCATGATGGATTCTATGATTTTTATGTAGAATGTTGCTGCAAGGAGCAGCATTTTTTGATTGTCAGGTAAAAATGTGATATTGTAAAGCAACATCTGTTTGCTTTTTAGGGTCTTATTCCAGTAAAAGTCTCTGCAAAGTCATAAAAAGAGGTTAATTTGGGATAAAGCTCATTCCTCTTAATACAGCCCAAAGGCAATAATTAAACTTTTCCAAATGGAAAGAAATTAACTCAGGAGAGTTATGGTAAATAAAACATCCAGATGTGGATGAACGTGTTGGATGTGGCAAAATAGACTTGGCCAGGTTAAAATTTTACTGATACAAATATTTACATCAAACTTTGATCCAAGCTTTCTTATAGTTATTGTTTAGAAAATGGATTTGCTTTTTGCTCTGTGTCATAAATTGTCTTCTATTTCTAAGCAAATACACTGGAGAATGGATGTGCTTACTGGACGACGGTTTGGGGCTTTCATGTTTGTTGAGAGTCTTCTGCACTTGTACAAGCTCCTTGGTATCTCTGTATTCAGTTGATGCTGATTCAGTTGATCTGTACACAGAGAACAAGTTTTCAATTACTGTAATTTCCATTACTCTGTCAGACTTTGAAAAAGAAGTTGTAGATTTAAATGTAGGCAAAGAATGAAGAGTATGATCCAGACTCCAGTGAAGTCAGTGGTATTTTTTTTTTTTATTTAGGAAGACAATTTTCAATTAATTCAGGCCATGCATGAAAAACAGATGTAAAAGTTAAATGGGAATTGGTACTTCCAGGTATTGATATCTTCCTCTTACTGAATCCCATGTGAAGGAACTCTAGCACCTTCCCAAGTACTTGCATGATTAGCTATTTTACCATTGTTTATCAGTCTGGTTGTTACTATTTCTCTCATTTTCCATATGATAATGCGATAATGAAAAATAATTCCTCATGTGGGCCATATGTGAATAACTGTAGCATGAAGTTGTACTAAAACAGTCCTGTTAAATTCAAATTACAGTTACATTACTATACACCAGATATTATGCCTTTGTAGCAAATGGAAAACCAGCTCTATTCTTGCATATACTCTACTTTTTATTGATGATAGTAGTAAAATGCATTCAGAACCATATGAACCTCTAACTTTAAGCCTAAGGCATGTGACCAGTACACCAACCTGCTGTTTTCTAGAAATTAAGTGTGTGGTAAATCCCTGAAGCGTTTCACATCCACCATTTCCTTTGACAGGGCTTTACTGATTAATTGTCAGACTGAGTATGCTTGAACTAAGTCATTAATTTTGTCTGAAAAGGTATCGTTCCAGAGTACTTTCTCTAGCAAGATGATATTGCCTGCATTATTAAATACTTTCTCTTGTGCCTGTCATACATAAACCCTCTTCTCCCTAAGCACAGATCCCTTCTATTTGCCTGCCATTCACAGATAGAGACAATAAACTAAGACAAGATTTTGTACTTCAGGTGTCCTTGGATGAAACCATTTCTTTTTCCAAATGTAAAAGAGAGGTAAATTATGAAATTTGGATGCTTTTAAGGTTTTTATTGTATTAGAAGTGCTCATACTTAATGTTCTGTATAAAATTTTTTGCATAATTTAACCAGAGTTCCCCATTTTCCCTGAAGGAACTCCCAGGCCTCTTAACTATGGCCTGGCAATGATGAATTGAGTAGGAATGGAGACATACTGAAGAGAGGAGTTGAAATGTACTTATTTTTGCTATAAAAAATCATAGCATATTGGATACATTTGGCAAATAGTTTATTGTCATTTTAATTTGAAGTATAAATAAAGGTTTTGTTCTATTGGCATGCACATACCTTAATTTATCTGGTGTGATATTACATGAAGTCATAAACTGGTGAAGCTCTTTTTATGAGCATAGTGACAGACTAATATAAACTTTTACATTCAATAGAAGAAAGAAGGATCATGAGACTTATTCATTTATGGAGTGTTCCCTGCCCAGTTGTTTACCTGAAAGGATCCATGTTATTCACTGGGCAATGTAAAGTAGTATAGGATATATAGTCTTGGCATATGTAACCCTTTATGAGTGCAACGTTTATGATTTTAATCCTCTAGTTATGAACATCAGATCCTGAGGGAAATGTGGAAGCCAAGAAGAAGACTCCAGTTTTTAAAAACAAAGAGAGATTTAGTTTGAACGCTAATATACTTTTCTGGGGTAAATGTCTTTTTAATAACTGCTCATGGAGCACATAGATCTGAATTAAGACCTTTCCTTCAGTTTTCTCCAGGGGAAACTTTCACAAGGACTTCAGTGGAAATTAGGCAGAAATGGATTGAATGTGTGAAGTAACCCTCCTCAATTAGAGTTATGGATTATTTTGTACAGTTTTTACATTGCTGTCAGTAAAACTTGGAAGATTTTATTTATTTTGCCTTCTTTAAGGTTGAAAGTATAGATTGGGCAGCAAAACCAAAGCTGTGTGATTGCTGAGTAGGCAGGAATTCACCTTGGCTTTTAAATTCTAGGTTGTTTGCAGTATTGGCTTTTGGAAACATTCCCTCTGCTACTTTAAGTGTGTAAATGGCAGACATTGAAAACTGGTGCTACTGGCAGAGCAGGGAATATGAGACCTCTTGACAACAGAAGTGAACGTCCTTTAAAGCAGAAGTAGTCCTTAAAAAGATCCTAAAATGTTGCCATGAACATAACAATCCTTTAAATGTGATAAATAAAAAAAAAAGTAACATATTCATCTAAACTACCTGGGAAATAATAGGGGATATTTCATAAAAATTGAGATTCTTATAAGTAAGGGACATCACACAAAGACAGCAGAAGGGGGACTCCAAATAAGAGGAGTCGGCTGAGGGAGGAGTATAGCTGATAGAGAAACAGAAGAGCTCTTGCCAAAGATAAGGAGAGCTGAAGAGCCACATGGAGTTCAACTGATCCCAGTTAACCTTTGAGTTTGGTTAACCTGTAAATGAAAATTATCTATGTCTGTCTCAGTAAATCTGTGAGCTGAAATTATCAGGAACTGTGAGGTTGCTTTGCAAATATACTTTTGTGGCTCTACTACTGCTCAAGCATTCACTTTTGCCCACTGCACAATATTTTATTGGGTTAAAATGGCTTCTACTGCAAGCCCTTTGGCTTGTATGTGTTTCACTGACTCAGATAATTCAGTGAGGAGAAAAAAAAGTCAAGTTTATGACTCAGACATGGTGAAAAATATGAAAAGAGTAACCCATATTTAATAGTATCTTTTGAAGAAAAATCTTTTCTTTAAAAAAAGGCTAGCAAGATGCAACACTAAAGATTAACAAGCTGTGTTTGGTGTACTGTGTGCTCTAATGTGCAAATTATATGACCACATAACTGCACAGAATATTTTTCAACATGTAGTCTTATTCTACAGAAATTAGCTGGAAAACTTCAGTTGAGTTTGAGATGGCTCTGAAACTGTTACCAGGTTAAAGCGAGGCTCCTGTTCAACTTTCATACATGTATTTTATATTTTTAAAAATATATTTTTAAAATTTTAATATTGTTTGCTAAAAAGACCCAAAGATCAGACCAGAAAAGAGGGCTTATCATCATGGCTGATTCCTGGCATAGGCAATTGGAAGGCACAGCTGGCAGTGGTAGAGCGTTCCTTAAAACCTAAACAATTTTCCACTCGCAACACATGTTGATTTACAAGCACAGGCACAAAAAGTAGGGTGATTAAGGAATTTATTTTCATTCATTGTACCCTGTAGGCAAATGTCTTCAATATTTAACCATGAGATCGATGAAAGCAAATTGTTCACTGACAACCAGCTAGTTACTTTGCTTCAGGTGAAATACTGCTCTAAGTACTCTACCATTATGAGGACAGTTCTCTCTCTTTATTTTCCATTACTTTCTGCATTTTTTCTTCCCTATTTTTATTACCACTCCTTCAAGAGTCTCCTTACAAGATAAAACTAGAATTATGTGGAAATACAAACCAGCTAGTTGCTACAGGGTTATATATCAGTCAAGCTCCAGTAGGGAGCTGCATGTTTCAGTTTCATGTATGCTGATAACTGTAATTTCAAAGTAAAGTATAGAGCCCAGAGTGTACAAAAGTATTTCGGGAGGGTTGCAGGCTCCCCAACAGGGCAGTGCTATTCACTTGTGACACCATTTTATTCTTTGTTGGGCTAAGAATTTCTCAAGTATCACAACTAGCCAGTGCTGGAGGGGGCATGGCCTCTGGAAAAATGATGTCAGCATTTCCAAGGAGGTAATAGTTCTTTCTCAGAGCCATAAGGTCAAGTCTGATGTTCTGTACGATTTTTTTCATAGAATGCAGGTAGTGATGAGAGACAACTCTCTTGTCATATCCTCTCCTTGCTATGGGAAGGGTGAGAGTAGTTGTGAAGTTCTTTAAATAACTACCAAGCTGGGACACAGTACATTTCAAAAGTTGCTGTATACCTTAGAAACTAACCATCTTTTTATCTTTTGTGCCCTTGTGGCTTGGAAAGTGGCAACACATTATCAGCTTACAGAATTCTCCGTGAGAATTGTTTGGGCACTTATTTTTTCTGAGGGTCAAAGTTAAGGAGCTTTTGTTTCTTTTAAGCCATATTTGTTAAGTCTTAAATTAAACACCTGTAAACCTGAAGAAGCTGACCCATGTGGTCAACAATCAGCTTACAACATCACACCAGCATTTAGGACATCCACAATCTAAGATATCTCTAGCATTCTGCATAATTGCTTTTGTCAAGAAAAGGCCTCATTTTTTTGACTCTCACTTGCCAGTAGTACTAGATCGTGACAAATTCTTCTTCTCAATGAGGAAATTGGCATTTTCTACCTATCTTCAGCAGTTCCTCCTCCAGGTGCAAACAAGGAAACAACAGAGAAACAGTTTCAGATCAAACAAAATTATATTTAAATATAAGCTGCTTCTGATTGCCCTCCGTAGATATTCTGCCCTGTCTGAGAAACTTTCCTGTTTTCTAGGACCCTATAATGCTTTGTTCTCTACAAAAACAAACTCAAAACATGTTTCCTGTAGCATATAATGCCATTCTATGTTCTGAAAATCACTTTATAAAAGACTTTTCAAAAAAACTCTATATTCATTATCTGCCCAAGTATGCTCATTGCTTAGTTAATAGAAATATAATTGCTCTAATGAAAATTGAGTTCTCAGAATTTTTATAGAGAATGTTTTGCATAAGTTCCTTATTTTCAGATAATTTTCTTGCTTTTAAGAAATACTATTTCAGAGAAAGTGTCATTACCAGAATTGGTAGCATTAGTTCAGAAGCATGAAATAGTAGGGGTAAAAAAATAATATTGTGCTGCTAAAAAAACTTAAATGGGCTCTGAAGACATGTTTAGAAATAGAGAAGGATACTAGTAAAGTATTTTTAAAATTAAATATTTATTTTCAGACTTCATTATGCATTGCAAATATTTTTCTCCTTAATTTAAAGGTTAGATTTCTATTTATTTTAATAGCTTGATATTCCACCCTGTTGATTATTTATCAAATGCTGTCATAATAGCAGGGTAAAATAGGGCTAGTCAAACAGATCTTTAAGGGAAGATATAAATCAATGTGGCAATTTTAACAGCAAGAAAATTACAGTGGTTCAGATACACTGAGGTTTTGTACCTATGTGCTGTGCACGTTTCTCAGTTCTCAGTCTGAGTTTCTCAGTCTGTCTTTGATGGAAATTTGTAATCAGTGTCACTATCTGGAATGCCTGTACCTACTAACAATCATGTAAGAAGGGTGGTTTTGGGTCAGGCCAGATAGTCTGGCATCCTGTCTGTGTAGAAATGCTTAGGGAAGGAGAGCAACAGTGGTACTTCCCCTGGCATGTTCATCCAGTTCCTGGTTTTAATAGCTTAGATACTTAGAATCACAGAATGTTTTGGGTTGAGAGGGACTTCAAAGGCCACCTAGCTCCAAACCCCTTGCCATAGGCAGGGGATGCCTTCCAGCAGACCAGGTTGCTCAGAGACCCATCCAGTCTGGCCTGGAATACTTCCAAGGATGAGACAACCACAACTTCTCTGGGCAACCTGTTCCTGTGCCTCAGTACCCTTTGAGTAAATAATTTCTTCCCAACACGTAATCCAGTCTCTCCTCCTTTAATTTAAAACCAGTCACCCTTGTCCTGTCACATCTGCTTGAGTAAAAAGTTGCTCTCTCTCCGTTCTGTCAGCCCCTTTTAGCTACTGTAAGGTTGCTCTAAGGTCCTTCTGGATTCTTTTCTTCAGCCTGAACAACCACAGTTCTCTCAGCCTTCTTCATAGGAGAGGTGTTCAAGCTGTCTGATCATCTTCATGGCCTTCCAATGGACTTATTTTAATGGGTCCATGTCTTTCTTGGTGGAAAAATCCAGGCCTGGATGCAGCACTCCAGGTGTGGTCTCCAAAGGGCAGAGTAGGGTCTAGTTTTCTCATATAAACCAGAAACATTATATAAAATAGAATAGATACACATTATATAGTTCTCCTCATAAATTCCTAGTCCTGATATCTGGGTATATTTGTTCCTATGATTATGTCTCTGAAATCCATCAATTAATCACAATTTCACAAATAATCACAAGGTTGACTTTCCTACTTTGTGAAGCTGTAACTCCACAACATTTTGTCTCATATCTATTGCCTATTAAAAGGTAGGTTAAGCACGTCAGGTTTTCCCATTTGTATTCATTTCCCCCTTATTCCTATTAGTGTTGTCATGACGTAGCTCCAGTCGGTAGTGTGCAGGCTGTTAGTCTGAACACTAGACACAATGTGTATTTGACAGCAATCAACAGGGCTGGCAATCCATAATTTGTTGATAGCAAAAGACACAGGGCATTAGGGGATTGCAAAGTGTAGCAGTGCTGGTGTAGCAGTAATTACAGACTCAGCAGCATTGCCAGAGTTAAGGACTGAAGTTTGCTTTAAAGTCTGTTTCAGTGGTTTATGTCATTCAGCCAGGGTAATTTGCAGTTGAATGAAACCTGACATGGAAATAATAAACTCAAATACCAGTTTTCTTCTGAAAAGATTTCAGACAAGAACAGAGCAATCCTTAGAGAAGCAGTTCATTCTGCCAGCTATAGAGGTAATTAATCACACATATGTATTTTTAGCTTCTAAGAGTTTATTCTTTGAATTGTTTAAATCTTTGTTTTTAAAATATATGATCAATAAAACAGTACTTGTTGCTATGTTCTGAAGCTGTCAAACAACAGCCACTCCCCATATATCAATGAAACGTGGTGCTGTGTTGCACAATGATGTGAGACCACAACCAGATGAACAGTTAAACTTTGAAATTAGTTCTGGGTCATCATACGAGTAGATCTAAGTGACTGCTCTTAATAATATTTTCACTCTTTCAGATAACACTGAAGGTTGGTCTCCTAAAGGGTCATGGGTAGGTGAAAGCAAAAGAGGGAAAATAGCAGAGCCTATAAAAATTCAAATGGATATTAAATGAAGTTTTCAGCAGTGTTGTGGCTGTATTTCTTAAAATATCAGATTACTTTCTGAGCCTTCACTCACTTCATTTGGAGCTTTCTCTATATTCCAAATTCAGAAGTTGAAGAAGAGGTTGCTGGCCAATCAGCACAGCAAATGGATTGTAATTACTCCAATCCCCAAAGGTAATAACATTTTCCTTCCAGTGACAGGTCTGCATAGCCTTATGGTAACCAAGGTCACCTGAAAAACTTAAATCCTGTCTAAATACTTCACCATGAAAAAGGAAGCCCTGTACTTAGAAAGACCATTTTTCTTTATTAAAACCTCTGATGTTCAACACTAAATTCTGCTCAGTTCAGATTTGCCTGTAGTGTATTTATCTTCCAATACTGTATGCCTGTGTTTACTATTTCAGAAAATTAGTAAAAGAACAGATTAGGTATTTGGTATTGAATGTTAATGTTATTTTATGACATGTAAGGCAGTGACATCCTCTGGATTATGCTTTCTCTTTTCAAGATCTCTTAGCTGTATCTGTGTTGTTCATTTTACAGATGTGTTATTGAATATCTAGGTACAGATGGAATTACAGAATCATTGAATTGTCTGGGTTGGAAGGGACTTCCCAGATTATGTAGTTCCAACCCCCCTTCTATGGGTAGGGACACCTTGCACTAGACAGGTTGCTCAGAGCTCAATGTAACCTGGCCTTGAGCACTTCCAGGGCTGGGGTATCCACAACTTCTCTAGGCATATGATATTCTACTTTAATAGTGAACCATGCTAAAGCCAAATAGAACAAACTTTCAATAACTTCTCCTTGGTCTCAGACCTCTTTAGTTGCAGTCTCAAGTGTTGTCAGCATTCACCATGATGGGATTTGCTCCTTAGAGGTTGTAACACGAAATGGAAAATGGAAATGCCTATTGTTATAGGCAATATTACTATTAGCATTTGTTGACCTGAGCAGCACAACATTCAAGCTTGTTTCAATTATAAGAAGAAATTGGATGTGTTTCCTTGATGTCACTTTATTTATACAATCTGTTTTCCTGAATATGGGATGAATTAAATAGAGACATCTTGTGTTTACAACCTCAAGACTTTTTCCGCTAGCTTGTGATACAGAACACTTTTACTGTTGGTTCTGAGGTTGCATTGATGATACTAAACACTTTATGGAACTCAGATTTGATTGGTCCTGAAATGCTCAACCCCAGTACACTGCTGCATGAGAGGAGTTTTATTTAGTGAGACAAACTTGAATTCTGTGAATGAAACAACTAACTTTGTGGCACATTTTACTAATAACTTTTCTTGGTCAGCTATACCTAGCTAAGTACTCAATTATGAATGTGGTTCTCTCCATGTACTAACTCGCAAAGGCCCATAACCTCTGTCTTCCTTTCAGCTGGGATAGAGCTAATTTTCTTCTCAGTAGCTGGTACAGCACTTCATTGTGGATTCAGTATAATGTCAATAACACACTGATGCTTTGGTTGGTGCTTATTGCTTGCCCCAAGTGAAGGACCTTTCAGGGTCTCGTGCTCTGCCAGTGAGGACATGAACCAGAATCTGGAATGGGACACAGCTGGCATAGCTGACCCAAAAAGGCCAAAGGGATATCCCATAGTCTAAAATGTCATGCCCAGTGTAAACTGGGGAAGTCACCTGAAATGGGCCTGACTTGGGGATGAGCTGGTCATCTGTCAGCAAGCAGATGGTGAGGAATTGTATCGTGCATCGCTTGTTCTTCTTAGCTTTTATTTCTCTATCCCTCCCTCCCTCTCTCTTCCTTTCTTTAAAAGTTGCTACTTTTTTTACTGTTATTATATTTTACTTTGTTTCAATTATGAAGATGTTCTTATGTCTACCCACCTTTTTTTTCCTGATTCTCCTCCCCATCCCACTGGGAGGCAGGGGGGGTGGGCAAGTAGTCATATCATTGTTAGTTGCTGGCCTTCATGCTGAAATTCTTCAAAAACAATAGAGCCCATTTGACACTCCTTTCCCCCATCTTAGTCTCCACTACCTCCCTCTCTCTGTTAGTCTGCATTTCTGTGTGCTTTTGTCTCTTTCACTTAAGTGTATTCTGTCATAAATGGAAAATACTGTGTAGTGCTGAGGGTAGCTTGGATTCTTAATGGAAAAAGCATACAATTTTTGATATTTTCAACCTGAAGGAAATGAGGGGGAGTCCAGGTGAAAAATTTTTATTTATATTCAGGATTTTTTTTTCTATAAATTAAATGAAGAATAGGTGGGATAGGTATTATTGCTGCTAGTTTTTCAGAATAAAAATAATAATTTCTATCAGAACAGAAGAGGGGAAATAATATGTGTGGGAATTCCCAAACACTCTCAAAGTTTCTGTTTTTCAGAACCTGTTTCAGAATCTGAAACCTGATGAGATCTGTCTGGTGGGTTAACCCCACTGGTAAACCAGTGCTCACGAGACCTGTAATCAGGTGGCTTTGGTTCTCTTTTGGACCAGAATTGTAGAATTGGAGATCTTGGAAAAATCAGTACCCTTCAGAAACATGGGTTGCTTGGGATTTTATATTTAATGCAGTAGTGCAAGATTTCCATACTCTGAGATGTATTCAGTGTGTGGGTCCCTGCTTTACTATGGCTGCCCTTGGAAAGACCACATAAATCCCTTACAAAGAGTATTCATAGTGCACCTAAGGGAGCTTGACAGCTTTCCTTCCCAGAGTGTATAAATAAACTACATCCAACCAGACTGTAGAAAGGTATTCACTCTTCAGAGATGTACAACTCACATGCCTTCTTGATCTATCTAATTGATAAATGGTATGAGACACTTTCCTTGTCTTATTTTTCAGGTAAAAAGGAATGAATGAGCAGAGCTTCTCAAAGTGAAAATCCTTGAATTTGGTCTTTGTTTCTTTTCAAGTTCCCACTTAGCTTTGAGAGATCTTCCTTGATACTGTTGTTTGCTTTATGTCAATCAGTTACATGTGTACCAAGAATGATTTCTCTTGGCTATGTTGCTATGAGAATTCATTTTGGTATTGTGTCCTTACATGTTGCATGAAGTGCCATGTAAATTACAGATAAAGTTCTTCCCAACATGGGGACAGCTTCTAAACTGTTACCAGACACAGACGTGTGTTCAATCAAGAAAATTGAAGTACATGTGGTATTATCAGGATATCTTTGTTAATATACTGTCTTCACTTATGACTCCTCATGCTGCACGAACTAGATTTAGACAACAGAGGAACCTATGCTGAAAAGCTGCTAGGCTTTTACTGTATGTTACTGGTTTTGAGTGGGGAAGGAGAAGAAGCAACCACTCAATCTTCCGAAGCTTGAAAAATACTAAAGTTCTCTTGGTTCCTTGTCCATATGATATTAGTCTTTGTTGTTGATATAAACTTTTCAGATTTCTGGACTCAATTTCATGGCAGTTTAATGCAAACCACAATTTTAAACATGCCCTGTGGAATAGCAGGACTTGTCTACAAGGGGGAATCACTGAAAAAATAAAAATATATATATTTATCTATGTCATTTAAATTCTCTCTTTATCTTAGCCCCTTTCATAGGTAATTTTAGAGCACATGTCCAACATGCATAGCAGAGAACTGCCCATGCTGGCTTCAGAAATGAAGCAATGGATGTAGCTATGCTCCTTTTAGGTTGAGCTGGTTCCTGGCTCTTGTTTACGTCATTGCATGTCCCAGCTTTTTTGGAGATAGCTGCAGGCTGGCTGTGCTGTGTGCAGCTGAAGGGTGTAGATATGCTCTTTGCATGTTTGTCAGTGAAAGAGTGTGTAATCTTGCTTACATTAAATTAGGCTTTTTTTTGCAGTAGGGAATTGTCACAAAGCGTGTTGGGCAGTGTGTGTTTCACACAGGTTAGTGTGCAATGAAGTCTCTCTTTGTGGGCCAATCATCAGCCTTCAGAACAGAGACTGTGTGTCCCTCCTTGCCTCTCCAGATTACCTGAGGGCATTTCTGGGAACGGGGCTAGGAAAATGTTCAATTTTAAGTTCACAGCACCTCCCACTAGAGTGCTGCAGCTGTTGAAAAGTGAAGCAACATTTATATGGTGGCAGGAGAGTGTCTTATTCCTCTGTTTGTTTAGTACCCATGCAAAGAATGATTTCTTGTGTCTGTTATGTGTTAATGACACTGCAAAAACTATACTTTATGATGCACTTGGGTGCAATAATTTAGCTGGATGGTTGAATGCAATTTAAATATGCTAAAAGAAAGGACTAATGGAGTATCCTCAAGGACTAATACCTTTATTTATAATTATGTCATGCTATCTAAATTTGAGAAGATTTGTGTTTGTCACAAACATTATGTTGTTGAAACGTAGCATTTTAGATTTAAGTATAAAAGGACCTCAGTATTTTCTCTGTGGAAATATGTTATTTATAGTCATGATTGGGTTGTTTTTCTTTTTTTTTTTTTTTTTAAAACTATAACCTACCACCAATTCAAATGCCTCCTGACAGTGGGTTCTGAGAGTGCTTTTAGTAGGCAGTGCTTCTCTGCTTAGAAGAACCCTACAGACAGAATAAAAATATAAACCTAAGCATTTTTAGAGAGGAAAGGAACAATGGAGAAAAAAAATTGCAACGTTTTATATATAAGGGGAACAAAAGTGCTTAGCCTGGGAACTTGGAGTAGTCTATGAATTTGATCTGAGCTCAAGGGGTGACTGTCTTGCTAATCCTGCTTCTTGTCACCTTTCCTGTTCCCCATCTGCCAAACGTCACATGTCAGGAGTGAAATGTCTTGAGTGCTCTGTTGGATGATCTTGTGAAGGGGGGTAGGTTCTTTTCTGGGGCCCCATCCCCTTACTGGGCTTGGGTAATGTTTCAGGTAATTCCTTCAGGCCTGCTAGTGCCTGTAGTGTTGCACCTTTTCAACAACAGCTAACTTCTGTCATTTGTCCTTGTGAAAGTCTCACTGCAGGACCTCAGTTTTAGAGTTCTGAGCCTCACCTATTGATAAAGCTCAATGTGAGTCTCTGTGTTCAGAGGAAGAGAACCAGTACTGTGTAGGAATGTAAAGTGTTGGCCTCTATGGTGGACGCTCCTTTCTCTTCTGTGCAGCTAAGTGGCCAGATTTTGGGGATTCACAAATAATAACCCAAATAATGATGAATGAATATTCAGTTCAGCAGGTGAATATCTTTCTAACATCTGTGAGATATTAACCAAGAATACCAGCTGGACAAAACTACCAAGAACTCTGGAAAACTATTTTCTTAAAGATTAACTGTATTGTTAGAGACAAAGATTGTTCATCTTTTCCTGAAAGAATATACGGCTTGGAACATCTAGAACATGCACTTTCTGTCAATGAGCAGTGAAGCGAATATGTGTGTTATGGCACCAAAGGATAAATGCTGCTCTGAAGGAATTTTCTTTTTTTTAATTTAAATGCAGTTTATTTTTAACTCTCTCAAGATGCTTTCACAGAAACTCATATTCATATGCAGTGATATCTAGTAGTTTTCCTGATATTCTCAAGCAATATGGTTGTCAGCTACTAGTTAAATAATCATCTTGGACATAATTACATTTTTTTCATCTACAATCTGCTGGATTTGTTTCTGTTGCTCTCCTGTCTACTTTTATTCATTACAGGAAATTTAAATGCCCTATTTAGTGTGAGTATAATACTTATTTCCTTTTTATCTGTAAAAGCAGTCACCTTAAAGAAGTAATTTGTTTTCATGTTAATTATTGTGGTGTGTGTATATGGTGAGCTATTCTAATACAACTGAATTTGCATATGATATTTCTATGTTGCCAGTGCTGTCACTGACTAGTAATGCAGCAGGGCATTCACAGTCTTAGAGCAACATCTCTGTTTTCTGAGGCTTTGTGGATTCTTCTTGTTAAGTAGTTTTGGTCTTGCAGTGTTCTATTGATTGTTCTAGATTATTTCTCAACTAATATAAAATATGACAGCACTCCACTTTGGAATTGCAGTCCCACTGCTTACTAATACTGCTACATTGAAGTTTCAAGCACTGCAATATTTTTTTTTCCTTCCCTCCTTGAAGAGCTGGTGGCATTAGGCATTTCTCACTTACTTTTCTGTACCTTGTCCTTCCAGCCCTCACTGGGCACTCTGGAACATAAGCTGGCATAATGAACTGCTGCAAGAGCATCTGTGACTCGGCAGACAATCTGCTTAATAAATGTTTATTGATTTAAATTACAGATTATACACATGCATGAGATAGCGAAATAAATTAAATTAGAGCTGATTACACATCTGTCTTACACTGAAGAGGAGGCGCAGACACTGATCTCTTCTCTGTGGTGACCAGTGACAGGACCTGAGGGAATGGCCTGAAGGTGTGTCAGGGGAGGTTTAGGTTGCATATTAGAAAACGTTTCTTCACACAGAGGATGGTTGGGCACTGGAACAGGCTCCCCAGAGGAGTGGTCACTGTACCAAGCCTGACAGAGTTCAAGAAGTGTCTGGACAACCCTCTCAGGTGCATGGTGTAACTCTTTGAGGTGTCCTGTGCAGGGCCAGGAGTTGGACTTGATGATCCTTGTGGGTCCCTTAGAGCTCAGCATATTCTGTGGTATGTCTAAAAATTATGCCAATATTTAAAGCAAGGTAAAAGGATTAACTGGTTGAGGTGGCAGCTGGTGGACTGCTGGGTTTCTTTCTGAAGGTGCTAATCAGCTACAGCACCTTTAGAAGGAGATTTTTGAATTTACCCACAAAGGCTGACGTAAGTTTTTCAAGGACTTACTTTCTGTACATTTTCAAGGACCTTTACCTTCTGGGATATTGCTACAGGCCACAGCTGATGTCTGGAAGTAAAGGCACTTGCTGTATGACCAAGCAGTAATTTTGGCTTTGTGTCTCTGGTTTCTGACATATTTCTATTCTCAGGTTTTTTTTCTGGTGGTTTTGCACTCTGAGAACTGATGATAGAGTTCGAAAGGGAGCCAAGGCCAGGCAGCTGCTTTGAAGAGTTGTTTATTCTATTGCTTATTTCTAGAAGTTCTCTCAGTCCAGCGTGATGTTTGCAGGCAGCCAGAAAAGCAGAATCTGCCCCTCCTACAATGGCACCTGAACTTTTATAGTCTAAACTACGTTAACAATGTTTTCCTTTAATTACCAATAACTATGACCCATGTCAGACAGTGAAATCTTACCATAACCCAATCAAGAAAAGGCCACCACCACTGCAAAGATGGAGGGGAAGAAGAAGCAGGAAAAGGACGATAAACACACCCTGATTCCTCCATCTTTGCCCCATTCTATCTATGTAGTAAAATCTAAAACTTCTATTTTTTCACCCTGTGTGCTAACAAAAATCATACCAATCAAACCCATGTGGTCTACATCTCTCCTCTCAGACTTGGCAGCTTTTTCCAGGGAGTTAGATCAAAGGAATAGGTATTTTTGACTCTTTTGGCTCTGTCCCAAGACCCTCAGAGTCCTGAGCCTCCAGGGACCCCCAAAGGGGTAACCTGGTTTCCCACATTCTATGGCCATATTTTATGAAAAATTAATTTTTCTCCTCCTCAATAAGCTGTTGACTCCATTCAACTATTAGGGTTAAAGTATGTGTAGCTCTCCTAAAAATTTTCTTATGCATTTTGTGTGCAATTAGTTTTCCATATTATTCTTCCTGACCTTTATCCTTTTTCCCTCCCCAAGCCAACCTTAGAGGTTGCTCAACTACAGAGGATGTTATTATGTTCATATGAAAAGCACATCTGAAAGCTCAACTTTTTAAATCATTGCCTTTGTGATTTGGTAATTTCTGGGTGTTATTGCCAATAATGTCTCTGTGACTGCTGTAGCTCTTTGAAATAATAAAAAAAATTAATCAGACACAATTTAACGCTATGATTTAGCTTTAGATTGTCTGTTTCAGCAGTTCTGTTCCTAAGAGAAATTGAATTTATTGCAGAGCAGTGTGTAGATAGCAGTATTAATTTGTATCAATTTTATGAAATAGCCAAAATTATTTGATTTTGCTGATCAATATGTTCTGCCATGTAACACAGTGGATCATGCTCAGAGTTTGCTAACAAATGGAAATAGGTCTGTGGGTCCATTTCTATGCTACTTTCTAAAACTATCTTGACCCCAGAGTCCAATTAAGCAATCTGTGGGATCAAATTTTGATATGATGATTAGATATTTCAGGATGTAGATATCTGCTTTTTTCATTTCAGGGGCCTTGTACAGATCTAACACAGTTAAAGCCTTAAGCACGTGTTTCTACCTGAAAAGTTTCCTATCAGTTTTTTCCCCATGTGTGAACTCCTCCTGTGGTTTACCAGTCTCAAGGTATTATCTAATGGGAAATAAAAGGGATTTTAGGATGCTCAGTGATGACTGATGTGTGAAATACGTTACAAAAGAGTTTCTTACTTCCTTACTTTTCAGGTTGATTCTCTTTAGAAGGTTCAGAGATTTGGCCTACACATAAGGAACCCAAATCTCACAGCAAGGGGAGAAGTGAAATGAACAGTCATAAGTGTTTTCTCCTAATTGGCTTCAGAGTTAGTGTAGGCAGGATCAGAGCAGTGCAGCTCTGCCCAGTCATACACTTGTATAGCTTATGTGCCCCACTCAGGCCTGGGGGTGTTGCTAGCAGCCACCTCAAAGTGGCAGGGGTGCACTTCAGGCCATGGCCCAAGGATGAAGATGCACCCAATTCACATTTCTTTGAGCCACCAGAACTGCCCAATTGGAGTTGATTGTTGTTTCAGTTTTTCCCAATAGTTGTAACCAAGAGCCAGCAGGCTTTGGGGGTGGGAGGTGAGGGACAGGTGAGAGGCCATGGTGAGATACCTGATGTGGTTCTGTTGGATTATGTTTCTCACTTCTGCATGTGTTGTCCAGCTGAGAGCACTGGTGAGCTTGAACAGTGAGCTGGGGAGAAGAGCTGGTCCAACTGGGCAACCATGTCAGCTCCCATTCCTGTTCTCTTATGTTTGGATCATGCAAGGTTTTATGTTTTACTAAAAAATAAAGCTGGATCAGTGTCACTGTCTGAGCTACTGAATATTGGCACAGGCTGATGGTGGGGAAGCTGGAGTGTGTTGGAAAACAGCATGCAGGCAAGAAAACAAGAAAGAGCAATGACTGACTTAATGGTATTGGATGTACTCTCAGTGTTTTAATAGAGTTGCTTACTTCATCTGATGCTCCATCTGCTTTCCCTTTTTCCAGGTGAGAATCTCAATAACTTCTCAAAATTTTTTACATTTGGGTTTATTAATTTTGGTTTTGTCATATAGTCTTGCACTGACTGCAGTCAGAAGAGGTTTCTCTTCAATCATCATAAACACTTTGCTCACTCAGTATTTTTGATCTGAATCTCTTGCTTGTGGCTATATTGACTTACTGAATGGTTTATTTCATTTAGCATGTCAGGATAATTATTATGTTAGCAAAAAGGGAATGGTCCCAGTTTAGTTGGAGAACAATTGTATCACTTACTAATTATGCTGTCTGACTGCTGGGTTTTGGAAATGTCATTTGTGTGCCATGAATCTTCCATTCATAATTGTAAATACTACTAGCAATTACTTCAGAAGGATATTGCATGGCTAAATTCACGTTTGTAAATTATTCTGAATTCCTAAGATGCCAAATTGTCTAATGCAACAATTCATGTTACTATTGTTAAGTATCCTCCAATTTCTGTATTCCATATTCATGTCCTTTAACAAGAGAATGAAGCAGAATACAATGCTCATTGATGTTTTTAACTTCTTCATTGGAGCTACTGTCTTATTAATAGCCTGGAA
Organism: Alaudala cheleensis; assembly: GCA_013398995.1. NCBI lineage: Eukaryota > Metazoa > Chordata > Aves > Passeriformes > Alaudidae > Alaudala > Alaudala cheleensis. Next base: position 26,075 of record VWYE01018887.1, read on the forward strand.
AAACTTTGCAAATACGAGATTTAGTTCTTTTTCCTGCTACTTTTGAAATCTAAAGACTTACAAAGCAGCTATTACTTCTTCATAAACAGTTTCTGGGATGAATTTGCAGATTTACTCATGTATTATCTTGGGGTAGTCCTAGAGATACTGTTTCATGAATATGTAGAGCATGTTTGCTATCTTCTTTTTTATGTAGTAGATTCATGGCAAATTCCTAGTTTATTCAGCAAGTGGCTTTCTCTGCTATATTCCCTCTATATAACAAATGCTTGTTTCTTTGGCAACTCAGACTTCATTATTGATAGGAAATGAGTCTGCAGTGCAGCCTTATTATGCTTTGAAAGCATTAAAGGACATTTTCACTTCTTCTGTTCTATTACAATGAATACGGAATTTTTCTTTTAAAAATAATTTTCTGACACCAGATTTCTCTCTATAATTCATAATTTTCCTTGCCACACCACAGATATTTTTCTGTTCAGCTAGAGATAATTTTCTGTTCAGTTAGCCCCCTCCCTCCTCCTTTAGAAACATAAATTCTAAGTATGCAGTGATCTTTAGAGCTGTGGACGGTTTTGACAGTTTTCCATCTTTTTTACACTCTCTTCACTTCTCACAACAATATATCATTATACTGAAATATATTTCAGTTTCCTTCTCGCTATCTTTTTCTCACTGAAGATTTTCTAATGAAGTTGGAAATGAAATATCAAAAAAAGGCATTTTTAGTTTGAAATTAACTGTAATCTAGGAAAAGAATGACACAATCTTGCAGCTGAGATAAAGCAGGACTTAGAAATATCTGTGTGTTACTACAGTTTGTAGTTTGAGTGGCAGAAATGTCTAAATGAAATAAGCAACCCTTTAAAGTAAGCCTAATAGGGTTCAGTGGGCAGGAATGTCATAAATAAATTTACAAGGGAAAAATGAACAGAAATTTGCAGTTCAAAATGTTCATGGAATTGGAATGGGAATGTAAACTATGTACAGCAGTTTTTGGGGAAAGTACCAGTGGTCATGAAAATAAAATTGTTGTCTAAAATTTTATTCAATAGATCACTGTAGAGCAGATCAAATATCTTATAGAGTGATAAAAAAACCCTGAGGGCATTATTAAAATCAGATTTTAAATAATAGTAGAAATTGTCTTGGTTTTTTGACACCAGTCACACATAATGATAGAAGAATCTGGAGTTCTGCTACAATGGATATTTGCTTCCATGCTTATTTGGCATGCTTAGTTCTAAGTAGATACCTAAAAAATTTATTCCATTAATAGTGCTGAAAAAACCCCACCTGAGATATGGAATAGTACAAAAAGCTATTGTTGCTCAAGTGTATGGGAACATTACAGATGGTACTGTTTACAAAGGCATCAAGAGAGCAGTACCAAAAGAATTATATAGTTTGAATGCAAACATCTTCTAAGATCATTGAATTACAACATAACATGATTTCCAATACAGAAGGCTGAAAGTTGTCATATATTTTTGTAACAGAAATTGTTTCATAAAACAGATTACCTGGGATAGCAATCTTCCAAAAGAGTGGAATGGAAATTTCTAATGCTTAAAAAAAAAAAATAGCACAGAAGTGGAAAGGGAAATGTTAACTTGTTGGATGTAGGCAGGAAAAAACCCCCAACTCAGCAATATTGATCTTGACTGCAGAATGTCAATGTTTAATGTGATGCTGCAAGCAGTAATAAAACTCAAGTTGTGGGCTTGAGTTGTAGCCTCTACTTCCCTTCCACGTGATAGTGTAATTCTACTGGGTGATTTCCTGTGGTTTAATTGCCAGGGTTTGTGGGTGTTATCATGGGGGGAGTGTTTGAAAATAGATGCTTCCTGACAGCCATGAATCTCATGCTATGCCTTTTAAGTGTAAAAAGGAAAAGATCATTAACTCACACAGTGGGCTTCCACATTACAAACTGAATCACCTTTGAATGGCCCAGTGATTCCAGAAGCAAAATTTCTGTTTTCTATAACTTGCTCACCTGCCTTTTCAGCTAAGGATTCTACAAAGGAAATTTCTGTTGAATCTAGAACTCCTCTGTCACAAGTAAATACATCACTTAATTCCTTTCATTGATGGGTTTTATTTTTTACTTCTGTTGCTGTTAAGCTGCTTCACTCCTGTTATAAGCCTGTTACCTCAAGAAGGAGAAAGGCCAAAGTCTCCATTCCCTTGGATGTCACACTAGAAGGGGATGTTCAGGATGCAAAAAGTGTGCTGTGGGCTGTTCAGAACATAGAGGGGAAGTTTGACTCCTGCACTTCTGCACTGGAACCTCAAGGAGAATCAGTCAGGAATCTAAACTGCTGGAAATGATATAGCTGCTTAACGTGGCTACATTAATACTATTCTCAGTCACAAAGATTCCCCTGTTCATTTTGAGACACATTTTTCATTTCACTATTAATGTCTTTTTTCTATATTTCATTTCTCATTTTCCCCTTTATTATTTATTCATAGACTTTATATTTCTATGATTAGCACAGGCTACAACATTGTCTTTCTTTTTATCTTGCTCATTTTTACTACAGCAGTGAAATCCACACTGATTAGACTATAGAAAATTCTTCATCCTGTAGTAGTTTGCATAGCCCTAAAGGCAGACTGTTCACTTTTTTACAACTCAGTCATTCAGTCTTTTCCTGTGTAGTGCATATAAATGCAAATAATTTAGACCCTATCCACCTATTTGAGTTAGACATGTCCTCTGAAAACAGACAAATTTTTCAAATAATCCAAATTCTTTATGATAAGGTGAGGGTCTTTCCCCCACCTCCCTTTTCTATTAATGTAACTTAATTTCTTTCTGTTCTCATGATTATCTCAGTTTTGTCTTTACTTCAGCATTTCAGTTTCACCACTTCCCATCTATTAAATGTTAGTGGAATTCATGGGTTTAAACAAAATTTAAATGAAGTTTAAACAAAGTTACATTTCTACTTTCTCCTCCCATTTTGCATCATCACCACCCATTTTGTTGATCAAAACTGACTTCAAAACTCAAGTGTAAGTATATGTTGTACCAAAAGCTAACCCGTTGGCTGGCCTTAAAATTCCAAGGCAGCTTCTGTGAAATGATAGGATAAGATACAAAAACTCTATGTAATAAGTACTGTGAATAGGAATGTTACAGTAAAATATCTGAGAAGCCTCATAATAGCAAATGAGGTGAAAGTGCTGAGAATCATTAGAATGATGATAAAGAACATTAGGACAAGTTAAAAAAAAAAAGTAATTTAAAACAAATATGCTTGCTGGAGTGCCCACCAAAAGTGCCAATTGGTTACTCCCTTTCCTGGAGCAGACATTGATTATCTCCAGGTATAGCCTGTGATGAGGATATTTGGCTTCCCAGAGGGCTGTGTTGGGAACTCAGCTAAACTCCAGTCCACAATAAAGTGTGTGAATGTGTAGCTTTCTCCCAGGTTCACAGGTGTTTTGTAAATATTCTTCTCCCATCCCCACAGAGTCAGGAAACAAAATTGTAGAGTTATCATTTCCTCCAAGTTAAGCCTGCAGTATTTGTAGAAACTTTTCACGTTGTAGGAACTTGGCATCAATCCAGTATCCAAAAATAATCAATGTTCATATACATCATTTATCCATTTAGAAGAGAGGAGTTCATTGGAAAAATAAAAATTTTTGAAGGTGATTTTTTTAAACTCAAGAATCTTCTGTGTGCTTGTCTCTTCTGTAGGTAGCTGTGCACTATTGTAAATTCACAGCTTTGGTACAAGTGATGGTGAAGTACAGAAGTTGTAGGAAATAGGGAAATAAAATAAACTAGAATGGGTCAGAGGTAGAGGGGTACTCTGGATTTTGCTGTGTTGCTGGTACCTGCCCTGAAGAACATGGTTGCTGAATCAGTTTGCTTTCAGAGGTTGTTTTCTTTGTGGAACAGATAATTTACAAGAGTATGTAGGTGAAAATGCCAGACCATAAACAGCTGATGGGCCCCTGCCCTGTTTAACAATGCTTTTGGCTTGCTAAGTCTTTGTCATATGCCCAAAAATGAGGACTCTAACAAGTCTGAGCTGGGGCAGACAGAAGTGCCCCAGAGCAGCTGAGCCTCTCCTTCAGTGAGAAGAGAATGATTTACAAATAAGTAACTTCTACTTGACTAGAGGGATTTTACTTGCAATTAATTTATCCCCAAATCTTCCCAGGCAAAACTTACAGAAAGATGTGAGACTGACATACAGGAGGATAGTGATGGCAGAATGAAGGAATTATTTTACTGAAAACATTTCTAAAAGTAATTTATTTATTTAGGAGCAAGGTATTTAAGGATGAGCAGTAATATACTTGAAAACTATCATATTAATTTACCTTTTCTTTCAGTGTAAAATGACCAGCTAAGACTATTGTTATGCCTGATGGTTGTCCCTGCATGGCATTAGAATGCTGAATACCAGATATAAGTATTAGTGGTTTTTCTCAAGTAAAAATATGCTTCTTTCTGTATGGAAATCTTTGGAATTTATTCTGATTTCTGTTTTTGTGTGTTTCACTAAGCTCTGTGTTTTGTCTTGTACTGTTTTATGGAAAACAGTGTTAAGAAAAACACACTTACTGTCCAGATGCTCCCAGTCTGCTTTGCGCAGAGTACCCCCTGATGTCAATAATTTGATGAAAATGATTTTTAGAGAAAGAAAATGAGACCATAAACACAGAATTATATTAGAGAGAAAACTGAGCTTTCTGAAGTGTACTGATGAGTGCTTTACTGGGGAAGGTGGTTTTCCAGATATGTCAGGTATGTGAATCAGTTTTCACAATAGAAAAAGTATTTCTAAAACGTTTCTGTTAAATGAGAACAGAAAATAAGTAGTTACTTCTTCAAATACCAGCATGCTGTTTCCTTGCACAGCTGTAGCCTGGTAGAGATCATATTCATCTGAGAGATGTAGGTGCTGGGCTTTGCTTTAATGAATACTGAAGTGTTTTGCACAAAATGGAGCACCTTTGACAGCACAGACTGAAAAATATTCTAAAGCTTTTAAATAGTATTCCATATGTTCTTCTCTTTCTAAAGTGTGTGCTCATCCATGAATTGCAATGTAAAAAAGGCCTTTTAAATATTCTCAGTGTTGCTGTATCAGGCACCAATACTAGCATTGAGTAGGTATCCACTGAGTCAAGCTCTGAAAGGAAAAGTAACTCCTGCCTTAGAAACTAACACATGGTAGATACAGCTGTAGAGTCTCAAATGAGAGAATTGACTATATACATACATATATATTTATAAAACAGGTTGACTTCAGTTTGAAGTACTCTGTCATGTGCCTGTGATTCCTGAATGTTGAACTTACAGCTTTTCTGAGTAAGGTTTGATAAATAATTCAGCCTTATCTTAATGGCTTTGTTCTTAGCACTTACTCCTCACCAATACCCAGTGCTACCTCTCTTTGCCTACTGACACCTCTTATCATAATGCTGTTTGTAAATGTACTGCAGCCTTTCAAAGGTTTTAATGGTCCTATTTTTGTTTTTTCCGTGTTTGATTAAACCTCAAAATCATTGCCAGGATGATTTGGTCAAAATATTTATTCTTATTTTTTCTATTAAAAATAGAAAATATAAGTTCTCAGACCTCAAATTTTATCCAGCTTTATTTGGCTTTTTTCTATGGAATGCTTAAGTTTGTTTTGGAACCTGCACTAATAGTTAAATGACATTTAAGTGGTACAGAGACTTTGACCTTCAGCAAATGGTCTTCTAAATAAATGAGAAAATATATGAGTGGATGAAAGGATAAATGCACTGCAATTTCCCTGCTTTGTGCATAGTCTTCAGAGAATAATATCTGGTATTGGTGGCTAGAATAATTTAGTAATATGGCAGTTTTGTTTCCTGGCAAGTATGAATGACTCTGTGAGGATGATGCCTACCTAATTTAAATGGGCAAATTCTCCACTAAACTGTAGAACATTCCTGTTTGAATGATTTTCCTGTAGAATTAATAAGAAAAAAATGCTAGTCTTTTTTTTTACTGTTCCTGAGTTCTAAATTACGAACATCATGTCTAGATTTTTGACCAGCTGTTTTTCAGACATCAGTTCCTTGTTGCTGAAGCACTGTGCATGTTTTTTCTGCTAACAGAAGCAGTCTCTTGAGAAGACTTTAATGTAGATATTGAGGTGCCATACACATAAACAGGCAATCTAATTATCACTTTACACATGCATAATACTGCTGTCATTCTGTTCCATTAAAATTTTGCAATGCCAACAAGATGTAGATGTATGACTAGGTCAGTACAGAAATTTACAGGACATGTCAGGTTATGACAACAATTTCATTCATCAAAAATAAAGTGAATTTCCGATGCTTAGCAAAACTCCCATTATGAGTCCATCATTCTGAATAAACTGTATTAATCCACAACAATTAAAAATCAAACAAGCTGAAAGTGTGTCTGGGTTTTGCATAATGATTTGTAGCACATTGTAGCACTTGAATTATTTTCATTCTTCTATACTGATGAGTTTTTAACCATTTAACTTGGGAAGGGGAATTTAATGATACAGCTGCATGATCTATAACAGCTGTTAATAATTGCCTGGCCTACAGAGCTGCTGCAGGTGGGGATCTTGCTGCAGTTCTTGGGAGATATCTGCCAGGAATTTTACCTGAAGGAGTGCTTCATTGTTAGGCCTAAGCCAATGTAGCAAACGAATGACTGAGGCACTCTTTCTTTTTAGCAACAAAACAACAACAAAAACAACAACAAAAAATAAAACAAACAAAAGTACCACAAGAGTGGTACCAGTAGAACATGAACAAGCATTGACAAGTTACAAGCGGGTCCAAAGATTTTATAGCTTAATAAATAAGCTGGCTCTGAAAAGCCTTGTAAACTGTGCTTGAGATGTGTGCCTTATGTAACAGAAAAGTTACGTGAACTATATTTATAAGTGCTCTTGTGATCAAAATCACGTGGTTAATAAATTCTTACAATTCGCAAAAAAAAAAAAATTTCCATCAATGCATCACCTTTGGCATTCATACTAAGTTTGTGAATTCTTGTTTAGCAGTGGTGGCAAAGACCTTGTTGTGCATTGTCACTGTATCTAGTTAAAAAGCAATCCTGGTTATAGGTACATTTACAGATGAAAAAACCTTTTTTTTTGGGACTGGGCAACTTAACACCCACCTGATGCATTATAATACTCATTCACATTCATAGTGTTATGAAATTTCACTCTTTGATCTTGTACAAACTTTACCCTTCTCCCTAAAAACACTCATATTTTTGACTGGTGTGTGGAAAGTAAAGAATAAAAGTATTTCAGAAGGTTATAAGATCTGTAAAAGCACTAGCTATGAAATGGCTGTCACACTTTACTTTCACAACTTCAGACATAATTATTGGTGCCTAATGGTTGGCAGTCTAGGGTCAGTTTTTACAGCCTAAATGTTAAGAGAGGATGATTGTAGCAATAAATACCTGTCACCAACAGCTTTCAAGTAATAAAAAAATCCACTTGTATCTGGTCAGGGTGATAATAGCACATGAAAGTGCACCAATTAAATAACTTTAGAAGGATTTATCAGGTTAGAACTGCTGGATGTAACTATTAATCTCTTATGAATAACATTTGTAGCTAAAAATTAGCAACTATTGTCAGAATCAAATCAGAGATGAGGAGAAAACTAAGTATAAGTTTCTTTATCCTCATTTTATTAGACTACCTGTACTTATGGATAGTGTATGTGAGACTTGGTAATAAAGTATCTGATCTTGAGCTGTTGAGACAAGAAAGAAATGTTCAGCAGTAGGTTATAAATCCAGCTCTCAAGTCATCAGCAAGCATATTTAGGATACAAACATTTTAATATTGAAACTTAAATGCCATTACTATAGATTATATTTCTTTTGGCTTATATTGCCTTTCAGCTTTGGTACTAGAGATACAAAAGACAAGTAGTATCTGACACCTTGATAAACCCTTAGGTAAGGCACAATAAAGCTTTCCAAGTTCCTAAGTCAGACAGCTGCTTTGCCATTTGGCTGTTCATAGTGGAAAGGTGGGAGAGAGGGAGGGATGAGGTGCCATTACCAGGGGTGGGTGAGAGCCAACCTGCTGTCTGACAGCATGTTTCTGGCACTGGATCATCTCAATGTTTAGATTTAGGCTTTTAGTGCAGCGTGATGTGGCCAAAGTAGAGGGGACTTGTACTTCCTTCACATTCTTCCCTGCTCTTTCTTGCTCAGGATCTGCACTATGGCACATGTCCTCCATGCTCACTCTTGACTTCTAATATGCCATCTCTCTCTGCCAGACTTCTGCTGAGCTGGAGACATGCCTCTGCTCTCTGCCCAGACCAATGAAGCCAGAGCTCAGCCCCACTCCAATGTACCTACTACTGGGACAAACCTTAGCAGTTTCCTTTGCCACTTTTTCAAGGATTTCATTTATGTTATGGCCTTGAAGTCAGCTCTGTTCTACAGAGCGGTACAGCTCCATAAACTCTGCTGTGTCTTCCCATGTGCCCCTACTTAACTGTTGCTATTTTGGGCTCCTGTTGTCTCCTACCCCTCTACAAAAAGAACCCTATAAATAGAGATAACAATCCCAAGGAAAAAAGTTTCAACAGTAGAAAGTTTCACAAGGCTTCTATCAGAGCTTTCCTACAGGTGACCTGCTCAGCATTTGGCTCTTACAAACTGCCAATTCTGCCTTCTCACCAGAAGGAAATAAAAATGTTTTACTTCCCTGCTTGCAACAATTCTCTCATATTAAAAGCCCCTTCAATTTTAGGCAACAGGTTTAACTATACTAGGCCATAAAAGGTACCTATGCCAGACCATTGTTCCCAGCTTAGTGCTACCATCCTTTTTAGTTTCTCTTTTGGATCTTCAAAGGATGCAACCTTTTTTGTGTCTCCTAACCAAAACCACATGGGGCCCATAACTGAAGGGCTGCTGAGAGACCATTCACTCAGAAATAAGACAGTGTTTCATCAATTCAGCAAGCTGAACTGTGTCTCCCACAACCAGAGGCCAGGAGTTTTGAACCTGCTCTGTGCCTCAAACGTGTCGTGAGCCATTTCAAACCTTTCGTTTAAAAATTAAACAGCGTTTCTTTCTGCTAGAATTTTTTCATGGGAAATATTTCCAAACTTGTTTTCATAGCACTCTCTCCCCTTCAAAAGAAACTACTTGTCCCTTCTGTTTTCAAAGTAGCTGTATATTTCATGAGTAGGGTACACTGGCTGTGTCTCCATGACTTGGATCTGAGCTCTTGCCCAAAGATTTCTATTAAAATGCTCTTCCATGCTTTGCATGCTACAAGAGTCCAGCCTGGGCAACTTTGAAAAAATACTCTCAAAAGCCAAGTTTGTCATAATAAGGATCAAGCCTTTGTATACAAATGGGCAGGGAGTGCAAACCTTGTGTTACAAATATTCAGCTGCCCAGTGCACATTAGCAGATAATTTATAGAGGCATATACCTGCAGAAATGCATTAACTGGCATCAGTCTAGTCCAAGTGGAAATATTTCTGCTGTTACAGATTTCATGAATGTTGCTTTCCAACCTTTCATCAGATTTCCAAATAACTGTTCATTTGCTTTCTTCTTCTGGTACTGTGCTTTGAACTGTTTATGCATTTGATTTATATAATTTATATTACTTTTGCATTGTTTATGCTGTGCTTCATACTGGTTGTTACAGAGTTCTTAGGCTATGTGCACTGCCTCACAGCTCAGCAGACTTTGTGTTTACAACAATAAAAAGACTGCAAAATATTTTAGATTTGTGCTGGAGTTGAAAGGTTGACTACTTGACATGGTGTGTTTGAATTAAATATTAAGAGATTTTCACATTCCCTATAATCAGAACAAAAATCATCCCAAGTCATGAGTTTACCTAAAATAAACCCCCAACGTTGTCCCCTCCAAATTGTACTGTCTTGAACTGGTCTTGAAAAAGGTCCAAATCTCAAGGGTTCCCCTCCTGACTGATGGTATTTTTTTGACACCTTGATCTAAATTCAAACAACTTCCTTTTCTACTTTTCTACTACTGAGGAGTGGAAGGCACTGAAGATTAAACAGCACTCCCACAGCAGTGTGCCAGTGCTTCAGGTTCCCTTAAGGATCAGGGTCTGCTCACCACCACCCTCCCCAGAAAAGCACTGCTCCTTCTCTACTGACTGCTCCATCCTCCACAACTGGAGGACAGCCTGAGCCCTCTCTCTGGCTGCTGAGCTGGAGTGATTCTCCTACCAATGATAATCAAAGGCAGTGCAGGGAGGAAAGTGCCTTTGCATTAACGATATTGAAATTTAGCAGAAAATAAACCCCATTGCATTACAGCTACTCCTCAGATATCAAGGGGGCTAGAAGGTCTCAAGAAAGGAATATTTTTCTGTTAATAGAAGAAGTTGTGTTTATACAAAAGAATTGTAACTTCGGGATAGCAGCTCCATGTCTCTGGATTTAACGTGTCAAATAGTGAAAATGTGAAGCAATCAGAGAAACAAAACAGAACTGAGACTCATATGCACATGAATATTCAGTTTGAGCAATTATAGCAACATCACAGGAAATTGGGAAGAAGGGAAGCTGGACAATGAAGGGGATGTAAAGGCACTGGTTTCTTCTGTGTGATGAATTTCAAATACAGAAAAACAGATGTGTTTCTGTGCCAAAAGAATAATTTAAGTTTGCAAATTACCCACAAGTGCTATTGCTTGCCACTGGAGTAAATGAATCCTCAGCCTTGAAATTTATGTACTGATGCACTGAGAGAAGTACTGGAGTACTTCAGTTTACTTAGGGCTTATTTTCTCTTGATGGATAACTTTAATCCAAGTTATACATGGTATGTGCAGGACAACCAGAGTGTCAGGCCCAGCCAACACGGGCTTATTGTTAGAATTAAAGAAAGGCAGGTCCTGCTTGGACTACCTGACCAATGATCAAGTAACCTGCTTAGTAGATGATGGAGGGGCTGCATGTGTCATCTGTCTATTGCCTTGAATCCTGTGCTCTGTTCTGGGCCCCTCAGTGCAAGGACATTGAGGTCTTGGAGTGTGCCCAGAGAAGGGCAACAGAGCTGGTGAAGGGTTTATAAAATATTTCTGTTGAGGTGTAATTGAGGGAGCTGGGTTTCTTTAGCTTGCAGGAAAGGAGGGCCAGGTGGGCCATCATTGCTCTCTACAACTGCCTTAAGGATGTTATAGCAAGGCAAAGTTGGTCCCTTCTGTCACTTTTTTCAAGAGAAAAGATTAGAGGGAATGGCTTCCACCAGAACAGGCTCAGATTAGATATCAGGAAAAAAATGTTCCCTGAAAGAGGTGTTTGGTGCTGGAATAAGTTGCCCAGGGAGGTGGTATAATCACTGTCTCTGGAAGTGTTCAAATTCATCTGGGTGTGGCACTTGAAGATATGATTTAGAGGTGATTATGGTGGTGCTGGGTTAGTGGAAAAGGATTTGGATAGTTATCCTAGAATAGCAGTTCTTATGAACTACAGATTTGCCACAATGGTTTATCTCAAACTGTTTTCAAAATGCATCACGTTAAACCAAATGTGGCACTTCTGTCATGGACCAAGGGTATTCACAGATGAATTATTTAGGGACTGGTGTTTTGGAAAAAAACTATTTTTGAGTTAGTATTTTTGAGAAGCTCACATGTGGAAAGGTTTTTCTGCTGATGTTCTTCACAATTCACTCATCACTCACAACATTTTGTGTAGCAGCACTCTGCAAGCAGAGGTGAAAAGAACCACAAATCTCACTTGATGTGCCATGTGGGTTGTTTTTGCTGCAGGCGGTTTAGCTGTTCCTTTATAGCCATTAAAAGTTTATTAAAATGCATGAGAGACATCCATTATAAACCAGAAAAAAGTCCATTAATATTACATATCAGATAAGAGTTATATTTACACATTCCATCCCCCAAACCCCTAACCACCTAAAAAAAAAAAAGCATATTTAAATGCAGAAATTTAGAAATGTCAGGAGAATATTTTTGTACCATGCTGAGTAATTTATTGAAATATTAAAAAGGGGATCAATAATGAGACCTTCTGCCTAGAAATCTGACGGGTTCCAAACAACGCTGGCATCACTCCAGGACATGATGATGCAGCTGACATTTCCTGACCTTGCATTACTTTGAAGGCACATTGTGTGGCCTTCCCACAATAGTTCTGGGAAGAATGGAAGTAACCAATAAATATTTGAAGGTTAATAACAATGAGGAAGAAAAGTCCTTTATAAAAACCCCAGTGGCTCAAATAGAGTTAACAGGATGATATTAAGGGAAAGGTGAAATGTAGATGTACTATGATAAGAAAATTCTAGTTTGTAAATACCTCAGCTACATATATTGAGATACAAAATAATTTTTCAAGCAAAGTGAGGATATAACTTTCTTGCTGGGATATTTCCATGCTGGTCTGTGTGCAGATATATTTGCATGCAGCAGTAATGTACTATCAACAGAGAGAGGATTGTTTGTGTGGTTTACCCGTGAGGTCTTGTTTCAGTTACATGCTGTGAAACTGATGTAGAGCAAGTTTCACAGGTGTATAGAATACAAATAAGTGAACAAGCAGAAACTGGCATCATAAAACAATATTCATTCCTGACTGCAGCTTTAAAGATGTTACTGTTTTCATCGTAGTCGGCTCTAGCTGTGTTTTAACTTTCTAGCCCCATAGGAGACTGTTTTACTGCAGGATCCTCTCAAGATCAGGTGTTTCTTTTCCAAGGTATGTGCAATGTTAGTACAAATGTGTAATTCTTGCAGTGCAGCTCAGCAGGCCTTTGCAAAGTAGTAGCTTTCAAGATAACCCTCTATTGGTCTCCTCTGGAAGCAATTGATTAGTAGCTTGGCTTTAAAAAGAATATTTCTCAAAAGTATTTTCTCCTTAAATAGGCTTTTCCTAGCTTATAACAATTTTTATTCTCCAATAAATTACAAGACATACATCTTTTGAGGAAAATTATTCCCATTCTGTACCAAGCAGTTTATATGTGCTGATCTCAGCCAGCAGAGCCAAAGGTGTCTATGAAACATGCCAGGTGGATAAGCTGCATTACAATTAAAGATGAGTCATCATTTGTTTGTATTCATTCACTTGTGTCTTAAAATTTGGATCCTAAAAGATTAAGAGGAAAGAAATAAGATTTCAAAAATGTTCATCTTTATGGCAGCTTCTTAAATTTTACTGCAATATGAATCACCAGAAGCTTCTATCTTTGAAATTGCTCTCGTTTCTTCTACATATGATATTAGGATAAGCAGACGTTGTGAACACGTGCAGAATAACTTAATATTGCATTTGTAGTGTATTAGAAATGTTTGGGATACAACACATAAATTCTGCTTACAAATTAGATCCCAATCACATTTTTTCCTCATTTTAAGGTACTTTTACATATATATCAGCCAGAAGGAAAGAACTAGCAGATGTAAAAAATTCCTGACTTTTTTTTGCTACTGTTAGGTGTGTGTGGTGTCCTATTCCAGTAACTAGTTTATCAAACAGTAGTTTGCGATTTTGAATCAAGAAAAAAAGATACCTTATTCATGAAGAATTATACCAACAGTTTCTGTGGTGTAGTATTATTGCAGAAAGGGGAAGAACCCAAATAGAGTCTTCTGTGAAAATTGTAGAGCATTTGGACTGCCAACTATTTTGCTACGGTTGTAATGTCTGTATTAATTGAACCAAGAGACATCTTTTCAGTAAAGATTGAAGTCCTTCAGCTGCAACTTAAAAATGCACAGTTTCAACTTGTCATAGTTTAGGTGGAAAGGACACTTGAAGTTTGGGGGATATAGCTGGGGAATACTCATCACAGAAATTGCCTACTCTGGAAATCCAGTGTACATATATTACATGTTCCCCCTATTCTTTTGCAATCTAAGGTTTGACGAGTCAAAAGAGCCTGAAAATGGACTTCACAGAGAGTTTTAATGCATGTACACTGGAGACATTTGTGTGAGGAAATCTGCTTAGCATTAACTTGTGCCTGGACTGTTGAATTGCACAAGCAGAAACTTTGCTTTGTACTCAGATGTAAATCCTGAAACTATTTCTGTCTAGAATAATACATAAACTGTAATGTTATCTCAATTTTCGGTGGGTTTTAGGAAAAATTAATGGCAACTGGTCATCTGCTCCAAATTTATACCCGTTTAATCAATGCATTTAATCTTTCTGTACTGATAACTACAAAGAAAGTCTTTTTAACACCGTCCTTTGGACATTTCTGTAGATATTGCCACAATATATCTAGTGAAAATACATGCTTAACTGCAGAGAGTTTTGGAACTTTCCATAGCTTTTTTTTTTTTTTTTTTGAGTTTCAGGCTTGGTTTATATGTCTGAATTTTAAATTTTTCTGCCCTATGGCTTTTAAATTAACTGTAAAAAACATGCATTAATAAATCCTTATTTTTTTCCCTGTAGATAAATCAAAATTATTTGAACTTGTTTATTCTAGAAGTCCAGAGTATTTCTAATTAGATTTTAAATCCTGTATTTCATATGTTGCTTTATTTACATCACACTTTTCAGTTCAGCTGTCAGGCACCATTTATCCTGACAAAACAAAGAAATTAAATTTTAAAATAGGACTAAGTATGTTAAAGAGCATTAAATATTGGTTGAATTATAGCCCAAAGGCTAAATGTTTGTGTCTCTGAATGTGTAACAGAGTTAGTCTGGCAATGTGTAGTTTTGAAAATCTATGCTATGTACCTAATTCCCAATGATTTTCAATTGGAGTCAGTTTCTTGTGCTCTGCAGATGTTGTAAAATTATATAAAGAATGTACCTGAATCTACAATGGAGCATCATTGATTCACAAGGATCTTGCAGAGAACTCGAAAAACTAGCAAATCACTCACTGAGAGTCTGTAGCACACAGTTAATATTTAGACAGTGTAGGCACCTAAGTTTTAAGACTTGAGCATTACTAGATAGAATTGATCACTAAAATATAGTGAAATTCGGGCTAACTTGAGGACTGATCACCTGTAATACTTTCCTCTTTCACCTGTTTTTATGTCATGGTTTTACTAGCTCTGTAGTTTGAATAGATAAAGCAACATACTTTAGCATCCTTCCAAAATCTGAATTCAGTTTTTTCTACTGAGATATGGTTTGATGATAGTTTTTTTATAGTGTCAATAATGGCATTAAATCTTCTTCCACTTCTGGATAATAAATAGCATTGGTAATAAAAAAAAGACTGCATGAGAATTGTTATCACAGAACCATGGAAAAGGAAAATAAAACATAAGACCTGCATGTAGGCTGAAGAAATCCTGTAGAATGACATTTCTGAGGAAATGGAGAATATATTAGAAATATGGTGATTGAAATAAAATAGTATCATTGTGTTAATAATGTTAATAATGTTAAGTTTTGCAAATTATTTTTTCTGAAAAACGTTTCACAAATTGTGGAAGTATAAGGCACTTTTGTTGGTCAAAAAGTCAAACTTTTTTAATCATAAGTGCTGTAGAAAAAAAGACAGTTTCTGAACTAGGAAATATTTGTGTAGCTCTTAGTAGTGAAAGGGAAAAGTGAAATAATCAGGAATGCCTCTAGAATATGAGCGCTCTTGGAAGGGCCAGATTTGCTACTGAATCTCATGGTCAATTATGTGCTGGGAAGAACTTGTTCCTAGGTTTATTCTGGAGTGAGGAAGTTCAAATGAAGTCTTTTGCAGGCCTTTTCTGACATGCTTATATGATGTGTTGCTGATGAGCAAAGCACTTTCCCTAGAGTATCTTTAGGGAGGAGGAACTGGGAAGCCATAGTAATGGTCACATATTTTAGACAAAAGGAGCTGATTTTGTGGTTTTAGCCTGTGAAAAAACTATTTTATCATCAGAAGCTGGATAAAGGCAATTCCTCAGTTGGGGTAATTCTTAAACTACAGATGAGATAGTTGTAAAAGAGTAGATAACAAAACTTTGCTCTGTTGTATTTTTTCATAAGTTGTATGACCTTCATAACTTTGTATATAATGTGATATAGTGAAATTAATTTCTGGTGAAATTACTGATTTCAAGGCTCCCTTTTACACTATTCTGGTTTTGTTTGTCCTGACTCATTAGTAAATCAGCTTTTTATAATGAGTTTTTCATCAGGATAGTACAGGTTTATTCTTTAGTATGCCTTCAGGGGTGAAACAGAGCTGCTTAGACGAGCTTTTTGGTGCCAAATGGGGTTGATACTTGCTCTCATCAAAAGGAGCAGCTAGACCAAACATCTTCTCGTTGCCCCCTTACCTGGGTATTCTTCTCTAGGATTATTTGCTCTGTTTCATTTTAGTAGTAACAATTATGTGTTGGTCTTTATGGACAAAAAATACAATCTGATGAATTACCAACTGCAGACACAAAGTCCACCTGAATTTTATGCTAAATCTTGCAGAAGTTTGAAAACAAAAGTTGAGGTCAAGCATCTCAACATTTCTCATCAATCACCTCAGTTTTCAGATGCAAAGATTATTTAATACTGGAAGCTGCATGAAACACTATTAAATTTATAAAATTAGTTTCTAACCCAAAGAGAAGGAAGTTAGAAAGAAAAATTGCTGTATTTATCACTTGATGTGTTTCTCTGGGTCTACCAGGCCTGTGCTATCATTGCAAACAAACTAAATTCACACAATTCCCCTGAGCCAATACTATCCCACAGTGTTTATGAATTGTTGCAATTTTTTCTTTGTAAAGAAACAATTAAATGCCAGAAAACCAATTTTTTTGTTTTGTTTTGCAGGCAGCTGTCTTCAAACTTTTGGTATCTGTTGTGTTATTTTTTGCTCAAAATATTCTCTAAAAATGAGTATAACCAAAAAAACCCCCAGACAATTAAAGAAATCTCAGCTTTTAGTTGACAGTCTTGCAGTAATTCCAGAGTTCCAATTGCTGCAACTGACAGTTTCCACTGGAATCTCCACTTCATGAAATAATGTAAATTTCTAGCTTTTCTGGTGAAAATACAACCTAAGTGCAAGGAGAGAAAACTGATACCCAAAGTGGTTATCTCCCTGCTAATTTTAAATGCTACATTTTGATAAAGAAGAAGGGATTTAGAGAGTTCTGATTCACAGTCTTGAACACATAGTTGGCACTGCTTAATAAAAGAGAATGAAACATGAACAGTCTTCCATATTTCTTTATGCATTCTGCTAAAAGTTTGTGCAATGGAGTATTTTTCCAGATGAAATTGCTGCCTAGCCAAATGAAATTTGTGGGTGGAATTGTGCTTACTTTCACAAACTAGCACTTCGCCTGATTCCCTTACTTGATTTGGGTTTATCAGCAAATCATCAATATTAATTAATTTGCTCTTTTTAAAATAGTCTCTAATCACACTCTAATTTAATACTTTTCATCTTGGAAAAATATGTAACATCCAGGCAGACGCCATCTCTGACCAAACCAATGTGAAAAAATCCATTGCTACACTCGTAACTTGGTTCTTGTGGGTTAACACTTTTAAGCTATTTAGAAGTACCTATTTTCTTATTTCACCCTCAGTCTACAATAAAACATATATTAAAGAAGAGGTAAGCAGTTTATCTCTCAGATAAAGCTCTGTGTCTCTTATGTTTCAGTAGGAATTGACAAGATACCAGAATTAATCACAGAATCATAGAATGGTTTGTGTTGGAAGGAAGGGCATGGATTCTGATGGCATAGGCATGCACATGACTCAAAGAACAGAAGGCTGTGAGTGTACCACAAAAGATTAATGTGACATTTCTACCATTTAAAAGAGCTATGGGTCTTTAGAATATCATCACCTCAGCCTAAGAGATCAGGAGAGACAGTCATTGTATGCTGTTTTTAATACTTTTTTGTGTTGAAGTAGATTTATAGAGCTGTCTTAGTATGTTTTAACTTTTATGTTTACTAAGCAGATTTTCTGAAATAAATACCTATGATTTAATTATGTATTTAAACATAATGCAGCAAAAGAGAGAATGTAGTCTTCTAATGCAGAATTACATCACAAGACTGTGATTATCCTCTGAGTTAATGATGTAATAAGATTAATTTTAATGTTGAAAATTGAGATATTTAATATCTGCTGCTTACAAGAGGATCAAGAATGTTATTACAACTGCTAAAGGTCTGAGACAGAATTTCTTGTTAGTAATGTAGCCAGTCTCCAGCAACCCCTGAAAGGTGCTGAATTTCTGTAACATATTTTACCTCAGGGGAACTGTGAAAGATTCTCACACTGTCACCTAATGAGATAAACAAAACTTAAAGTAATGCAACCAAGTCTTTACTCCCACCTGCATCCTTTCCTCCTTCTCTGGCTTTTGAAATGTTTTCTACAACCGCTAATTTTTCTTATGTATCTGGGGGAAAATTTAGAATCAAGCAATGTATTTCAGGAGGAAGCTGAGTATATATCACTGAGTTACAGGTATAACAAACTTGAATAATTTTTAAAATAATAAGATTCAGTTTGGAAATTTTAAACTTGGAAAATTCTGTCCAGGCTTATGGAAAAAAATACTCTCCTATGTTCTCATATTAGTTTTTCACTTAATTAGGTATATTAATACTGGGATGGTTAGTGAGCTGTGTTCCAAGTGCCAGAAAGAAAAATTGCATTGTAGTCTGATTGTAGATGCTGACAATGAGATAGTGTTTTCTGTCCCCTACTGAGCTTGTGTGTATATAGGAAGAGGGAGTAGGGAAAATCTGGGCAACTGTTGTTATGCTTTACTTTCTCTACTTTTATAACAGGCCCATTAAAATCTGTGTTCCCAGAAGTGCTCTCGGCATCCCCACAGGCAGCTGCCTGCTACTGCCTATTTCTGTGGTAGGTCTCCTTTGTCTTGGTGCCTGTTCCTGGACCTGCACAGCACCAGGGCAAAGCCATCCCTACTGTTAATTGAAACCTCACCATTAAGTGTTTTGTTGCATCAGCACAGTTGGAAGTCTGACCTCAGCTATTAATGGCAGCTCACTTATCAAAAGTGTTTCTTAAAACAAAGGTGGTGAAAACATTACACAGATGATTGATTGGAATAACTTTTGTAATTTATTAACTCCCTCACTATGAAATGTATTTGCTTGTTTTTAATATTTTTATTGTGGAAAGAGTTTGATAGCTTAAATATTGAAGTACATCCAAATATATTCTATACACAATCACTGTATATCAAATAGGCAAATATATTTCATGTAAACTTTGTGTTTAAAACTAGTGAAGGACAAATACATAAGAATATTTATATTGAAAATTAATTATTATAAGGCCAGTACCATTTCTCAACTAATAGGCATTTGACATAGGAACCATTTGCTTATCTAAAAATTGTGTTTAGTTCTTTGATTGTGTTTTTGTATTTAATTTTCACTTTCATCTGGAAAATAGTTTTCATCACAATGTATAATTGCCATTTTTCCTGGCTTTGCTCCGTGTTATAAACCATAACAACAATTGAGCAGGGGCTTTTCTGATTGTGTCTACAGAGGATTTGTCTTTCCAGCAGTGAGTGCTTAAAATTATGATGAATTTTCACACTTCCAGGGGTTGCTTGGTGACCTTTATGCTGATATTTTTACCCAGCCTGTAGGAATGAATGTGTGAATGTCCATAATGGATATGTGCATATATATATATATATATATATATATGTATGAAGCCATGATGAAACTCTTGTTATATCAAAACTGCTTCATAGAATTTTGCATGATTTGATGAGTAAGTTTCTGTGAACAAAAGCATAGCTATTGAACCATTACATAACTTGTAAACTGGGAGAAAAGGTACCTAGCTGAGTAATGTAAGAGAGTGATTCAAGTCCTTGCTCTGCATGAAAACAAAGACATAAACCTGAATCTCTGCTTGAGGGGAGCTTCTTGTCTCAGTGAATGCTGAGAGGTAAGATAGTCCTGTTCTTTTCTAGGATTACTTCATGAAGTAGGCTGACTTTTTACCCTTCTAGTACTTCAGTAAACCCTGTCTCAATCTGAGTGAATAGAACAGGGTGGAACAGTGTGAGCAGAGGGATTTGCATCACAGCCAGTGGTAGCTGTGTAATTCCCTCAGACTGGAAGAGCAGGGTGAGCATCACACTGCACTGAGCACCACAGACCACTTCCAGGTGAGCCATCAGCTCGTGCACTGCCAGCATGGGCATTTCCACATCCTGATTCCCTGAGCAGTGTGCACATCTTCTGTGTCTGGCCTTGAACTGGCAGAAATGGGTGCCCGAAGGTGGATTTCCCACTGTGTTATTCCAGCCTTCTCTGAATAATGGACTGTGTGGGTAAGAATCAAAGGAGAGGAGGAGACTTCTTGAGCAACATAAAGAATGTGTGCCATAATGATGTCATTCTTCATGCTGAGGAGGTACTGCAGGATGTTTTGAGGCAATAAGATTGTGTGACTGGGCATTGGAAAATTTCAGAATAGGAGACTTGTAAAGCTAATAATAATGATTCAGTTAAATAAAGGAAACACTGGGAGAATGTAAGCAAACAAACTTTCTCTTAGTTCAAGGATGTTCAGGACTAGGATTTGGCTTCTCATGGACAGCATAGATAAGAATTTGTTGTCAAATAGAGAGCTTAATGTCTGTTTAGTTGGTTTTGTCATTAAGTTGCTGGAGCAATAAAGCAAAGCACTTTGGCATGTATAGAATGTGAATAGAGTAAAAAAATCTTTAGGTAAGAAGAGAAGGCTGAAGCAAGAAAATCCCAATTATTTATTATATATCAACATTATTAGCACTTCACTGGAATATGACAAAACAATATGATAACTGAAATAATTTGTAAATTTACAGTAAGAGGAATCAAATTAATATCGAAATATTCTAAATGACCACTGTTTTCTGAATTGTCTTTATGGATTTAAGCTGATTTTTTGTGATGCACTTTTTTTTTTTTGCCAAATAGTTGTGTACTCACATGCAATGATTCCTGTGCTTAGAAAATTATAGTAACTGCTTTCTTTACTGTTTAATTAGTGCTATTAACCAGGCTTTCCTGTTTGTCTTTGTGATTTTATTGTCCTTAAGCCAAAATCTCAGATCCTTTCAATTATATTTTAAAAGGATCTTGGAATATACATTTTTACTGGCTAAGCTGTAATTGATGCAATTGAAACAGTAACTCAGCCAAAATTCTGGTTGATTCACTAGAAAGAAGGATCCAGTCTTTAAAATCAAAGTAAAGGATTCAATAAAAACTACTTCAGTAGGCCCAGAATTATTTATGTTTGCAGCAATTATGAATTATATATAAAATGAAATAATTTTATTCACATCAGGTATTTTATTTGCAGTATTTTATATATTATTTTATCCTCAAAAGTAAGTGCTTTTGCTTTAGAAAGCAGAGTAGATTTTTTTGGTTTACGTGGAGTTAAACTCACAGCTATTACAGATGATGAGAAATTTGCAATTAACTTTGGTAACAAGTGAATTAAGGTGAAGAGAACTTAGAATTACTTCTAATTTCAGGCCAAATATCGTTTATGTCAAAGTGAATGAATTCTGTCTGATGAAGATGGAATAATTTAAGATACTAAGCTCTGTTTTTCTGTTCTGCAATTCTGCCTGATTCCATGAGCACTTAGTTTCTAATAAGACTGTCAGAGCACTAAATCTTAGCTAATCTTAAGAAAGACTTCTAAAAACCCTCACCAAATATCTGATGGCAAACTGGAGATAGATTTAAAGGGAGTTTTGAGCTACTTATTATTGTCTTCCTGCAGAGATTTAGCTACTAACAAAAATATTAGTACTTGTCTTTTCAAACATCACAGACAGTGAAAATCTGAATATTTATCAAATCTCTTTTTCAACACTTTTCTTTCTATCTCGACCTACCTTGCAGCTCCCTGTTGTCTTGAATCAATGTTTTTCAGAATAGTGGCTTCTGTCAGTCACTCCAATGCTTCTGTGTCTGGGCATGCTGATATGTAACAGTGGGAAGCTGACATGGAAATGGCCAAAGCAGGAAGGAGGTCTGGGCTGCATTTTCAAAGATAACTTAAAAAAATAAATCATTGTTATGGGAAAATGAATATTCTCTTTAAAGCAGGGTTCATTTTAACCTAGACTTTTCCAGTACTTCTCCCTGAGCCATATAAAGAGTAAGCATTAGAAAAATAGAGTAAGTAAACATTATGACTGTCAAAATAAGATGCATTTAGATCTTTAGAGGAGTAGATGGTATTACTTTATGTATTGAAATTGATTATATAGCCTTGTCAAATTACTATGAAGGGTTTATTTACATTTGGCTTATTTCCTAGGCAGCATAGCTGCCTTTCTAGTACAGACAAAGCTTATTGAAATCTTTGTCATGGGTTTTTCCATGTTGTAGAATTGCACAATTAAAAATAATAAGAATTATATTTTCAGCAACCCATTCTTCATTTTTCATTAAAAAAGACAATCAGCAAAAAACCTCTTGATATGATATAAATGTCATTAAATGTTCAAGGAAAGATGCTCTGATTTATTTCTTTACATAAACAGGAGCTGGAGAAAGAGACTTAAATTGTGCTCACTACTTCTCAGGGTAGAGGAAAAAATCAGTAAAACCACTAAAATGACCCAATTTTTTGGGGTAGAAAGCAAAAGCTAGTGACCCTCTTTCCTAATTCTGATTTTTTCTAATTAGGAATGATTCTCTTATACATTCAGTCTTTTTTTTTTTTTTAACCGGGGAAGTGATTATTTGCACCTATTGCAAAAATGCAAAAACTCGTGTGATGTCAGGGTTTTTATCAGAGGACTCCCCTATGAATAATAGCATCAGGTGAAAAGGCATACAGCAATAAAAAGGGTGATAATAGGATTTTACAGGCCACAAGCAATGAGCTCTTTTGTGTTTATCTTGCTGAGTGTGGGGAAGGTGAGAGGTGTTGCAAAAAACACTTTGACCTCCTTATGGGAATGGGAGAGGGGGGCGAAATGGGAGTGAATTTTTAAAACTGGATCATCAGTGAGAAGTGGCTTGGAGAAATTCCATTGAGTAAAACAGAGGGTGGTGAAAATCCAATGCATTTAGTCTTCTGCATGAGAATATGTGGCTGAAGCACAAGAAAACAGTTCAGTCTGGGATAGCTGGGCTTTTTCTGCTTGATTATTTTTGCAGTGTAATCTTTATCTCATTTTTCAGTCCATAGTCTGGAAAATTCCTACAGATAGAAGTCACGGAACTTGCAAGAGCAGGTAGCTTTTGGGCAGAAATTTTGCTAATTTGGAAAGAGAAGAAGGAAAATCTTGGGGCAAAGCAAGAATATTAAATTATTACAGATCCTCCACTTTAATTTGCAGCAAATTGAAACAAAATTTTACATTTACTGTTATGAAAACATTGTCTTTAACAAATACCAGTGAGATTCTAGATCATGATAGACATTTATGCTAAGAATGATGACAGAGTAAATCATGTTCTTAAATAACTTTATTTGACCCATAAGAAATGATCTGTGTAACCATATGAATGCATGTGAATTTCAGATGTTATGTTCACTTCTAATAATAAAAAATACTCCTGTAAGAGGACTAGTAATTTTATGTAAAAAAGGAGATTCTTCTTTGCTATTCTTTGCTTCATTATTTAATGAAGCTGAGGAATGTGGAATACTAGGTAGTAGCTAGGGCCGTTTTCTGCTTTGCCACTGTGGTGATGTATTCTCTTTGAGGTACTGTTTTTGAGACTCCAGCAATTTTTTCCAAGATTTAAATGGGAGTCAGCTATTTAACACTGTTTATAGGAAGAATTTGATCTTATAATAAAGGTCTGAAATTGTTTTGAAAAGGAAGTGCAATCAAATTACAAGTTAAAATTGTGTGCCATTATTAGTGTTAATATATTTCTCTTCTGTGCAATGAGAGCTATAAAGGTGAAAATATTTGAATAAATACTTTAGTGAGATCTTTGTAAGGGCTTGAATGTATTTTCCAGGGCAGAATCTTTTTCTTGAAGTGAGGGCAAATATTTTTAGAAGGTGATGTATGGTGGGTGGACCCCAGCCAGTGACCACACAGCTGCCTGCTCATCTACCTCATGCACACCTACCCCAGCAGGACAGGGGAAAGGCTAGGAAGAGCAAAACTCATAAAAACCATGAGTTAAGTACAGTTTAAGTGAAGGAAAAGGGGAACCCAACAGGTGATACAAAAGCAATCTTTACCATTTTGCTCAAGCAGAGTGATGCCCAGCCAGTCCCTGAGTGATGGCTGCTTTTAAAAACCAATTTGCCTTTCCCTTTCTTCTCTCACTACCCTAGTTCCACTGCTGAGCATGATATTCCATTGTATGGAATATCCCTTTTACCACTTTGGGTCATCTAGCCTGGCTGTGTCCCCTCAAAACCTTTTGGCTACTGCCAGCCTTCTTGTTACTGCTTGCAGTGCCTGGGAAACTGCCACTGGTTCTAGTGTAATGTTATCTTTGTGTTTTCCTCCATCTAATACTCTGAGTTTGAGGGACAGATGATTCAATGTCTGAAATCTCATACAGACAATCGAGCCAGAGAGTGTGTCTGTTGCTATTTTTCCCTCTGGACTCCCCCAACTCTCTACCCTCAAATAGTGAAACAGAAATCTTGGACAGAGTTGCTTTTATTTTCCATCCATGTCAAGATAGAATTCCTCCTTCCTGCTGAAAGGATTCACACACCCCTCCCCCCCCCATTAATTCCTCTCACTTTTCTTACAAGAAGTGGCAAAATAAACGTCACTGCATAGTTTTCAAGCGACAAGTTTGCTTCATGTTGCAACATCTCTTCTTCACCAGTAATATGCTCTTTTATTTCCTAATAAATCATGATCTGGCTAAGGCTTTGAGTCAGGGGAGATGGATTGTCCGTCTCAAGAGTATTTGACTCTTTTACACTCAGAGCCTTTGCATGTGTGAATGTGTCAGGAAATAATGTGTTCCATTTCTGGAGTCCCGGCTGTTTTGTTAAAGATTTACCAAGTACTGTAACAATCAAAATGCCTTGAGGCTTGCAAATAAAAAGAGGTTGCACATCCAGTTGGAGAGCAGGCTGATGGCAGATGGGATTGACCCATCTGTGGAGGGTCTTTGAAACTACATCAATTGCACTGTGAAAATTTTGGCTTTGTCAGAAGATTCAGGGTTATCCTGTGGACTGGAAAGTAGGGTCTGATAAAAAAAATGCATTAAATCTTATCCTTCTGCTTAACAGGATCCTGACTACTGTTTTACTCATTTAAAAACCTGACTGAATGGAAACTATTAAACTACATTTTAATACTAATTATGAGATACGCATTGCATCAGTTTGAAAATTGCCCTGGAAACTTGAAAGCATCTGAACAACATGGAAAACTTTAGAAATTACTCTGTTCATCTTTACTGGATATACAAAGAACCTTAAATTACGGTGATGCAATAGAACCCCACTAAAAACAGTTATGTCTTTCTTGTCGTAGCTACAAGTTTCATTTGGAGTTATCTTTCATAAAGTTTAGACAACCTATTTCCCTTCCTAACACTCAGCTTCAACAGTCTTGTTATCTATCCCTAACTCACTGAGGTCAGAAATCAGCCCACTGAAGAGATCTGCCTTCTTGGGGATGGCTCTAGGCAAGGCTGCCACACAGGAAACTGAATGTCTCTGCCTGGGGTGAAGGATGAGTCAGGTTTTGGGATGTTTCTTCTGTGGAAGGACTGGGACCAGACTTCCCTGCTGCTATTTCCCTCCAAGAGGAAGGATGTGGAAGGGAAAGCTTCTGCTTCACAACACAACAAGTGTTGCTTAACTTCCCCATGCTGGACCATGGAACAATGGCAGCAAAAGAGAGACATCCACATTTCCAGACATTTCTGTCATGTGAGGAGTCTGCTTTTATATAGGTTGAATATTAAGAAAAATTTTTTACAGAAAGGGTGATAAAGCACTGGAATGGTTTGCCTGGGGAGGTGGTGGAGTCACCATCCCTGGATGTGTTTAAAGAAAGACTGGATGTGGCACTTGCTGCCATGGTTTAGTTGAGATGTTAGGGCTGGGTTGAACTCGATGATCTTGGAGGTCTTTTCCAACCTAGTGACTCTGTGATTCTCTACCCACTGGAAACAGGATAGCTGTTACACAGAGTGGTAATAAATGGTAACAGATCCCAGTTTTCTGAAGGCACATAATTTATAATATTCATCTGCTCCCTCCCTCAGCTACTAGGTTGTAGTACTTTACATCTAAAGAGTAAATCATAGTTGGTCCGAATATCTGCAATATTAATATATTTCAGAAAAATATATTTTCCAATTCTATCTATATGAAACAGCAACTTGTGTTTTACCACTTTGAAAATTCCTGGGCATACTGTGAGTTTTTCCTACTGGTTTTGAGCATTCAGGTTAGGGACAGTTATGAGCCTGTCCCCTCAAGTGCACTTAAAGGTCATCTGTCTTGATTTCTTTATAAAACATGAACATCTGTAACAGTTCCTTTTTACTCAGGAAAGCACTTAGGTACCTGCTAGAAATTGCTCTCCAGAACAACACTGTCATCTAAAGAAAAAAATAATTAATAATGCAAAGGGTTTGAAAACACCTTTGTGGTAGTACAGAACTAATAACTGATGTGGACATAACTGGGGGAAATACTTTTTTTTTAAAAGTTAGAATCTTAAAGTCACAGAGTTCAAACCTACAAAAGTGGTTCATATTCCTAATTTAATCTTCTTGCCATATCTAATGGCACAGACTACTTGGATGACTAGGGTAGCCTTTGGAAAACTTCCAAAACTTCTTTGACTATCCACATTACTTTGATTTTTTTGTAAAAACCTGGATAGTTTACTGCAAGTAGGAGAAAATGTTGCTATTAATTCCTTCATATTTAGAGGTAAGGTGATTATGAGTTCTTTTTAAATTTCCAAATGTGGGAAACATACCAAAGTAATTGCTCTTTGTTATATAATTTTCCCTGTTTGTATTTCATTATTAACATAGATCAGACATACGTTGTGGATATATAAAGTGCTTCACATCTTTGCAAACTAAGACCTACACAATATATCAAAATGTGCGAGAGTTGGAATTATTAAACTTAGTTTTATTATTGATAAAAAACAAAATTTTCGTAGCTGGTATGAATTTTGAAACACATGCTTGCTCTTATAGATTAGTGCCAACTTATTTTTGTAATTCTATGTTTTGGTTCATAATTAATGCTTCTGAGGAAGATCATATAATTTAAGAGATAATAATTATGGATGGCATCTGTACTTTAGAGAATTTTTTTCCCGGTATGCATATTGAGATGGGTTTTACCTGTGTGTAAGCCAAGTCCTTATTTCCACAGTACTTGTGTATATATTGGAATTTTTTCAGAAAATCTACAGCAATTTAAGCAACCCCACAGAAAGCATTTTGTGGTGCTTTAATTCTGAATTTGTTTGCATGTGATTCTGGGAATGCAAACATTTATGGAGATGGTGAGAATAGCCAATGTGAATTTTAAGCCCAAATGTTATTTCATTTCTCTGTATTAATCCAGATATTTTAGAACATGAAAACTGCTTAGAAGTGCCAGTATTGAAATGGGGGTAATTTGTAAATACTGGATATTTATGTGTGGCCAGTTTCACATCCATTGCCTATAATGTGCATTACTTAGGTATGCAAACAGTTGTCTTGGTTAGGTGAAATATCTGCTTTTAGCTCTCTGAATAACGAAATGTATATATCTGAGTGTCAGGAGAATGAAAATGCATGGTTTCTGAACCCATAAGTTATCTAAAATTTAGAGAAATTGTGCAGAAGCTTGTATGAGACTGTCTTATTCCTCCTTGTATTTAGCAGATTCATTTCAGAACATTATCTGTAATAAAAGCTGTGTGCCCAGGGTGGGCTCATTCATCTGGCATAGATTAGGTAAAGATCTAAGCTCCAAAAAGACACATTATTTAGTACCAGCTGGTTGAGTACTTTCCATGAGTTATAACTTGAATAAATTGGATCCCAAAAGATCGTCAAACTATGGCGGGTGGGAGAAGACCATGTCAGACTTCTACTCTGCCCTCACAGACCACAAATTGTGCTGAAGCTGAACCACACAGTTATTCCAGACTATACTTCTTCAGCTAAAAAACAGGGAACAATTTTGCAGCACCTCCGTTTTGACAGATGAGTGTGTAGGGTCAAAATGTGATATTTGTCTGTGAAGGTTCTGGTCTCCAGGTGATAGTGTGAAATTCACTCTAGGAGGTAGCCAGCTACACATGCACATATTTCCTACCCCCTTGCAGAGAGTCAGCACCTGCTTGAAAATCAGTGAAGTTTGGAGCCAGCAATGACAGGAGCAGACACATTACCTGTGGTGAAAACTCCCCTCTTGTGAGACTAACAGCAAGGACAGTAAGCTTGAAGATGTTAGCATGAATACCATGATAATTTTAAATAGATGCCTTCAGTGGGCAGTGGATATGAAGGTGAGCACCTTTTGACAGCTGACTGGGGAGTTAATAGCATCATCTTTGACATAAATGTGTAGGGATGGAAGATGTGCTGCATGACTATGCCTATTTCTCTGATATAGTGATGCATTTTTCCAGACTAGGCTCAATGAAATACCAAAATCTAGGGAGTGGAGGATGTCTTATGAACTAGAAGAGGGTTTTATACACTGTGTGCCAGAGTTTCAGATTTCACAGGTGACACTTAGCAGAAGGTAGGAGGATAGATAGGAGATAATTCTCACTTTTCTTGTCTCCTTTAAAATGTACTAAAGGACAGAAATCCCTTTGCTGGAGTGCATGAAGTGCCTTCCAATGCCAGAAGGGTATGTGAGACTTGTGTTGCCCTTGGCCTCAGCTCAAATAAACAAGCAGGCTTGAGTTCTTCACTAATGAAGGGCTTCTCATCACTCATCAGCAGCTGGTACAAGCTCCTGCAAACAAATTTAGCACAGGCATTATAATGATGAGCTGCAGCCTCCTCTTAAGGGGATGTGTTTGGAGAGTCTTGTGGTGGGAGAACGGCACAGGCTGTCAGCCAAGGAGTGCAATTCACACTGCACTGCTGGGGGCAGCACAATAAAGGGACGGTCCTCTGCAGTGTGTTCTGTTGTCTTGAGCCTGGGGGCAAAGGCACCTTA
The DNA here is from genome assembly GCA_013398995.1 of Alaudala cheleensis. Classification (NCBI taxonomy): domain Eukaryota; kingdom Metazoa; phylum Chordata; class Aves; order Passeriformes; family Alaudidae; genus Alaudala; species Alaudala cheleensis. Next base: position 55,196 of record VWYE01018887.1, read on the forward strand.
CAGAATGCATATTGATGATGCACAGCACTTGTCTTGATAAATTGAAGCTTGCATCTAGGCAAGTCAAAGGCAATATAGACATTACTACTGAAGCTGGTTAGGAAGCTTCTGCTCAGTACCATCCAGGCCACCCTTTGAGTTTGATTGCAACAGTGATAATTTTCCAATATGAAAACCCCATTTCTTCTTCCCTATTTGTATGTCAATCTTATGTTCATGTAATTTTTGCAGGCGAAAGTTTCTGTGCATGGATTCTATATGGAATGAGCCCAGTAACTCTAGGAGATGGCATATTTCTTAATAATCTGTTCAGTGAGGATATAATGGCTCCTGGTAGCATGTAGTAAATGAAAATGCCTTCAGAACTTACCAGGCTTGTGGTACTGCAATCATAAAGCACTTTCCTCCCCTTGGCCTCTTTCTATAGTGGTCTTTTTCCTTTTGTTGTCTTTTTTAAAAAGATAATTAAATTTGTAACCTTTTTTGTCTGATTCCCTTGGACAACTTTTAGTCCTTTTGTTCTTTTTACTGTGAACATAAAGGACAAAGATTTAAACAACAGAAGAGTACAGAGCATTTACTTATGGGTAAGCACACTGTAGATAGCAAGGACTAGTGAGCTTGTATGTAAGGATTAATATTACCAGACGAGCATTATGTACTCACCAGTCTGATGAGGTTGCTCTTGCTGCTCAGATGAGGTAAATAATCCTCCCTTTTAGACTGAACTTGATCCTTGATATTGCTGAGTTGCCATCTTCTGCTTCTCCCTTATTTTTTAGCATTTTAAACATTTAATGTATTTTTCCTCGAGTCCTCATACTACTGGCTATCTCCACATCCACACTCACTTTTTTTTTTCTGTGTTTTTAGGCTTCCTAACTCACTTAGCTTTTCTTTTTCCACTTCCTTTTGGTCATCACAGCAGTTTTTTCAGCAAACTGACCAAAGGTGACACAGCTTTACTGCCCCAAACTGCCCTTTGGTTCACAGACTTTGTCTGAGGGTTGCATGTGAACCCAGATACTTTCCTTTCTGACTTGTTTCTTATCTGAAGTTTTAAAGAAAATATTCATATTTGCAGTCATGGATTTAGCTACATCCCACTAAGCACAAATATTATATAGAAAATCCAAGAATAAATGTAGCATCTTTTTAGTATGCAAAGCTTTACAGAATATCATGATAAAAGACTGAAAACAATACTTAGGCTTTTCATTGTGTTGCTGTTCAAGATGTACACAAGCATTAAATAACAAATCATGAAATACATTATATTTAAAATAAAATATAAAACACAGCCAAAGAATATTGTGCTGCTGAGTATGAGTTACATGGTAAAAATTACTTGACAGAGATTTCCACAGTAAATCACATATGATTCCTTTAATTTATTGCCATTTCTTGGCATACAGAACATTCTGTGATCAGCTAGAATTTCACTCTTTTACGCACTATACTAGGAAGACCAAATAATGATCTCCTGTCAAACAATTTAGAATCTAAGCCTAAAATGAGGGATGATACGCAACAAAACTTGAGGATTTGGTGAGATGCATTAGGCAGTAGGGTTGGTAGTGTCCTGCTATATGACCTGTCTAGCTTCAACCTGGCTTTTCTTAGGCATTAAACAAAAGAGGTTACAAAGAAGGTTTATAAATATGAATTTAAGGAGTGAGTTTTGCAGCTTTTTTATCATGCTTATGAATCTCAATCAGAAATCTCATTGAAAGCCTGTATTTTCTTTAACAATAAAACTCCAGTGGCTGAGACTGCTGCCTTTACTGCAAGACTGGCATTCTTCTTTCTGTGTTGGAAGAAATGTCAAGCTAATTATAATCAAAATAAATTAAATTTTCCTGATATTTAGTTGCATTTTTAGAATTTAAAGCTGTGATTCTGCCAGGATTTAAACAGGTGTATACCTTGGCTCATATGAGCTGTTATTATCTGACATGATGAAGTGAGTCACAAATACCTTGGCAGCTCTCCACTCTGAAAAAAACATGGTCTGAAGTTAAAATTCTGCCTTTTTATTATGCTGTGAAAGCTCCTGCTATTAGGTCTTCAGGAGCATTTCAAAAAAGTCTTCAAAGGCGTCTTGCCTGGTTTCCACTGCACTCTTTCTCTTTAAGACTGAAACTTTAGAAAAAATTAAAATTCTCCTTAGATGGTTGCTATTCAGAAGTCTCAGAATTTCTCTGGAAGGCTCTGTTTATTTCATGACAGCCTTTTTGTGCTTCACATATTCAAGTGCCAGAGCAAGCTGGTGGGATGGGTATCTATCTATCTGCTCTCTTGAGCACCTCACCTATTATAATAAACATACAGTGGTATAGTAAAGCTTAATCATCTAAGATTTACAACTATACAGACAATAAGATTAAGGTTTCAACTTCATTTGTTTTTGGTGAATCCAAAGATTCACCAGGAAAAAGGAAATTATTGTCATTGAGGGCTTGCATAGGTTGACATCACAAGCTGCAATCTCTGTACTTCACCCAAGAGCAGAGTGGAACCACGTACACAGACAATATCCCTGAAGAAGTACATGAATAATGCACAGCTAAAATGTGTCCTGTGCTAGGATGTAGGAGGTTTTCCACCAAGAAACCTTGATTATTGAGATGGATGGATAATTGATGACAAAGAGGAAATCCCCCACAAAACAGTAGTGGAAGAAATGGTTTGAGTGTTTCTTATTCATCTTGGGATGTGGAAATGGGCTGTGTAATCTCATAGGATTCCTGTCATCTCCACTTTTTTTTTTTTTTAAGAAATGTGAGATGCCAGGATTAGTACCTGTGTGCATGCAATGTTGTCCTGCCTTGAGATCCCCAGGGAAGCCTTCCAGCCCTCTGGCAGGGGTATAGATCCAAGTCTGGAGCTCATTGCTGCAGCTTATATAAGGAACAAACCAGCCCTGCACACAGCTAAGAATTTGCACATCTGTTCCTTGAATGCTTTCAGCAGCTACAGCCTCAAACAAAAGCCACAATGAGTTTCATGCAAAGATTATGTGTGTTCTGCATAGCCATATTTAATAACAGAAAAACAGGACTGGAAGGGACCTCAAGAAGTTGTGTAGTCAGTATAGCTCCAGTACAAGTCCTGTGCCCAGCACATTTTCCAGTCTGTAAATTCTACAGCTGTATGTTTGTGTTACTTATCAGTTCATGTTCCATCTTCTTAATATGGAAATTTGAAATGTGTGTCTTGAGTTTCATCCAATACTTTAAAAATAGTGAGGAATAAAGGAGTAGGGATAACCTTGACAGAAGAAATTTCTTGTGTTTGTAGAAGGAGCTGATTTATGATTAAGTTGGAAATACAGTTTTCAAAATATATTGAAAGCTGATGCTGTGTCAATGTTACAATTCTTTTTTTTTTCCTCTTTCAACAACTTTAAAAAAAATATTTTCACAAGCTATTTGAGCCATTATGTAAATCCAGGAGCCATTCTAGACTGTGGACTGTCATTTCCCTTGTGGATTTCTAAACATGACCAAGATGATTCAGGAAGTTTGGTTTGTTTAATCAAGTTTGTCCTGAGGCATTTATGGATCAAATTGTGGTAGAACCTGCTGAAGTCTGAACTGAAAATGCTGTTTCTTTGGGAAAGGGAGAGGGCATTTAGAGAGAGACTAGAGCTGAGATACCTCCCAGAAACTAAGGTAGTTTTGCCCAGAAACAATAAAAGCCAAGTTACAGCAATGTGTGACGCTTCAGTCTTGCACAATTAACCTCACTGCAGCTCTTGTTTTCAAAAATAGTTTGTTATTTGATTTCTTGGTGTTGCCTAACATTTCCCCTGTGTTTTTTTTCTTTCACTGACTTTCCAAGATGCTGTTTAAATTGTGTCCTAACATAGTTTTTTTACCATAATATCTGGAGAGCAGGCTAAACCCAGGGAGAGAAGAGAAATTTTGAAGAGACTAGAAGACACTGAAGAGTGTTTTGGTTTGCCCCTCTCCACCCCCCTCCTGCCCCCGCAATGAACAAGTCCTAACATTTTAAAAATTTTTTGCTAGGAAAATCTAGATTATATTTTTAAACTTAGAATAATCAAAATATAATTTCTTTAAAAAATCAGTGTTGTATGTTAAAATTTAGAGTTTTTATTATGCTGTTATACAAACTGGTGATGTTGAACAAGGAACAATGTGACAGTTCAAGGCCACAACTTCTTGCCTGTTTTAAATAGCAACATAATGCAGTCTTTGTAAATACTCTGATTTCGGATAAGGAGCCAATTTTCAGAAGTTTTCCACTAGTTTATCTTTCATTAGCTATTGTTGAATAGGCATGAAGAGGACAAATTCCTTGTCAGGAAAGGAAATACTACTGTTAAGCAAAGACTTGTGCTGAATACCCACCACTCAATGTACAAAAAATTAATTTCAGTGTAGTCTTTTATATTAAAATACTGTGACACAGATTAGCTCCTGCAAGAATAATTGCACAAAAACTCCTAAAAGGAATGTCAAAGAAAATAAGTAACTTGAAAAAGATAATAAGCATGCCAGATCAGAACTTTCAAACCAGTAAACTAGAACCTGAGGTTTCTTATCAATCCTGTGATCTAGGTAGTAAAAAATTTGTATTTTGTCCAAAAAAAAGACAAAGATACATCTCAATAGTATTGAAGAAAATTGTGTTTGTAGTCCTGGCACTGGCTGGTGTGTCAGGTTCCATGTGGAAAAGTCTTTGGATTTTAGTGTCACGTTGGTTAGTTGAGTTGCTGATGTGGATAACATCCTAGATGAGGTATTTGCCATTACCTCACACAAAGTTTGAGATAAAATGTTTTGTGGTAGTTTGGGTTATTTTTAATTTTGCCTCCTGTCACCTGTCATTTGTGCTTTGGGACATGGTGAGAGATTTATAGATGTTTGAGTTAGGGTGATAAATTACCTTTAATGCTCTCTGGAAGACTAAATACTTTAATCCCTTCCTAAAATCCCTTTCGTACCTTTTGTTTTCAGAGGTAAAATGAAGGGTACAGACTAAGAAACTCAGTCAAATCATGCAGTTAAAATAAAAAGTAAAATACTGATGACAATGCCTACCTCTGCAGCTGAAAATAATAGAGGTTAGGGCATGATGTAACACACAATCTATTATAGTAGCTGTTAGAAATTAGAAAGATCAGTTGGACTAGGTTGTAAATAGATGTGAACTGGACCTGTTTTTAATCCAGGACTCAAAAGTGTTGCAAATGAAGAGAAACTTTTACCTTTGAAATACACAATTAGGAAGGCCCTGGGGAATACTCTTAATACTGCAGAAAATCTTGCAATTGTGAAGTGCTTAGTGTGTGAAGGCACCCAGACTGAAGTCTGTAAATACCTTTGGATTACAGTAATTTGAATTGACAATATGTTGCTCCCTGCATTCAGTATCACTGAAATTCCTATAAAGATGATCTCCTCCCTTCATTTGTTAAAATAAAACACTGTTCCAGAGCACACAGTTACCCATAAGCCTTACTGCTTTCAAAATATTTTTAAACAAATTATGAAGAACATGGAGATGTCCTTTTCTGAAAGAAAAATAATAAATTGTATGCTGTTAGAAATAGAAGAAGAATAATAAATGTTGCGGTGTTAGGAATGGAAGCAATAATATTTTGTGTGGAACTAGGTAAAAAAACAAAATAGCTCTAAGACTTCTTGAGAAACTGGGATATTTTTTTTGTCATTCTGAGATTAGCTTGTGGTTAAAGAGCTGCCATGATATCTCATGTTATCACAGAGAAATGCCCCATTGTTTCCTAATGGTAATATTTCTTGCAGAATTGCTTCCACGTTTCACTGTGGTCTGCCCTTTGGTGCCTGTGGGATACATCAGGAGAGCAGCACATTGTGGGTTTGTCCTGTAGACACCTGTGATCAACAGCAATTCACAGCTCCTATACAATTTTGTGCAAATGTGTGAGCACATCATATACATGTTGAGGCAAGGCATAAGTGAAAACTTTCTCTTACTCTGATGTTTCAGTACCTCTCCTGACTTTCAGAAGACCTGTAAAAATTCAGTAATAGATTACTCCATAACAGTTATTCTGAGTTTGACCAGCTCTTTTGCTTATAAGGTGTTTCTCCATGGTTGCAGAGTAACTAACACAGGAAAGACCAGGATGTTGATTCAGTCTCTGTACCTCACTAAAATAGAGATGATATTGGTGATAAGCTGAAGTTGTATGGCACATATCTGGGAGGGAGAGAAAAAAGAGTAGTTGATCTGCATATAACAAAGCAAATGTGAAAGTGTACAGACTAGCAAAGCAGAGTCAAGGGCTCAGAATAAAATTCCCTACCAAGAAAATTGGATTTCTATAGTAACTAAATGAAAACTTTCAGCATTCTGTCAGTTGCCTTAAGATTGAGGATTGAAAGGTTTCTGTGTCATAATTTTTAAAAGACTCAGAAATATTTCGGAGAGGATTTCTTTGGCATTCTCAGCTCCTTGTAGTATTTTGAATAATTCACTGCATCACAGAAACACCAAGCCAGGAAGCTGGATAGAAATCCAAAGGCACTTTGGAATTTCAGTTGTGGCACTTTTATTCTAAATATTCTTTGATCATTGTAAAGTCAGCACAGATTTTTAGAAACTGCTGGAGAAATAGCTTTCATTTCACTAATATTTCATAAAGGGGAACATAGATATTTTTCTCTGTTGTTATTTTGACACATTTTTGAGATTAGCATATGGACACATCATGGAACTGCTCTGTTGTGATGTCCAATGATCGTAATGGTCTTGTTCATTTCTATTACAGCAGTTTATCGACTGCAAGACAAATAATAAATCATGTAAGTAGATAAAAAAATTCATGTAAAATTTTGTATAAGTTGCTTAGAGCATCAGAGTCATTTGCCAGTAGAAATGACTCTGTATAGTGGTTGGTAGTTGTACAGGTTTGAAGGCAAAACCAGCAAGAGACTCTAAGTCAGAAATAAAATCTAATAGGAAAATGATAAAATAAATGTAATAGTAAAAGAAAAAAAGACCCTTGACAGTCAGAATAGAACCTGACACCCTGTTCATTAGGGTAGTGGTAGCAGTCCAAATGAAGCAGTCTTGTTGAAGCAGTGATCCCATAGAAAGATCTGGCGGCTCCTGTTCTTTGGGAATCCAGTCGGTAAGGTCTGTGCTGTCCCAGATTCCAGATTATATCCAGGTGGGAATGCTTGGCTCCTCCCCACTGGGCAGACCATCTCAAAATGGGCTGATGTCATTCTATGAGTCATACAATGGGTCCTTGATTGCCCATTAAGCAGAGACAGCTCCCTAGGGGAGTTACCTGTGAGTCATGGCCAGGGCATTGATGGGCCACTAATAGCAGATAGTCCAGAGGGAGGGGGCAGGGAAAACACTGCCCCACCTGGTTCCAACAACCCATGAAAATGGTGATAGAATACATACTCTGGGCACATCTTACATTGCAACTGTCCTGGTTTAGGGCAAATCTGGGAGGAGACCTCCCAAATGGGGGTCTCTCTGGAAAGCAAGCTGGAACTGCTCCTTCCCCCCCACTGGNCCTAGGACAGTAGCTTTAAAAAGGATTCTCAAACAGTAAAGAATTCTTTCAGTTATTTACAAGACAAATCATTAAGTGTGTATTAGCAGAACTTGTGAATTCAATGAAGTAAGACCTATTATGCTTTCCTAGAACAATGATGAGAATGGAGTTACATGGGACAGTTGGTAAAAATTTCAGCTTGTTCTCTGTAAAAGATAATGACTTCTCTCTTAAGACAGTATTTCTTATGCTGTTTCCGATATATAAATCATGCCTGGGTAACATGAGACTTCAGAAAAACAGAGTTATTAATACTTGCCTTTTCTCTTTTGAAGTTCTTGCATGAGATCAATAGATTCTTTCAGACTTTTTTCCACAGGAAAAATTTTATGTATTTTTACAAGGATTTTTGTAGGCCATCCCAAGACTAATGCTGCAAAAAAACAGAATGCTTAATACAAATCACAAAACATGAAACAATGTTAAAATGCTTGTCTCACTAATACTGAATGCAAAATTCACCAAGATGAATGGACATATACCTGTGAAACTCTCGGGAAGTCTGATGTGATTTAATCCCGGACAGAAACCAAGTCCCACAGTGCCATTTGCTCACACCACGGGTGGAATGGGCAAGAGGATTGGAAGAGTATAAGTGAGAAAACTCACAGGTTGACTTAAAGACACTTTAATAGGTAAAGCAAAAGTTGTGCATGGAAACAAAGCCAAGCAAGGAATTCATTCACCACTTCCCATCAACAGGCAGATTTCCCAGGAAAGCCAGGCTCTATCATGTGTAATGCTGACTTCTGAAGACAAATACCATCACTCTAAACATTTCCCCATTCTCTTCCCCCAGCTTTTTATGCTGATCCTCACACCATATGGTATGGAATATCCCCTTGGTCAGTGCAGGTCAGCTGTCCCTGCATTGTCCTCTCCCAGCTCCCTGTGCACCTCCAGCCTTCCCGCTGGCTGGGTAGTGTGAGCAGCAGAAAAGGCCTTGACTCTGTGCACTGCTCAGCAACAATGAAAACATCGCTGTGTTATCCGCACTGTTTCCAGTACAAATCCAAAACACAGCGCCACACCAGCTTCTGTGAGGAAAATTAACTCTGCCCCAGCCAAAACCTGCACATAGTCATTGTCACTGATGGTTTTTTCCTGATTCTCTGTATGGACAGCTTTTCATCAGGGCAAAGGGTTGGTTGTCGATGGCCTGAATTCAGAAAGATGGTAATGGAGTGGAGGCCAAAAGAAGATTATAATTAACAAGTCATTGATATTGTAGGATTGGAGTAATTTAATGAACAGGATCTTAAAATAAGCAGATGTACAGAAAGGTTTTACTTTTGTCAATAGGGTCCTCAGTACTTATGCCAGTCTTAAGGGCATTTTATAATGCATTTGAATATATTTTTGTCACAAATCACTTAGAAGGAGAAAAACTGTGGCTGAAAAAACATATTTGGAGATTAAGATGTTAATAAATTTCTCATTTTGCATTGTTAATGCATTTATTGGAAGATAGCTATATTTTTAATTATACTAAGAAAACAAATTACATTAAAAATACAGTCTAACTCAGTTTTGAACCTAAAAAATGGAAATAGCTTTTCACCTTCAGAAAAGAAGAAAATCCTCTTTCAAAGACAGGAAATCAGTTGGATTATGCCTAGAAATTTATTATGGATGGTTTTGAAATACTATTGGTATTGAAATTGCCATGAGCTATTATTCTCCAATGTAATTATAATTTACTTGATTGCATAATCTTACACATCATAATAATAACATTTGCAGAGGTAGATATGGTCTAATTGAAGTCCAGGCAGACTTAAATTTTCTGATAATACTGTTGAAAATCTACTGCAAATGGTAAAGGAAGTACATTTTCAATTCTGCTGCACAGTTATAATCACAGTTTGATGTGTCCACGAAAAGATAAGATTCAAGGTACATAGTTTAAGGAATTATATGATTGAGTATTATGTGTTATGTACAGACAGCAGACATTCCAGTTATGAATGGACTATTATTGGTAATTTTTTCGTTCCAGAGTTTGGGAGACAAATTCCTAATGATGATTCCTCTTTATACAAAAGAGCTAAGGTGCTGCTGTTCAAATTGCAGACATTTTGGATACTTAGGCTCATAAATGGCTGTTCAAGAAGTAGAATTTCACTCCTGAACTTCAGTCTAGTCCAGGACTTTTTCCCCCTGCTTCTGTTGCTGTCAGGCCATAAATAAGTGGACCTTCATGACTTTATGTGAGTGTGCTGGCAACTGAATTGGCTCCCACCTTTGGGCTGCCACTCAGCAGAACACGCTGCAAGCTTAGATTCTCCAAAGCCAAGGCTCCACAGTTTCATGCAGCCATGGAGACCTGAGCTGTGGAGAACTGTCATGGGAAGCTGACCCTAAGTGCTTTACTTCAAATATGGTTGAAATTTGCTGATAGATTCAAAACACTGTGCAGGAGGAATAAACTGAAAAATTCACAGTACCACAGTAAAAGCTGCTTAAGAAGCTGAGTTAGAAATGGTTTATGAAAATGTTAAGAATTAAAACTTAAAAAAAAATATACGAAGATAAAAAATGCTTTAGAAACATTTTTTTTAATTGCCAATGACTTTTTCCTCATTCTTGATTTTCTTTTCCCTTTAAAAATTTTTGCTTGACTGAATCTGCTATTTTTATTTGAAGATGCTGAATAAGTGATAAAGATGTACAGATGGACAAAAATGGGGGGAAAAAAAGTGAAGCACGTAACCCTACATCTGAATTTTAAAACGTCTCATTTTGGCCCCAAATTGAAGAATATGAGTCATCGTGTGGCAAATAAAGAGTTTAAAGGAAAGATGCTAACAAATATAAAATGATTTTTTTAGCAGTAAAATGTCAGTCTCACATTTGATCACAGAGGGGCTATAAACAACAAGCATTCTTATTTCAGCAGCACTACAGAAGTGCAAAAGCAGATAGTTTTGAACCATGTTTTTCCACTGTTGTCTACTTTATTTTCTCCATATAAGCCTCTACAAGAGTTTATCTATACTTCTATTCAATAAATACTCTCTTTGAACAGTGGGTTAACACCAGTCTTGCTTTGGTGGTAACTGCTTTTCTCTCTCCTACTTTACATTACATTGTCTTGCCCAAAGCAATCTTCGATAATATGTCTATGTGCTCCCAATCAACCATCTTTGCTCTATCTTGGGTTTCTCTTTCCAAGGCAATGATTTGCTTCACCATTGATGTGTCTTTGTGCTTTTTGCTAGCAAATTGCACAAAACCAAAGTTTAGGCTGGAGGAGCCTTTTCTGCAGATAATCTAATCCAACCCAGGTCTGATCAGATCATATTTCTCAGGACGCTGTTTTCTAGTTTTGGGTATCTCCTAAGTTTGGAGATTGCATAACCTATCTGAGAAACCTAATATGTGCTTCAGCCTGTGACCATTGCCCCTTGTCCTACCACCATTCTTATCAAGAAGGATCTGTCTCCATCTCCTCTATCCTCACGTGTGCTGAGCAGAGGGGAAGAACCACTGTACCTTGATCAGGAGGCTGCACTCTTGCTAGTCAGGTTTACTGATACTCCTGTACTTTCATGTCTGTTTAAGAACTTCTATAACTAGAGGCACGTAAAAGTAGAATTACAGCTATAATTAACTATTGGCTTTGGCCTGTTCTGCTTTACTTCATTTGTGGCTTCTTATGGAGAAATCAGCAGCTGCTGTTGCTAGGACTGCTCTGACACCTGCAGTTATTGACTGCAGCAGAAGAAGCAGGTGTTCAAGCATTAGCAAACATCAGTTTTGCCCCCTTAAGCAAAGAATTATTTCAAGAAAACCTCTTCTGTGGTTTATCATGATGTGCAAACCTGAGGAATTTTGTGCTCTTGCATTTCACAGAACAGCTCAGTAAAGAGAAAAAAATTAAACCTATAGTAATCCACAAAGTTAATTTCAGACTGTCATCTTCCTTTTTTTTTTTTTTTTAAGGAAAAATACTTCCAAAAACTTCTTAACTGTAGCTCTGGCTGCACAAGATAAGGAATAGTTGCAAGACAATCTTGTTTCTTCCTTTCACCATATACATCTATATCTGTGAGCAAGGGCTTTGCCTGGCAAGATGAAACTTAATACATCTTGGTTAAATTGCATATTTCCTTGTACAGTTTGATGGAATTGGCAAGGAAGGAATGGACTTAAGGGCAATATATAGATGTTTACTGCTATATCCAGTATGGTCTGCAAAATGAAAATATGTCTTTAAGGAAACACATTCCAGTGTTGAGAAAGGCAAGTAAAAATCTTTCTTATGTAATTTTCTGTTAGTGTTTTGATGGCTGCATTCACTGTACAGATGGTTAATGCAATTTAATGAAACTATTAACACAACACTTTCTTCATAGTGGAAGTGAAAAGGAAGTGAAACTTGCCATTTAAAAAGTCTTGGAGGCAAACCTTTGACCACAAAATATTAAAATATTATTTGAAATATAACCATAGGAAAATGGCAAAGGAAAATTCAACAACGGTGGGCTTCTTTTCTGTTTGTTGTTCAAGAACTACTTTCTCTTGGATTCCATTATCATATTCTTGAGCTTTTTAGTGCCCTGAGTTATGACAGCCCAGCTGAGGCAGAGATTTGCTTCAGTCAGGCCTCTGGTAAACTAAATGTGTATTTCATACACATTTATTGTGCATGAACATTGTTGTCATGAATGAATGTCATACATCTAAGCAGCAGAGTTTATCAGAACTGTCCCTACTTTGAAGGAAAGGGGGATTATTTGATTGTTTCAGTAGCCTAGGTACCTATCAGGCTGCTTATATTCTCTAACATTCTCCTCACTATTTTCATAGATGACCAGCAGGAGATCCTATAGCCCCCAGTTAGCACTGCAATGGTTGTGGCAAAATATTTTATTTATAGCCTGCATGAACCTTACCAGCATGTATTCTAAAATGCTTTTTTTTTTTGTTTAGCAATTAAAAGCATATAAACATAATGGAATTTGTAGAATATAGCAGCCTTGTTGTGTTTGCTGTGTCTGTAAGATGCAATGTGTATTTCTGACTAAGCTTACACCTTTCTTGCTTGTCCTGTCCCAGAGTGTTTGTGTTTTCCATAAGTATTTAAAAGCTACATTTAATTATATTATTTTTTTCAAATAAAGAATACTGAGATGTGACAAAATGCTGTTAGCTTCTAAGTCAGAGCATGACATAGAATGTTGACACACTGTATAGGGGGTTATATCTGTGCCCACAATATCCATAGTTTTGTTTTAAATGCACTCGTCAGGTCTTATTACTGTACCTTGACCATAAGCTGCTAAGGAAATGTTCCTGAACTTTTCATGAGAATGCCTTCTCCTTTGAGAGATCAGCAGACTGAAGTACAGATGATATTATTGGGATGTATATCTCACTGAGAAGGGCTGCCCAATTCAAATAAAACATTGACCATTGCTGCAGTGGTCTTATTAACAGGATAATAAACTGAGATAGCTATAAATCTAGAGCTGTGAGAATTAATTACCCATCAAATACACTCCTTTATATTATTGAAAATAAAAAGCTGCTCTAATGAGTCCTACTGAAATGAACAAAGTGTTTGTTTCTAGACTTCACTTACTGAGTAAATAACTCTCTCTTAAGTCAACACTCTTCCCTGACAATGATGGGGCTTCTACTTAAGCATTTAAGTGAAAACTCATGAACTCAACTCCTGTTATAAAATGACAGTGTGTGAAGTTCTATCATAATAGTAGAACTGAACTGTTAGGTTGTGTATCTCTTGAAAATGTGGTTGGGTTTGGGTTTGGAATGGGTGAAAATTTTTTCTGCATGCTGAGAAAACAACCTGGGAGCTCTTGAAAATTGCATTTTCAGGTACGATATAGACTTAGCACTTTAGTTTTATTGTAGATGTTCCATGTTTTAAGATTTCTGTTTTGCAGGAATAGTATTCTAGCTGAAGATAGTTTATTGATTTACCCTAAAATGAAGGGAGAAACAAGAGAAAATGGAAAATGGGTTAGCTGAGCTAGCAGATGTTTCTTAAGCCTATACTTCTTAGAAACCTTTTAGTGGCATATCCAAACCTTTATCTTGTTTTGGTTTTGCTCTTATACATGGAGTTGGTTTTTATGGCTGGGTTTATGTAGCAGGAGGCTACAGCTGTGGCTTCTGTGAGAAGGTGCCAGAAGCTTCTTCCATGTCCAGCAGAGCCAATGTCAGCCAGCTCCAGGACAGACCCACTGCTGGCCAAGGCTGAGCCCATCAGGAATTGAGAGTAACTCCTCTGTGATAACAGATTTAAGCAGGAAAAGAAAGCTATTTCACAGATATAATTGCTGCCAGAGAAGAGTGGGGTGACAAACCGTGAGAGGAAAAACTCCGCAGACACCAAGGTCAGTGGAGAAGGAGGAGCAGGAGGTGCTTCAGGCACCAAAGCTGAGATTCCTCTGCAGCCTGTGGTGAAGACTGTGGTGAAGCAGCTGTGCCCCTGCAGCCCCTGCAGGACCATGGGGAGGCAGAAATCCACCAGCCCAGGAGGAGGGCAGTGTGTTGTCACAGAGGCCTTACTTCCATCTCTAACTGGCCAGGCCTTGGTCAGTGACACGTCTGTCTTTGGAGCTGCCAGGGATTGGCTCTGTGGACATGGAGGAAGCTCCTGGTAGCTTCTCAAGGAAGGCCTGTAGCTCCTCTGCTACCAAAGCTTGGCCATGCAAACCCAATACAGGCTTGATTGGACAATTTTAAAAATAGAAAACAGAAAGTATTGTATTTGTAATGAAAACACAGCCTCTGATCCCAGATAAAATAGTTTCACTATTATTGAGATCTAATTATAAATCAGTTTGCATCTGAGCCAGGTATTTTGGATAGTTTTGTGTGGTGCTTTTTTCTTAGTGTATCTAGCCTGTGTGTAATGAATTTTGGAGTGTTTATAGTATCCTCTAAATGAATTACTCTCTTGAAATGGAATGCTTGAAGTTTTAGGGTTCTCATCCTCCTTTTCCCTCCTCCCCATCGCCTTCACCTTAGCTGAGGGCACTATTTTAGAATAATTCTGTGTATAAAAGCATCTGATATGTCATTACTTTTAGTGTGCCTTATTTAGCTGATTAATATAGATATGTACTCTTCTTATTATAATTTCTCAGTTTTTCGGCGAAAAATGAATTGTCTAACCTGTAAAAAGAATGTGTTGATACTGGGTCCTGTATGTATTAGCCAGCAGAAGTGAAAGAAATTTAAAATACACTAACAAGAAGTACACTTTAAAAAGTTAGAATTTCTTAACCATAAACCTTGTTTACTAATCAGGCTTTTTGTCAGGGCAGTAGCTTGATTAAAATAATGAAAACAAAGTCTGGCATGCATTGTTTTATATATTAGCATCTGATTCAACTATGCTTAAAAATTAACTTTGCCTTGAGGCTTATTTCAGGCATGTTGATGTCAAAAGCACTTTCTTTTGGCTGCAATTTAGGGCTACAAACTGAATTCCTACCGTGTTATCTGTCAGATGTTAATTGGCTAAAAATATGAGCCTCTCTTTTTTTCTCCATGCTAATTCTCATTAACAACAATATAAAGGTATAAAATAGGTTGCTAAAATCCTGCTGGGTTTTAGTATATAGACTATACTTTGTTAAAGTATTGAACATTTTAATTTATTCTTTCATGCCAAAGAAAAAAAGGAATTTCCATTAAACATTTTGAGCTCCCTTAATAAGGCTAAATGTGCATGCCAGAAGTACTGCATGTGAGACAAACAATTATCTGAAGAACTGCAAATGCAGTGTATGCCAGGTTTTTCTTAGTCTGGTGGGTGAGGTTTTGCACCCTTTGGAAAGGTGAGTGGCCAGGTCGACAGGATGCCCGGTATGATGGAGAGAAGTGTCAGTAAACAAACTGCAGTGCCCATGTGAAGTGGTGGCATTGAGTGAAGGGAGGTTACTGTGAGTCCAGTAACTTACTGTGCTACAGCAAGATAGCAAGAGCCTATGTCTTGCTTTTGAAAAGGAAGCAGGGATGATGATTGAATACTGAATGTCAGAGCTGTTAATATTAATGTGATATTGTGGTCATTTTTCAGAAGATACCTGGAGGAAATGTTGCATTTTGTGTTCTGCATTGGATTAAATAAAAAATTTTTATGAAATATTAGTTGTGCTTAAAATCATCTAATATTTATCTTAATGTCATAATGGTATGCAGGGTAGGAAAAAATAATAGAATAATTATAATATAATAATTATATTCCTCTTTCAAGCATAATAACCTCTTTGACATCTTGCATAAACAGATGAGATTGAAATCATGGTTTTCTTCAAAAAGCATGCTTTCCTTTTTTTTTTTTTTTGCATATTTTCCCTAAAAATATTCTTACTGCAGATAATATTTCAAAGTAAAAGGTATTTTCTTATAATTTTTATTGTAACTGTTATTTTAGCTACCTTGCATGTTTACTTTCCTTGGGTGTAAGTACATTATGCCAGATTTCCACTTAAGTCTTGGATTTCATAAAGGAAACAAATGGTAATGTGATGTTTTTATGCCAATACTAATCAAATAAAACATATTAATGTCATTTTTTCTGCTTGTACCATTCCTGGCCTGTACACAAAATCTCTGTAACATTAATTTATGCATGGTAGATATGTATATTTCAGTTCTTGTGAGTATTTCCTACTACTAGCATTGCATACAAATACACACACATACATAAACACAGAAATGCCCTTTGTTATAGTTTTGGGTTTTTAAAGTGTCTAACTTCAGATAAAAACTTCACCAGCATTTCTTTGTGCTGGATTGTAGAACCATTAAACGTTCACTTTTTTATTTTTTCTGATAAACCACTACCACCTAACAATCCTTTACATGAATGAAGAGCTCATTAATGGGGTCAGGCTAAAAATATTGTTTATGATGGCTTTAATGGATATCTCATATTTTCACCATGCCTGAATAAGCAAGTGAAAACAAATTGCTAAGAAAAATCAGAGGACTATTAAGTCAAGTATTTGTTTTAGAGAGGCAGCATATTCTTAAGTGATTTCAGCTGTCTGTGTAAAGGACTGTGATGCTGCATGGCAACACAGAGTCTTAGAACACTCTTGGGTGTTCCTGGTTTATGGACCTCACTGCAGCTCTCAGCTCCTCTTTGCTGAAGCTTCTCTGCTCACTCAGTATTTTACTAAGTGACTGAGCTGTGTTTGCACAGATGTTTCTGCCCAGCATCACTGACATGCACAGCCAGTAATTTCTGCTAGGATGGGTGTGGCAGCTGACTTCTGTAACCATAGTTTGGGGCTCTCTAGGCTTATCCTATGACGTCTAAGCATCAGGAAGCACTTTAGTGAATGTGCATATAGTCAGTTGTATGTGAGAGTGGCAGCTTAATTTAGCTTATACGTATCGTGCTTACTTTTTGTGATACTTTCCATGTATATTGGTATGTATGGTTCCTGGACAGTCACATAAAGTCACCACAGGCCAAGTGGTGACTTGCTCTAGCTGCTTTATATAAACACTAAAACCATCACAGTATCCAGTATTGCTCTGCCCTTGCTACATGGCAGTGAGTGTGGTTTCCAGGAACCATTGCTCACAGCCTGCACACAGAGATGAAACCAAAAAAACCCCAACCCCAGAGCAATAAATTCCTAATTAACCACATCTTTTCATGAAATATTAACACATTAATTCTCCTGCATAGTGCTTAATGTTATTAAATGAGTTACTGTAAATGAATGAGTAAATTAAAGATGTTCTATGAGGTGCAAGGCATCATTTTTAGATGGCATGAGTGCAAATCAGAGCAAAAAGTAATCCATATCTTTTTGTGGCCTCTTCTTGGTATGTATCCTGAACAATTGATGTGCAATTGATGATACAGGTTAGTTGCATTCATGGATGGAAAATGAAAACATTGATGTGCAAACTCTTGGATTAGTCATTCTGCAGCAAATAATATCAAGGGAATAACAAATACATCACATCTATGATCTTTCTAACGTGATCTAGACTTCCTCATCATTTGGGGGTGCCTAATGATCCTTTGCATCTGTGGATGTATATGAAACAAGTGACTTGATTAAAAGGCTTCATTTCACTTTTTGAACAGCAGAGCAGCTATGATCACAAATCAAATGAGGGTATTTATAGCTTTCTTTTTTTCCTTTTAGAAGACATGCAAGCTGGTTTTAATTTTCTTGTTTAAATCAGTTTCAAAAAACATATATTAAAATGCCAGTTACTCAGACAAAATCCTAAGCTATCTAGCAATTTCTCACAGGTTTATGTTTGATTCATTAGCAATTATACTGTAGTGTTCACCCTGTATCTGGAATGTAGGCTACTTTCCTGAGCTATTACTTTCCTTTTCACCCCGACAATGAGAAACGTTACAGAAACAATCTGCATTTCATCCCCTATTTTATCAGATTGTAAATGGATACTTTTCTGTGATTGTATGAATTTTAGCAAATTACCAAAATTTTTATCCTTGTTTTATTCCCAGAATGCTCTTTCCCTGGTCACAGAGGTTCTTGCATGGAAAGTTAAGTGTAATGCACCTCGTTTGTGTAAGGGTTAGCAGAAATGTTCATTCTCTTTGTTCCGGTATCTCTGCTACAGAGAAAGTGACATGTTCCTTATTAGAAAGAAAAATAATCTAGGAAATGGTGATGCAATGAAGACATCATTATGAGCAGGGAAGAGAAAGGATATTAGACTTCTAATGCATATAGTTTTGATATGAAATACTTCATAATTTATGAATGGCTGTTACAACCTTAACTATGTGCAGTTTTATTGGAAATTCCTATAGAGCATAAGGATAGCTGTACTAAATTAGAATGCAACCTTAACATTTCTTCTACTTTTCTGTGGGCCTAAATTGAGCTGATATGCTTCTTGGTGTTAAATTAGGGTTACAAATTTTACTCTTAAATTATTCTACTATTTCAGAGTACAAATTTATCAACATGGTTTTCCATCATGTTAATTACTGATTATTTTATTAAAGCTCTTACTCGGTTTGTCTTACAGCAATGCCTAAAACCTCTTCACGCAGAGGGAACATGTGCATCTTCTTTGCATGCTGCAGTGCATTATTTAGGAGTCTTTAAATTGATTTTCATTGTCTTTGCAAAGATGATAAAGTTTTATATTGATCAAATAGATTGAAAGTTTTAGAGAATGAATAGTGAGAACTCTAACTGTTGCTAGTTCTAAAGCTGACAGAGGGCTTATTTGGGAATAAGTTCCTGGCAGAATGTAAGGTGGCAAAAATATCTCCAGCAGCGTGTGTATTAATGCTTTTGTATGACAGGATATGACTTGCTGGAAACAATTCAGGCTGGTGAGATGTCTGGTCTTACATGAATTTATGCTTTCACAAGTGGTTAAAACTCTTCAGTTTCAGACATTTAGCTTGACTTAAATAGACTAATGGAAAGAGGTGCTACTATTAGGCTTGAGGTACTTACTGGAGGAAGACAGATGCTAGCCAGGTGCAATTGTGTTATAACTCTACAAGTAAAACAGGAGTTTGTTTTCCCCCAGTGTAGCCAAAAATGCTGGTACTCGAAGTATCTGGAATTAAATGGCCCCAAACTGAAATAATAAATTCAATGTAAAGGTCGGGAGCCAGGTATGGAATGAGGAATGCTTGGTTATTCAGAAAAAATGTGCAGTGGAAAAGCTCAGGGTTATATTCTTAGATCTGTGAGACCATGCATTAGCAGAGCTTTATAAACCTAACTGTCACCTGAATACAGCACCAAGCCTCTATACCTGAAGGTTAGAAATAAATATGGAGTAAAAGGTTCATTATTATTCTCTTTTATGCTGCATAACTTTCAAAGAGCTGCTGCAAACAAAGGATTTATTAAGGCTTCCTGAGAAATGGTGTAGGTATTTATGATTATTTTAGTCTCCCATAGTATGCTAGAGACTTCCACTTAAGAAAAGGAATTCTACCTATGGTTACTTAATTTTAAAATGAGACTCACTTCTTTCTGTGAATCTTATTTCCTTAGCTCAACATTTGTTTTATTTAGCAATGTGATTTAAAAGACTCTGGACAGCAAACAGGGTCCATTTATTATTGTCCGATTTATTATTGAAAGGAAAACATGAGAGAGAGATTTTTGAAGCTCTTTGTAAAGCTAAAGGTTACCAAAGCAAGCAATTTTATTATGAAACTGATGAGACAGGACTACTAACATTTTCCTTTTTGATATGGTCAGCATTAGGAGCAGAAAACCATCCATTTTAGTGAAGTAATTTCCTGAAGTGTACAGTTTATTGAACTTACAACATGTAACATCACCAGCTGGCCTTTCTGTGAAGTGTCTTGAGGAAACTTTCAGGGCATATGAGCAGTTGCTATTCTGCTTTACACATCAAAGGCTGTCTTGTCCTAATCTGTGGAGTTACAGTCTGGGGAGCTGAAAAACTGGACTGCCTCAAAAGAGAAGGCATGCTTATCTCTTTGGCCTTCTGTGCAGGGCTGTAGCATACCTGTGATATGTTTGCATAGGCAGCACCTTTAACAGAAGAACCAAGGAATGCTTGAGTCCAGGTTCCCAAGAGTTATCCTGTTTACAGTAATTTTTGGTTTATATCCAGACAAATAGAAGAGGAGTTTGAATCTTGGTATCCCACCTACATCATAAAAAATTCTGTCCATGTATATAGAGAATAAAAGTATGACAAGGATAGGATTTGTCACAGTTCTTCCATTTTTTTACAAAAATACTGTTATTTACTTAATGTAGACGCAATATAGTTTCTGGGTTTTAGTCCTGAGATGTATCTGGAAAGAGTTATCCTGCAATTGTATGTGTTTTGATTTTGGGGATTTGTTGGTTGGTTGTTTTTCTAAGGGTTCTGAATTTCATCAGTTCTTGTGGACACTTAAGCAGCAAGTCATTAATCATTCTGTTTTGTGACTCTTATTAATAGTACTTAAACTCCTCTGTGCAGTGAGAACATCAGATGCTTTCCTTTGGCTCGTGAATATTGGTGAATAGTGGAGAATCTAAACATTGGGCCTTCTAATGACCTGAGCCAATAGCTAAATTGGCCTCTAAGTGCCTCTGGTCTTGAAACTGGTGATCAGATCATTCAGGGAAGCAGAACATGAAGATGTAAGAAAGCACATGAAAGAGATGGTGCTGCTTGACTGGCTCTGGAGGATGTCCACAAAGATAAGCAGGAGCCTGGAGGAACTCCTATATGAGGACAGGCTGGGAGAGTTGGGCTTGTTCAGCCTGGAGAAGAGAAGGCTGCAGGGAGATCTTAGAGCAACCTTCCAGTACTTAAAGAGGGCCTGCCAGAGAGCTGGAGGTGACTTCTTACAAGGGCTTGCAATGACAGGTTAAAGCTCAGTTGTAAACTGAGATAATAAGAAGAAATTCTTTACTCTGAGGGTGGTGAGGCACTAAAATCACCAGTTATGGATGCTTCATCCTTAGAAGTGCTCAAGGTCATGTTGGATGGGGCTTTGAACAACCTGATCTACTGGCAGGTGTCCCTGTCCAAGGGACGAGGATTGGAACTAGATTGTCTTTAGGGTCACTACTATCACAATCTGTTCTATCATACAGAACTGGAAAGTAAAATTCTAAAGTTGTATATCCTGAACTATGCCTTTGTTTGCACTGGTGAAGTCAAAGACACTGCAATTAAGGTTGTGGTGAAGGCAAAGTAACACATGAATACTCCAAGTGACATGCCATAGAAGAGGAGAGGAGAGTGTCTCATCTTGAGGTCAGGCTCAGCATAATGCTGAGAATAAAATAATAAAACAATTACTTGCTTTCTTTTCCAAGTTCCTCCCATTCCTCCCACAAGAAAATTTAAATTTGCAACTTAATGAGGATGTCATTAAAAACCATCAAGAGTAATCTTTTATGAGAACAAAAGATTTTATATTACAGAATTGCTGTCCTCCCTCCTGGCCTTTTTTTCAGACTTGACATACTCTCTTCTGGACCATACCATGCCCTTTTACAAATAAGCATGCACTGCCTGTTAAATACAGGGTTCTTGAGCAATTCGTTCTCACCATGTGCAGTCTTAATTTTACACATCATTGAATGCTTATCTATCTTTGAATTAATTTTGTTTAATTGCACTTGGGAGGATAATAAAGCCAAATAATAATTAAGAAATTGTATTCAAAAAAGGAAGATTCAGAATTACAAAGAGGTGGAAGGAAGAAAAATGTAAGTGGAAGACATCTCATTTCACAGTCAGTGGTCTATTAAACTTTGCAGTGCAAGCAGAAGTGTTCCCAAAATAATAACTCAGCTCATGTCATTGCACAGTATGTCTTCTACACATACCAGCCTTAGATTACTTTGATATTTGCCCAACAAGACTTCCAATTTCTCTTCAATAATACCTGAATTATTTAATGCTTCATATTTTTTTTCTTTTAGAGAGTGAGAACTTAAAAATGTGTTGGCTGTGTGACCCTGACCACTAAAATAGAAGTAATATAAGATGCTGTATGCTTTGAGAGAGATGATTGGCTCTCTAAAGATATTTGGACAAATGTGTTTGTTGTTTAATCCTCACCCAGACAAAAACTAATCATACTAGAAATAGCCAATGAAAGACAAACTAATAAATCTTTGCAAGAACTATTGAGACCTACAATATTTGTTTTGGAAAAGTAGCAAATAAATGATATATATTAGTGAGCAAAATATTGATTGATAAATCTGTCATTTCTAAGGGCTGAAAAATGATGGGTCTCAGACTTATTGATGCAGAGATGATGGTCATTTGTATTTTAGTAACAAAGAACAGTATGACAAATAAAAAGGCAGTGGGTGATAAATCATGAGACACGAAGATTCAGGTAGCAACTGTGCAAAAATGCTTCATTTACAGAATAAAATTTAATTTGTTTTAAATAGAAGCAATATAGCTGAAGTTGGATACTTTTGTCTGAAGGTTGTTCCCATTCTAAATGACTAGGGGAAAGAATGTCAGGGTCTTGAGCCACTGAATGTTTTAGTGACCTAATTATGAGGAAGGTGTAGGGCACTTCTTATGTGACATTTCTACTTGAGGAAAATGGATTTTATATTCTGGATCCCTTAATGATTCAAAATTTTGGAAAAGACCTATAATTAGTTTATGTGTTTATTGACTCAGAAGTGGCATGACCTAGATACGTAAAAGTCAGGTCATTGGGTTCCATTTGCAGATCTCCAACAATCTGATTTGTGACCTTGTCTTGCCTTGGCCTCCTTTGTGATTTGATCTTCTTTCTGCTTAATTTAGGGTTTCTCTCCCGTGCCCTTTCTGTCCTCTGTTCTCATCAGTAGTTTCTATCTACACTGTTGTTTAATGGCCGCTAAATTCACTATTCATGTGAAACACTGTAAATGTTTCATCTCAAGTTTGGTTGGAAAATCAATTCTTTGGGTTACATTGCTAGATCTTTCAAGGTATAGCATTGGCAGTCTCTGGATTGCACGCAAGAAACTGACTTGTGTGGTCTCACAGAGAAGAAAAGAAAACTCAGAACTAAATTAGCAAAATCTTAGGGGCATGGGCACTTTGAAAGTCACTATTACAAAATGATGCACACCCAGTTGTAGTGTTCACTGTAGGGTCTTGTGGTACTAATGCATTACAAATAGTGAAAACGAGGCATTTGAGGGTCAGGGGCTTTGATGTGTACACTGGATGCACCTATTTATTTTGTCTGTGGTCCTGCCTTGTAAATTCAATGAAAAATAACTTTTCATAATTAATTAGACTTAGGGTTCACTTTGGCCATTCATATACAGCCAATACCCTTGAGATGACCAACTGGAATTCCTGCTGAGACATCATGGTCCTTTTCTGCAACGAGAGAGAACTCTAATTCAAAACATCGTATGTCTACATGTTAAACAGATGTAGTATGAAGTTCGCTGTATGCTTTCACCTGTCTTTATTACCTCTGAACTAGAATTTAATGAGGAGATCAAAGCCCTTTTCATCTAAAATGTGCAGTCTTAATGTGCAGTCTTAAGCCTCTTCATCTTAATGCGCAGTCTTAAGCTCCGCTGCACTCTGAGTGAGTTTCACAAAGTGCCAATGAAAACAGAAGAGCTTTCGTCACAGAAGATAAGTAGCGCATTGTGTGTGTTTGCTACTAGGTTTTTTTTTAAAAAAAGCTATGAATAACTCTCTGACATTATTACATGAAGCCTGGTGTAATGTGATACCTGAAGGATTGGAAAATCTGGAATTAATGGACAGAACTTTGGTGTTTATTTGAATTGGTGGCTGTTTCGGACAAAGAGCAGCAAGACTTTCTCTGAGGTCTTGGATGCTCATGCTCATTTCTTCCTAAGATTGCTGGTACAGCATCTGTTACCTTGTTGAGTTGTTTGGTGGCTCACATGCTTGCTGACAAAAGAGGAGGCTGAGGCTACCACTCTCTGTTCCTTGGTCTTGCTGTGAGATTCCCTTCCCTTGAGTGTGTTCTGCCATATCACTGGACACCCTGTCTGTCATGGCTGTGAAAAAAGTCAAGACAGCAGCTGAGGACAAGGCTCATATTTATTGTATGAATGTGATTAAGATTTTAAGGAGAAATTGAATTAATTATTATACTTGTTTATTCTCTGAGACCTGGTCTCATTCTGAGGATCTGAGAATCTGAGCAGCGTTTATATCCAATGCATTAATGGTGCAGGAAGGCTTCATGCTTCTTGAATGCAGTAACATGTTGTTTTTTTTCTTGCCAGCTCAGAGGTGTCATCTGAGGTCTTCTAGGATATCTAGATGTAGCTGGTAAATGTGACATAGGACCTGTTGGAGAGCTGTTGACTTCAAGAAGGTCTAAGGTATCTGGATGCATTTCCTATGGCATTTCATTCCTGTGTATGGTGGATGATTTGAACCCCAGTTGTCTTGTGATTTAAGGGATTCTGAGGTTTATGAAGATTAGGAAAAAGCCTGTGATGGCCAGATATAATATCAAACAGGTATCCAAAAGCACAAAAATCTTGCAAAGAACGTATCTTATGCCATAGGAATGTTTTAATTTAATTATATTTTTTATACAGGAGAAGATTTGAGAACATCCACTTAATTAGTCATGTATCTTTCTTTTGTCTATACTGACTGTGAAATAAAGATAGTATGTATCCAGAATCTGTGATGTCAGCCCCTAACCTGGATTTGTTATTCAGATAAAATTGGTCTTATATTGAATTTTATATTTATTTTCTATCTGCAGCCACAGATTTCTTTAATAGTGAAGTTTGCTGATCATTATAACAATATCTGTCCCAATCCCCATACATTTTGTTTTCAATCCAATTGATATTTTAATTATGATTTAGGTATTGCATACTTAGTGTTCAGAGATGATTTTATCAAGATTAGAAACAGATTATGTTTTTGCTTTGTAGTTTTTTGTGTTTTAAATTTGCAAGCAGGCAAAGCTTTCAAATCCTAATAAGTTAGTCTTTGATTTTTATTCTCTTTTTCTTAAGAATTATTATTTTCTCAAATTCTCATTATAATCCCATTAACTGATATTTACTAAATGTCCTTTAGCAAAATCTCTAAAACATTGAAGATTTCAAATTAGTAATAAGGCATGACAATGTAAAAATAACTGACCTGATTTACTTGCATGACAAAAACTAATTTCATGGTGATACTGGCTTTTAATCAGAGGAATAAGCTCAAAGTGATTTGATTTGGCCTTTGTGTTAAAAATAATAGTGAAGCATTGAACACTCGCTTGATAATTTTAGTGTATAGTTTTCAGAATTTTTAGTTAATATACACTCACTTTAATGTCCAAAAAGAACTGTGCTGTGTATTTATTTATACATATAGAAGTAACGTTAAAAAAAAAATTATTGCTGTGGAACAGTGGCCCCCATAATGGCTAGCAAAGCCTGTTTTGCTCTTCAATCACTTGTTAATGATGTAAAAAAAAAAAAGTTACAAATATTTCAGACCTCTGTTCAGGCTTCCTAAGCGCAAACTGACACAAAAAAGTGGTTTTTTTTTATTTGTGTTTTTTTTGTTGTTGTTGTTTTGGGTTGGTTTTTTTTGTATTTCAGACGGAAAAATAGAGAGCAGCATTATGGGATATTCTACAACTAACTGGACAAAATGATATAAGACTGTTTTTGCTTTTTGTTTCACCCATTATCATCAGTTCATAATTAAAAAAAATCCTTTCCGAATATTGATGACTTTTCTTGCATTTGTGTCACAGTATTGGGAATATAACTCATTGAGCCATGTAGAAGAAACATATTCTTAAATAAGGCAGAATGAATATAGTGTTTAATATATTTGAATAAATTCATTACCTCTTCTGAGATGTATGTGTAAGGAGAATTACATGTCTGGAGGTTGATGTTCCTCTGTAATGAAAACTCCAAACACTGTTTTTCACAATGGAAGCAAAACTCCTGCTGTGGTAAAGCTCCACAATGTCCAACTGATCCTAGACTAATTAAACATATATTTATTAACTTAAATGTGGGATTAAATTGTCACTTTATATTCAGGATATGGACAGGTAAGATTCCATTGGAGAGCAAGGTACTCAAAGTATGCATTTTGAAATCTGGATAGATTTACAAAGTAGGCATAATGCCTTATTTGTTCTTTATCTTTGCTTATATGTTCTTAAATTTTAGTTCTGCTTTAGGTAATTAATTAAATAAAGATAAAGCTAAAAAAAAGATAATGATAAAGTGGCACTGCCAATGTTTTATTCTTTCACAAAAGAAAAAAAAAAACCTTTGACAAGTTAGAATAAAATGTAGAGGTCCCTAAAAACTTTTAAATTTCTTTTATTAAATCATCCACCCTTTGAATTCAATGACTGATTTTTGCAATGATCTGTGTAAAGTGTGAATGAAGACTAGGTTTGAACCCCTCCATGCTTGAAGTTCATTGTGGTGCATGCTAATGATTCTTCAGCAGCCTTAAAAGCCACGCTGATCTTACTGTTTTATTGAGGGTTTATAACATAGCTGATCAGTACTGTATCTAGCCAGATTTTGTTTATAAACATATGTGGGTATTATGATGCTATTTTATTTTCTTCATTGGGATGGGGACAAGTTGATTTCTTTCTGGTAATCTCAATTATCTGGTTGTATGAAGTTTAAAATCCAGCATGGGAAAAGCACAGGAGTGCATTTGCACAGCCTGTAGCTGGTGATTTTGGTGTGGAGCACCAGAGGTGGGCAACTGGTGCTGAAGAAGCTGCTGCAGAAGCAAGAAAAGGCTGTGAGGGGGGTCTATGGTCGACCTCAGAGTCAAACTACTGTCCTGCAGCATTTTCTTCTCAAGCAGGCATTCACTTTTTTCACTCTGCAGAAAAAGGCAACAGCCTGGATTTAAGGGCCCCTTGGGCTGGACGGGTTTATAGACTGCTACCAAAGATCATCCTGTGCACATCTGTATGCAGAAGCCACTGTGACAGGAGGGAGAAGTACTGCTGCTGGGCTGCAGAGGTGCTTCAGTCACAGCCACTGCCCTGTGAATACAGATTTGTTCCTGTATAAAATTATTACTCTAATAAATTGTTTAAAATGGAGTGAGGAGTTCTATGAGAGATCAGTGGCTATGTGTTAAATATCCTTGGAAGGACAAATATTAGATTTAAGCCTTTTCCTGCAGGTATTTTCCTTTAATACACAGGTTATCTATAAAGGTCTACATTCTTTCATATTATGCTTACAGTGCCTCAAGTTAACGTCTGATTTAATTTAGGAATTCGAAAGTTCATTTTAGCAACAGTGTGTTGATGAAATTCATGGCAAATGATTGAGAAATACCACTGAAATTATTCCTGTCACTGCTCTTTCCAGTACTATTTCCTGTCTGAAAATCCTTGTCTAAGCCACACACTAAAAATGGATTTCAGTATCACATCTGACACGTTAGCATTCAGAGTGCTGTATCTAGCCACATATTTTAGGTGTCTACATTAGGAATAGATGGGTGTGAATAATAGATTATTCTATTAATTTGTTATTCCTGATGACTAGTCAATTATTTTAATGATGTTTACTGTCCTAGTCATGTGCTACTTGAAAGTGATTGGAAGCAAATTGCTGTCAAAAAGCCTTTGCAGCTGTAAAAAAATTACACTTCTACTTTCATTGTATTCCCTGCAGCCCCGAATAGAATACACTACTTCTATCCCTCCACTCAATTCAGCCATCTGCCAGTCACAGACAATTACAATGCATTTGCATCATATCCCAGCTGCCTCTGATAGACTTGTTTTGTAGTGTAATGTGTACAGGAGAATCTCTCAATATCCATCTCAGATTGGAAACTCTTCTTGCATTGGTCACACTCTTTTTCAGAGAAATGTTCTATGATGTTCTGGTCAAGATTCCAGTGTGTCTTAATCTAAGAAGAGTTTTGGGTGATCTCTGAAACACAGGGCTGCTAAATTGAACATCTCACTAATATTTCCAATTATTTTGTTTGAAAACTGAATTACAAATAGTTTTGTTTGTTTTGTAGAGCTTCTAACAGGTCACATAAATAATTTATTTTGTAATGAACATACTTTGTCAATAACATATTAGACTGTAGAGGACCAGACCTAAGCACGTTTTGTCTCAGTTGTTCTGACTGTTGTGACAGGCAAGGTATGAGGGGAAGAAAAGGTCCATTGTAGGTGGGGCATTGCTGCTCTGAACCAACCTCCTGCTCCATCTGCTCAGTCCCTGCCTCCCACCTCCCCCAGCTCACCTTTCCAGGAGCAGGGCTGGATGTGAGTGCGTGAGCAAAACAGTGCAAAACATCTCGTTTATATCAGAAGTACGCACAATTGTTGCTTTTAGCACCTAGAGGCCCACAGCAAGTATCATAAAGAATGCTTTCCAAATGGCAGTTATTTTCTAAGAACACATTATTTTCATTTAGGGTCCCTTGAATTGTGATATTATTTCCTGGTCTGTTTTAATCACTGAGCGTTCACGTATTTGGTGTTCTTCTAAGTATGCAAACCAAGTCCATAAAGGAATATGCTGAAATAGGAAAAATAACTATGATCTGGAGACAGCAAAAGTCAGCTGTTTTCATCATGTAACCTGGAGTGAGTAGGATCATGCAAAATTTTGTGCTTTTTCTGATGTCTTTTCTTTCTTGTTTTAGTGAGCAGATACAAAATAGAGCAATTATAAATTTATTAATCGTGTGTTGGATTTACTCCATGAAGCAACAAAACAAAAAAAAATATTCTTGATAGAGGACATGAGTGGAAAGGAAAGCTTGTATTTCTCTTACAGAAATCCAGGTAGTTGAAGGATTATTTCCCATTTTACTGTTTATTTCAGACCTAGTATACCTAACATTACAGATTAAGCCAATTTAAATGTGAAGAAAAACAGTGATTCAATGATTTTTTATCAATAACATAATCCATGTCTTCAGCATTACTGATGCTCAGGAGATGAGCAGCATGAAGTCCATGGTTTGCCATATATATATATATCTGCAAGTGACTTCTGAAGTTTTACTTCCTGCCAAGGGCAGAGAAAGAGAGAGACTGGATCTTGTCAGCTGCAGTGCTAAACAACTGAGAAATGAGCATAGCTTTAAACCATGAGTCATTTTTGGGGTGTGATTTTTGACAGTTAGCTTTGTGCTGGAGAGAGATTCAGTTTTTAAGATCATTTTAGTAAAATCTCTAGAACCATGGCACATATTTCCCCTTATTATTTTTTTTTCTTCATGTTTTAAGCTTGCTTTAAGCAATCCTTTTCACACCTAATAGTCGTTCTTTTTTTTTTTTTTACCTTATTTTACGCTGCTGTATCCTCCAAATAATTCTACACTGTTTGGTAATACTTTACTGGTAATATCTCCCATTGTCCTTGGCTCTGTAGTAATTTACTAATTACTTTATATTTTGCCTTGTATGTATATTTATATACGCATCTTCTTTTTGTCACTAATTATTAGGCCACAGGATAGAGTCAGTCTTTCAACTATTCCCTCATTTTCTGTATGTTTATCAAAATATCAGTCTTTTAGTTTCCTTATGTGTGGTTGAGTTAAACTGGGATGCTTTAGGAAGGCTTGATTTTGTATGTATTTCACTACTGCAAAATGGTGTGTTCAATTGGTCAAAAAAGAACTTTAGCTTCCAGTGTGTTTTTTTTTTTTTTTTTTTTTTTTGTAGCAGTGAGATTTACCAAATATTGCATGCTTTTTATTTGTGATGATATTGAATTATGGCTCTAAAAATATTGAAGTTATTAGTGTATGCTCTACACCTTTTTTTTTCCTCCTGATTTAGAGTAATTATGTTTCTTTGATCCTTTTCCTTTCTAAGGGGTAGTTCTTACCACTTGTGATTCAACTTCAGGCTGTGAACTTCAGTGAAGTCAGTAAATAATGACTTTAGAATCAGCTGAACTTAAATCGTATGGTCTTTATTGTCAGGAAACATGTAAGTGAATTAGGGTGACATCCAATTAACACAGCCTTTTGCAGGTTTAATGAGCAATGATAAATTTAAATCCTTTCCTCACACTTTCAGAGTATGTGAAGTTACAGCTAAAAGAGCTAGTGAGAGATTGTTGCTCCATTGATCCATAATAAATTATTTTAAATATATTTTTGCTGGGATAAGAGGCATCATCTTTGAAGATACTCATAAGTTAGTTATTTGAATAGATGTTTATCATAGAATCCAATAAAAATTAATTCCTACATCATATGAAGTTACATGATGAGTCATACTGTTCCCTTACTTGTTTTTTTGGGGCCTGTTTAGTTAGTACAGCCCATACCACTGACATGTGTCTTTCCTTGATTTCCAATTGACATTACCTCTTAATAACTCTGAGAAAAAGTGTTCCTGGTTTTTGCAAAGCAATTAATTATGGTTTTAATTAGCTAGTATTGCATCTGCTTAACATATAATTTCTTCTCTTACTAAAGAAGTTTTGTGATTTTTTATTTTAGGTTTTTTAAGACAGAAAACTTTAAAATTATTAAAAAATAACTACAGTTATGGAATATAGTGCATGTAGATTATTTTGGTTCCAGTTGGAATAGACAAACTGTTTGTGACTGGAGTTTGATAGGATGCTTTTTGGTTTCCTTGAACTTTTCCAATCAACAGCAGCAGAACTACTTTTTATTGTTCTATAAATTGTCTTTCTAGTAAAAGCATTTCTGCTTTGTGCTCCTTGTGTTTTCCTTGGGCCCTTCTATAAAGCCAGACATTTCTCACATTCAGATACACCAAATGTAGGAGCAGGTTGGTCTGTCTCATTATGATAAATAGAAAAAAAACTACTTACAGGACAGAGTCAATGTTTATACACTTTTAATGAATTCCGTGGAGCTTCATTGCCTTATTCTTTAGTATGATTTTATTGGCTCTTGGTGTTATATTTGTGACTTGCATTGATACCAATAATATCAGAGCTGAGGTCATCAGAGTTTCTGAGAATACCTCTGGGACGCTGAATTGAGGAATTTTTCACTCATCGAGTATCGTCCATCAAATAAAGAAACTAATCCAAAGATTTTTTAAAAAATTAAACCTCAAACTGAAAACAATTGTTTGCCTGAAATAGGGCTTCACTGTGCTTCATTAATTTGCTGTGCCTTCTTTTGAAACAAAAGTTCATGCAGTTTATTATATTTGTGGTTATGATCATCCTTTATGATTATGCTTCCTAATTCTTTATTTATTCCTCATGTATCTCAAGAGATACATGTGAAATGTAGTTGATTAAAGCTTGAAAAACTCTGAATTTTTGTTTGAAGGGTAGAGGTATGGAGAATACAATGAAGTTGTTCTTATCTAGTTGTAATTTCCGTGTTTGAATACTAATAGCTTTAACCAGATATAATAAAGAAATAACTGTCTTATCTTTGAGGATGAAAATGAAGAGGAATGGTGGGTTTAACTGCTGTGAAAGCCCCTAGAAGCCCTTTGAAAGCTCCTCATGAAAGGTGTTTTCCACCTGTAGGAGAAGCTTGTGAGACCTTAATGGAATGCTGGAGATCTCCACTTTGAATGTAAGCTCACAGATGATGGCCCATTGTTTCAAGGGGAATGCTTAGAAAGTGTTCATGAGTTTGGGCTGGAAAAATCATTATTCTTCCACTCTGTGTAATTATGTGATCATTATACTCTATCCAGTTATTTCCACTCCATATCACTGATGTTTCTCGTGAGGCACACACCAGTCATCTAGAAACTGCCAAGAAGGATCCTTTCCTTCTAAAACGTTGTAGCACTTCTTGGTGCTACAAAACAGTTGGTTTCTTGTAAGTGGAGTTCTTCTTGACTTGATAAATAAGCCTCCCAAATTGCATGAATTTACATAGTTACTGTTTTAAAATCTGAGCTTTTGTGTGTTTAATGCCATTTGAAGAACCGCCTACAAACCATTTATCATGACCCCAGGGATTCTTATACTTCAAGCTCTAGAGTTTGAGACATTCTCTTTTCCTCATTTTTTTAATGGGAAACATTCATTGCACACACTAGCAGCTATCTCGTTTATTCTCTTAGTTATCTCATGTATACATAGCTCAAGTAGAGTAGAAAGAAAATAGTTGAGAATGAATTAATTTCATATTTTGCAATCCTATTTGATAAAATGAAATATCTTTTTCTTTCCCCTAATTTCCTATGAAATGTTTCAACAGAGAACTGATAGTCTTTGCTGCTAGGAATTGTGAAGCTAGACTTGAAGAAGGAAACATTTAGTTTACTCAGACATATTTTCTTTATTGACACTTTGCCAAACTATCAAGAGTGCTTGAATTTCTTTAAATAAAGTTTTTCTTGTGTGTGATTAGGATATTTGAAAAAAAGGATATATCAAAATACATCAAAGCCTTTTGTGTTATCTACTATAACCCAACAAAATAGTACTAATGTTTTCTCTTCAAAGCAGTTTGGGTTTTTTTAGTTATCTTCCCCTGTTAAATATATTTGTCACAAATGTTATATTTATATTATTTTTCTGAGAATTTTGGCATTCTGTTACAGTCTTCCTGTGCTAATAAGTACTCTAGTGTTTATACAAACACCTTAATCTTTTTAGCTCTACACTTTTGCTGAAATTGTTTCTTCTACCATATAAGTTAGCCTAATTTCCTTAGGAAGTACCATAAGGCCTCGTATGCTTTTAAGGGAGAAGACCACTTTATTGTTGTTCTTTTTTTATTATTGTGCTTAATCCAATATTTCAGACTAAAGCTCATATTGTACCATCGATCTCAAAGCTAAAAGCTTTGCTGAAATCACTATCAGAGTAGCTAAAACTCTGATCCACAGATCACTTGGAGAATTAAGACTTTGAATTGAGAATAGAAAAGCTCTGAGAATCCATGCAATGACTGACACTTAGGGAATAATGGAAAGACTGGCACTTGAGGAACACACTTGCAGTCACTTGGCTCAATGACACAGCAGGCAGCTGGATGAAATGCAGACAGAAGTTCCTGACTACTGTTTTCACAATATGTCCCTAAATAAAGTAAGTTATGGCAATGCTGACTGAATAGGGTGATTGTATAGTTCATTGTGGTGATCTTAGTGGGATAGAATGCATGACAGACACTGGGGAGCTGCTGCACCAGATTTATTTTATCAATACTTAAAAGTCTACTTTGCCTTAGCAATTAGTTTGAGCAGAACTGATGTGAAGAGTGAAGACCGGGAGAACTGGATTAGGATGATGCTCAGTTAGTTATCAGGGGATTTTTTTATTTCCCTTTGCCTACTGTCTGCTCATTTTTCACCTGTTTTAGTTAAAGGTGAGTTTATTTCATCTAGCAAGAGTGTTTTTCAACTTTGTGTGCTCACTTGGGAAAGTGGAGTAGTATGTAACTCAGAAGTCCAGCCACAGACAGCTCAATTTGACTGCATCTGGAAACTTTTCTGTATCTCAATTCTTCCTTTATTTCTTGGAGTGAATAGCCTGAGGAAAGAAAGTATTTCCAGGCATGTTTTATACTATGCACAATTTAAAAATTTGTCTGTAAACTGCAGTAAAACTGAATTCCTTAAAATAGTTGTTACTGAAAATTTTAAACTATGGTGCTGTTTTCACATCAGCATTATTATTATTCTGGGAGCAATATGACAGCATTCAGTTTCACAGCAGTGATATTAATAGGACTGTGTCTTCAACTGATGTTGCCAAAGGAATTATAAATTGATCAAAACCTGCATCTTCTTTTTTTATCTGTAAGCAGCTGTTTCATGACCACATTGGATAGCCTGGTCTCTCCACTGGCCCATCGCTAAATGGCAAAGGCTGGATAATTCAGGGCTCTGTTCCCCGCCCAAGCCCAATTTGCATCATAGAAAGTAAGGCTTCAGTGCTATTGAGCTTCATTAAAGATAGTGCTTCAGTCTGTAATCCTTTTATCTGATGAGCTTTAGGAGGTTACTAGGTTTTCTGCTTTATAGGGCCCATTAGATAGATAACAAACCTTGCCCTGCAACTAGCCAGCAGAATTATAGACCAATAACATGTTAAAATCTCCAGTCTGACAAATTTCAGACACTTATTTCCTGAAGACTAAAGACTGTAGTCCAAGAGGCCAGATTAGAGGATGGATGTATAATAGAGCAACAGCTACATATGCTACACCTGAAAAAATTTTAAATTCTGATATTGTTTATCTTTTTTTCTCCTTCCTTCATATTTTTTGTACCAGGTATCAACAACCCAAATACTATATCTTTGTAAGACCTTCCTTTCAGAAGAGCAATCACAGCAAAAAAAAAAAAAAAAAGGCAGATGACTCTGGGAAAATGTAAATCCTTCTAGTTTTCTTTTAGTCCTCATTAGCAGAAGCAAGTCTTTGTAAGAATCCCTTCTCTATGGTATTTCTGGTGGTTTTTTATGCTGGGCCTATGAAAGGTAGTAAAGTCGTAAGTTTGGAGCTTGTGTATGAAGTTGTTGCTCTCAAGAATCATGTGTGCTCAAAGGGAAGCTGGATGTAAGCCATTTCTGTGCAAATAGGGAAATGCATTAAGTGATTTATCAAGGGATAATTTGAAATATTTATTTGAAAGAAGTCATGAATGTGACAGCTGTTGAAATTTTTGTACCAAACATATATTGTAATCATGGTCTTCAAAAACCCAAACACCTCACCAAACCTTTCATAAAACCTTGTACACCTTAAGTCCTCTTTCTAGAAATATTTCTGGATGGTTTTGGTTTGTTTTTTTTTTCCATATGTAAATTTCCTTGGTTATGGTGTATGCTTCAGATGCAGTAGCATTTGTACATAATGAGGGCATCTTTTTAGAGATGAAATATGAATACTCAAGTTCCCAGGATATTTGCTTTTTTGGTTACTGAAAAATTAAGCTAAAAAGTACAAACTATATGCACTTAGAGAATTATATATATCTAAAAGGCAAGTATAGTCTAGGAATTTATTGGACTGTATATTGTATCCTTGGGACTTCTATTAAGAATGACTGTTTGAGCTCCTGACAAAATTACAAAATTGGGCACTGGTGATAGCATGTAAATTATAAGCGCTGGATCGCTTGATTTTAACCTTTCTTGTTTCTTGTTATTTTGAACACTGGGAAATTTAACTAAAGCTTAATGCCTGGAGATATAGTATTTTTAGATTCCCATCATCTTGCCAAGTAGGAGAGTTTTGAATGACCTTCTGAAGAACACATGAGAAAATTGCCTACTGTAGATAACACAGTAACTGTGACCAAGGACAGAAAGGACAAATAATCCTTTATAGTGAACTTTTTACTGGCTAGTGGCAATCTATTACTGGCAGTTTGAGGCTGAAATGAATATTAGACAGTTTCAGAAAAACTCCATCTTTCACATCTAAGGAAACCACGCACCTTTTGATTAGTACTGCATCAGGCTGTTCACCAGAGGTTCAAACGCTTGCAAACAAGTCCCTTTAGATAGGAACAAGTGAACTGGCCTCTTTGACGGTTCAGTTCAGCATGTAGTTCAAGTAAGTCATTTTATTCTGGGGCAGAAACTGTTTCCTGGAGTCTTTTAATAGAAGACAGAATCCCATCTATTACCTTTTCATTTACTTTTTATATTATTTCATTTCAGCTAACTCAACCTGTTTGGACAAAAAAGCTTATCTTTTATCTGTGTGAAGACACTGCTGTGTTTACTGGGAAACTTGCCCATGTTTCTACTAACATTTATTAAAATATGTAGCATAAAAATAGAAGATAATATTGGGATGTTACTGAGGTGAATCCAAGTACACAGCTCCAAATCACTGGGGATGATCAATAGGGCCATTTCCATGTTTTTCACAAAAGCTTCATACATTTTATTTTCAACTTCTCTTCAGGCTGGTCCTTAAGAATCAGTTTAGTGAAAGAACTTTACATTTCAGCTCTGCTGTCACATTTCAACTGATGTTTCTTCCAGTAACTTATGACTTGGGAAACAGAGTATGTGGTGGACATTTTCAGAAATCCACTAAGAAATAGCCCAATTCCCCTTGACAAACCTTGAATCAGAGATAAGCTTTGAGAAGCCTGTCCAACCTGAAGTATTCTGAAGGAAAGGTTGTGA
Organism: Alaudala cheleensis; assembly: GCA_013398995.1. Classification (NCBI taxonomy): domain Eukaryota; kingdom Metazoa; phylum Chordata; class Aves; order Passeriformes; family Alaudidae; genus Alaudala; species Alaudala cheleensis. The sequence continues at coordinate 91,343 of VWYE01018887.1, forward strand.
AATATTTCATAGCTATATACAACAGTGAAGACATTGTGCAGCATAATACAGGATATAGAAATACAATTACTGAGGCATTGTAATTGACTCACATGTTAAAATGATCAATATTTATGTGCTAGATAAAATTCAAATGAGAAAAGTTAGACAATCTATCTCAGCAAGGTCCAGAGTATTATTATAGCTATTCATCTCAGTTGATATGTTAGAAAGAAAAGTTGTAATTCCTTGAAAATACCCTTTTTTTGTATGAGTGAGGTTGGCTTATGTAGTTTCCTGTAATTGATAGAATTTCATCATCTTTTGTCTACTATACCTACTCCTGGGGGACAGTCAGGAGAGAAATATAAATCTCTCTCTAATCTTAGTCTTTCTCTCTGGAATGCATTATCTGAGCATGAGCGACTATGGAATGGCATCTTAGCAATGTTAAGTCTGCTTTTATTTTCACTGCTTGTCACTTTGACTGATGGAAACAGGAAAATATGTATTTTAATCTAAAGACAACACCAACTAGGAAGAGCTTTAGAGCCTCTCTCTTCCATATTTTGTCAGCAGAACTTTTAAAAGTGGCAAGTTTTCACAGTTTATTACCACAGACAAGGGCTTAAGCAAAAAACAAGCTCTTATTTGTCAACAGTCTATCTATGAAAATATAATTTACCAAAGAACATTTTTGTAGTTGGCTACATGGTACAGAAACCTACAGATAGAGTGGTGTGCTAGGAGTCTTCAGGGTCTTATTCTTTTGCCATAGTGTTGCACACTATTAGCAAAAGTGGTTTTAAGTATTTTCTAATGTAGATTCCATCTTAGTAGAAAGATCATCTCAGGTACCAGCCGACATTACTACTTATGCAATTTAATTGAGTACTACTATAAATAAAGTAACATGTGACTTTTTAAAAGCGGGAAGAGATAAGGGGAAAAAAAATTACTAGTACATAATTATCAATTTGCCACAAAAAATTACTCCGTGGGCAACAGAAACATGGGGAATATTCTGTTCTGTTTTTTTCTTATTCTAAGGTATTGGTTTTATGTAAATCCCATAGTATATTCACCCTTCTAGTAATACATGAAGCACAGCAACATGGGCACATATTTCTTTTTAAAATCTCTGGTGTCAGTCATTGCAGTCTTTTCTTTAAGGTCCACTTCTATTTGATATATTATTTGTTAGAGTATATTTATGTCTTGGGGGATCAGCCAGGGAGATCCAGTAGTAGTTTTCAGATCATCAGCTTTGGAGAATGGTGCCATCCTATTTTCATTATTTTGAAAAATGTTAAAATCAACTTAACACATCACTGTTGTCATGGATGGTTAAGTAACTCTAATTTCCTCTGTCTGAATATTTTTTCTTTCTCTCCAAGGACTTCACATTTAGAAAGACTAATCTTCCTGCTGAACTCCAAAGGGTACTGAATTAACACTACCAGCTTATCAGTCATGGTATTTTGTTTTTCAGACAGAAGCTTTTTTTTCAGTATTTATTTTGCTTGTAAATAAAGTTGGTAGCTGTTTGAGAAATCTCAAGTTTTCATTCCTTTGGCATATTTCAAATATGCTATCAAAACAAATATTAAGAAAAGCAACAGCAGGATGAATCTGTAAATAATATCATTTGATTCCTCAATTTTCATGTCTAGCAAATAATGACACACTATGAGGATCTCATCCAAAAGGTATGATTTCTCATTGTCTGGATCAAAGCTTCTAATGGTCTCTGTAGGAGTAAAACTCAGTTAATGGAAATTTTTTGCGATGTACAGATGATTCCTTACTTTGTTGATTCTTTTTATATTGTGATGCTTCTCCTTCTTATTTTTTCTGCTTCCTTTTATAGAATTGATTTTCCTATCTAATGAACTTTCTTTCCTTCTTTAGCTGTGTATTCATTTTTCTGCACTACAGGTGTGCTATCCAATTTCCATATTTCCAGTAGCGTCCTTTCCTGTTCCTTAGCTCTGATGGAAGAGCTGTCAAGTCTCACATACTCTGCACACCTTTGCCAGCACTGTCACACCTTGCCACAGGCCTCAAACCCAGCTGGAGTGCTGTGGTTCCTCTCTCTCTTGATACCCAGACAACTTTCCTCCATTTCTCTTGCTGAGGCACTGCCAGAGCATGGTAGAAAAAGGGACTTACAATTTTAGCTATGCTTATATTTCAAATGCTTGAGAAAGGAAGAAGAAACTCTGAGAAACATGCTGCGAAGCCAGTCTGAATACTTAAGGGCTAGGGAATACAATGAAATACTAATAATAAAACCAAGAAGCCTTGAGGGAAATCCTTTAAAATGTAATAGAAAATAAGAGTTTGAGAAACCTGGAATGATTGTGATGCTCTGTCTCTCTTTCTCTCTCCTTTACTAAAGTAAATTGTTGTTTTGTGTCTAAAATTTGATGCATGATTTCCTAGTGAGTGAGAAACTTCCTGGATCTTTTTGGGGCAGTACTTGATTGTTGAGGCTTGGTTCATTCCCTGTTCTTTAGTTTCTGAATCACTCTGTGTACTTTGATGGTGGTTTTATTTTGGAGCTCTGTAATGAGTAGCTTATTGTTTCTTACAGATTTCAAAGGAAGACTATAAATTGTCCTAGAGCTTATCTCTGTGTTCCATAGGGGTTGTCTATGAGGGAGCCTAAAATTGTACAGGATGCATCTCATACCACTAACCTTCTTCACATGCAATTCACGTCTTTATATATGTACATATGTGTGTATGTGGGAGAATTAGTGGTGGGAATAAAGTAGAAACTCCTTTTCAAATAACAAGGTATAAGTAATTGGTTATAATTATGTTGGATAAAGAATGAAAGCCAGATGATGGAAAGATGATAATGAGAAGGATGGCTTCTAGTAAAATAAGAGAGGTTAATAAATTGTTCTACAGGTTAAATAACATGGAAAAGAAAATATTTTGTTCATTTTTTGCCCAAACTTGGAATTTATTGGGGTAAAATGCAAATATAAGATTAACAGATCTTTATCATGAATAAATCTTACTTAAAGAGGATGTGGTTTATAGATTTTACTGGCACTATCAATCACAGAATAGGCTGAGTTGCAAAGCACCCACAAGGATCCTCATGTCCAACTCCCAACCCTGCACAGCACCATCCCCAAAGTCACACCCTGTGCCTGAGAGCATTGTCCAAACACTCCTTGAGCTCCATCAGGCTTGGTGCTGTGACCACTCCTCTGAGGAGCCTGTTCCAGCTCCCTCTTGGTGAAGAATCTTGTTCTCAAATCCAACCTAAACCTGCCCTGACACAGCTTAAGGCCATCCACCTTTTTGCTCCTGTCACAGGTCACCACAGAGAGGAGATCCATGCCTGCCCCTCTGCCTTCTGTAGACTCTCAGTTGTAACTGCAATGAGGTCTCCCCTCAATCTCTTCTCCAGGCTGAATGGACCAAATGACCTCAGCTACTCCTCATATGTCTTTCCCTCACCATCAGCATCTTTGTTGCCTTCCTTTGGACACTCTCCAATAGTTTAATGTCTTATATTGTGGCCCCCATGCTTTTACACAGCACTTGAGGTGAGGCTGCCCCAGTGCAGAGCAGAGCAGGACAATCCTCTCCCTTGCCTGGCTGATGATGCTGTGCCTGATGCACCCCAGGACAGGGGTGGCCCTTCAGTGTCACATTGGGGGCCTGAGGTAGAAGCCTTGCCTTCATTTCTGTCCAGGGAGGCTTAGCTACTCCAATGCACCAATGCTGATTTACATTTAAAGCTAGTTAAGAGAAAGAAAGATGTGATAACTTCTGAATTGGAAATAAAGGCATTCATTGTAAATTGGGATGTGAAAAAATTTAGGAACTGAATAAGGGGTGGAAGACTGAAAAAAATATACATCTACATTCTAGCTAATCTAAATAAAAAGAAAAATATTTTTGAAGAAAGAATCCAGCTGAAGCTCAGAAAAATAGGCAGAAACTTTTACACTTTTAAATGTTGCCTTTGGCATCTCAGGCTTCTGAGAAACCTGTTTGTCTTCTTTAATAGCTTTAAAATTCCTTGGACTCTGAGTGATGCAAGTATTAATCAAATTACTACATCTAACTGGAGCCTTTACTCATGGTATCTCATCCTATTCATCATAATCTATCCATATAGATTCTTCAAAACAAGAAAAAATTTCCATGAAAGAAAGTTTCTAGTAAAAAAGCTGACAATCTAATGGACATATCAATTTTATGTTATTCATTGAAAGGACTGCAAGCTCAAATTCACGTTCTGAGTCAAGAGTGGTTTGTGTCTACTGAGAATTGTGTATCTCCCCTCACGTCTGTGTTTCTTGGTGTCCTACTGGCTTCACTAATCCTTTGATTCATAAAGACAGAGATTTCCTCTAGGGTTCAAGTTACATGTGATTGACTAGAACATTCCCTGTTCATCCCAGCAGGGTATGATGCAGAACAAGATAGTCTAGAGTACTATAATTGATTGTTTTACAATAGAAAAAGCTTTCCTCTTCCTTTTTAAAGACTAATAATATAATCAGGGAGAAAAAATGTGTTGAAGTTCAACCATTTAGCATCATGTTGAGCCCTTGCAACTTTCAAAATTACATTTCAATGTTCTCAAGACAGTTATTTCATAGTGATATCACTGTCTAAAAATTAATTTAATGAAAATAAAGAAAACCATGTGCATATTTTACAGTCCACTTTGTCAAAATTCAAGCTCTGTAAATGAAGTTTGTAAAACTACGCAGTTAACTTTATACTTTACTTTTATCTGTCATTGTATTCATTACACATAATTCTCTTCAGTCTAGGCTGTGTATTTTTCACCCCACTACCTTCAGTCTCTCCTGTCTGGAGTTAATGTTTTTTTGTTATTTGTTTCCTTAAGATGATTAAATTAAATAAAATACATTATTCATCACCTCAGAATATGAGGTTTTATCTTCAGGACCCTGATGTAATAAATGAGTTTTCCTACTGCAAATGTCACATAGGTCATTTTTCACTACTCGCTTCCAGCAGAAGTTTGGGTGTGTAAATGCATAGCTACAGCTACAGGAAGAGAAGTAATTAATCTGCAAATCAAAGACAGTGCCACACAGTTAGAATATATGGCATTTTACTGTAACTCACCCTGAAGGTATTAGTTTCATTCCTTAGGTGAGATTCTGATCTTTTTTTCAGCTAAACTTTTACAAACCTTTTGGCCTTTCTTTTAAGGTTTCTGTGAAATGTCCCTAGATTCTTCTCTTGCAGTTATGGCTACAACACTGTCAGGGCTAGTAACTATGGGCTTTAGATCCAGGTCCATCAGAAAAATATCTATAAATTACTTTTACTATAGTATTTCATGATACATATTAAAGTACTGAAAATTACTTGTCTATTCCATTTCAAATACGGTAATTTCTCAATCTTTTTTTATAAGGGATTGTATTAATTTTTGGTTGTGTATTAATTTACCAGCTGTATACTCGGGCTCATGGTCTCTCATAAAAGTTAAAATTTTCTCCACCTTTTTCTCAAACACAACTTTTTCCACTTTATTTCCTGTGATAACTGGTTAATAAGCATTTAGATCTATTGTCAGTATGGTGATGAGAGAAACACAAGTGGCTGAATTCAAAGTATTACATGAAGTTGTTTTCTGTGTGTTTTCAGTACTGGAACTTGCTTGACATCAGCTCTGTCTGTACTTTGCAGGTATTCTGTTGGACATACTTCTCTTCAATTTTGTTTTTTGCTTCTGCGAGCAGCTTGCAAGCGTCTGTCCTTCATAGCCAATGTTTGCTGTTCAGGTATGTTCTGCTATTTACTACTGCTTTGTATTTAAATAATACAAATGTATGTTGAGCACACAAATAGAGCAATAATTTCTTATGCCAAGGAAACAACAGCAGTCATTGTCAAAGGAAGTTTTGGACCATCACAAGCCATGCTAAAACATATTAAATAGGTATAATGCAAAGATGCTAAGGAATAAAGAAGTGGACTGAGTTAAAAACAAGATTTGTTGTGTATGAAAATGCTTACAGATATCAGTCTAAGTGCAAAGTACAAATAAACCTGACCATTTGATTTATGAGCTCTTTTTCCTTTGTTTCGTGCCAGTCTTGCACTTACATGGACTGCAGGATCATGCAATTGGGATCATATGAGTGACTGAACTGGCTTTTACCTTCTGCTTGACTGCCAGGTTTAAGAGTGGATACAACAATCTGGGATATCATCTGGCCATCTTGGCAGGGCAAGTCTAGTCTCTGTATATTGCTTTATCCCACCTACTGGCAATGCAAAAGGTATGAATCAGGAACATCTTCCAGAACTGCAGCAAGGGAGATCTTGAGCCTGAGGGAAACTTGTGCTTTAAAATATTGATGTAATGTTTGCCTCCTATATAAAGGTTTTCATAAAATGACTGTGCTTTGGGATCTTTGGCAGATTATATGACTGATGAGGAAAAAGGTAAGAAAATTTTAGTAACTATATGAGAAGCTAAACCTTTAAAAATTATGAGAGAACTTAGCTCCATTCTGGCATTTTACAGCATATCAAATGCATGCCTGGAAGTCAATGAAATTGCACTGACAGTTGATTTTTGGCTTGGCATTTTACTGCTGGAAGAAGCGATGAGTGTGTTCATTTCCTTAAACTCTGTAAGATTATTGTTAGTCAGTTAAACTTAGAAATGCTGTAAGATAAGAGGTTATTTGAGCCAAAATGGAGTGCTCTGTGAGATTATAACTGCTTTAAATTGTAAAGGTAGGAAACTCTCAGGAGACAGTTCTATATCTGTTCTGTTCACTCCATCAAATACAGTCCTTTAAATTTTCAAGATTACCAGCCTTCACCTACAAACTACTGAAGGACAGCAAACTTTCACAAATTTCTTTTCCAGTGTGTGTGACAGCATCAATGCGTTTGTCACTCTCAGCAGTAGTTTCTTCCTGAAACATTTTGACAGAATTGGGAAGCATTAAAATAATTTTTACTTCGCATTAAAAAAGTCTAGTAACAACTTGGTATTCTTCCACTTTATTCAAAGTATGAGTGACAACAGCTGCAGTACATTTCCAGGTCAAATGTGCATCGTGAGTCTGAAAGACTCTCACTAGAGATGTGAGCATATGCTGAAGGTTGAGGTACACAGACTTGATCACTATAGGTCAAACTCTACATTTGGATTGTTTTCACTGAAGTTGTCAGATGTTCCTGAGGTAATGGTGTTTTGCTCCAGAGCTAAATAAATTAAAATTAAGTGGAAATCCAACCTGATCCATTTGTCAACTTTGGAATAATGTATGTGCATTGTTTTTGAGTAAAACCTGATTGACAGGTGTATGTTGTCATTGTTACTGCAGGGCTATTAATTTAACTACAATTACCTATAAATCTTAAATTAAGTCAGTAACATTTGTATTTACATGTATCTTGCTTATCATGTGTCTCCTTTTGTTTTGGTTTTTTTTTTTTAATCCCTTGTGATTTGCCTAAAAAAATATTTCAGGGATCAATTAACACCCACTTGTTCACCTAGTAGATTGCTGCTGTGTTTGGGCTGCAATAATAGGCTACAAAGGAACAGAAACTTCAGAGAAAGAACACCTAGGAGGAGCAAGGAGTGCTCTATCAGTGGGATAGAGAAGAATTTTATACCTTATGGAAAACCCTTTTTATGTGAGAGCAGTGACTTTCAGTATAACAGAGCAACATTTGCATGCTTGTGGAAGCCAAAATCCCCAACTCCCAAAACGAACCTTTCATTAGTAAGTAGGAGAGTGTCCATAGTCTTTTCTATGCAGCAAGAGAATAAAATGAGTTTAAGATAAAAGATACTATCTAAACTGTTTTCAGATGCCCTGAGTACAGACGAGGGTGGATTACTCTGATTTAGAGACACGCTTGTAGATCTTGACATATGAACATGGAAAAGAGATGCATATGGAGCTGCTTGCTCCTGGAATCAGCAGGGCATGGATAAATTACTTCAGAGGCTCTGATCAGTGTGGCTTTGAAGAACTGTGACGATCTAACATCCACAGCCCCTTGCAAGTGCTGAACTCCCCGTAACCTTATGCAAAGATAATTTAAAGTCTGTTTCATCTGCAAGAGAAAGACATTTAAACTACATTTCTTGAACAGTTTAATGTAGGCCTTTAATGTAGAACATTTTAATGTAATTTTTTTAGCAGAGAGAGGAATTTATTGTGAGTTAGTATGTCCCTGGTTTTGCACACAATATCTGTTTTCAGAAAGGAGTGACTGTATGTTAAGAGGTTAAATACAGAACTGATTTAGTATTATTGCTTTACTTTCAATTCATTCATCAGATTGAAAAAAGCAGAACTTACTTTTCTACTGAATAAATTGGATATTGTATGTGCTAGGATTACTTTAAGAAATGAAGCTCAACTTCACAAAAGTTTGAAAATTAGGTGAGCAAAATGAAAAATATTAAAGGAATGTTTACTTTTGAAAAGGAAGTCAGAAAAAATGCAAATTTCAGAAATTATTTCTATTGTTGCAGTTGAAAGAAATAATGTGAATCAAACTTCCACAACCAAATAAATAATAAAGGTTTGATAAGATATAACAAAACCAACCTGAAAGGACAGTAATTTGTTTATGCTTACTGAATTCAATTTTTTTAATAGAAGATTAAAAGGCAAAGTGAAGAATAAGGTAGTGTGTGAACTCAGATTTGTGTCAATGTGAGTAAAGTTCAAGAAAAAGTACTGCTTTTAAAGTTCTGTGAGGCTTAAAGCTTCTGAAATGCAATTAATTGAAATGTTGCTCCAGTTTTTTCTCTCTTCATTATAGTAAACAGCAATCTAAAATGCAAAATACCCTAGTCCCTTATGCTCAGTCTTTAATTTATTTTATTTTTCTCATTAAAGCCGGGTTCTAAAGTTTTATTGCCATAATCTCTGATTTGTTTGTTACATCTCAGTTTCAAAACTGTTAAGTGACACAATGTGAATTTGGAAAAATGGTGAACATTTGCCCATTTCCATGATGTCAGTATATATTGCAAATGGGCAGCTGTGATTTTTATGACATGTCCCCATAAGTAAGCAAAATGTAATATACACTACCCTATGGAAAAAAAAACACATTTGAAACTGGCAAACAACAGACATAATTTCTTGGTCAGTGTTGGGGGGGCNAAGCTGGATTGTGTAGCAGACTGGTGCCAGAAGCAGCATAGCTGTCCCAGCACATGAGGTGAGCCTGCACTGCATGGTCTCCTGGCTTCCACAACCATCTTACTTGAGATGAATGACACATTCTAGCAAAAGGCACTTCGGTTTGTGACAACTCCTGTCACTGACTGGCAGCTCTGATACCTGAGTAACTGATAGCACACAACCCATCCAGAAACTTGAGGCAGGGACTCATAGCATAGAATCAAAGGGCAATGCTTTACCACTCTCAAGTTGAGCAAGTAGACACAAAGAAAGAGCTATTCCAACTGTGTGCATTTTCTGAAATATCTGAACATTCTAGTACAATTATGGAATTAACTGAATAAGCGATCAAATAGTCACTGGAAGATGAAAGTTCACCTTGTTTCCCACCTGTATCCTTCCCCAAAAGCCTGAATAGTACTCCAGCAAGTGGCCTGACTATCCTGCTTAGGCTTACAGGACTGATAGAAAAAGGCAATGACTGCTCATCTTCATCTCCCCATTCTGTGGTCCGCCCCTCAATCTGAGAAGAGTGGATGGGTTGCTATGAAGAGATAATTTAATTTCCCAGGCTTTAATTTTCCACACTTTTACATCAGTGTGCTATAGTTACTATTCTGGTCCTGAAGGAGGAATCTTCATGAGGGTCATTAGTGAACTTTAGTATTATTCTTCCAATTGCTGGCCCTCTCCCACGTTATATTAATCATGCTCATAACACATCCTTACCAGTAGCTTGGCTCATCTGCACCTTTGTTGCTATGTGCTCTGTTTTGAAATCTTTTCCAATAATCTCTCATATTAGCTGACTCCTCATTTTTCCATCTTCATTTATAATATTTAGTAGATTTGGATGATCAGCTCTTCTGCAACTGCACTCAACAATCCATTTCTCAGTATCAGAAACGGTGGTGTTTTGGATGGTCAGACAACATGGAAACTTTTACTGTTAGCTTTCCTGTTTGTCAGTCAAGCCATTTTGAATTTCTGATGGGAGGGCTGGTTCTACTCTGTCTGTTTTCCTCAACTATATGAAAATCTGTAGTTTCTTTAGTATAGTTTAGTCGTTTTCTTTTCTTTGGAATTGGTGGCCTTATTGTAGGAGGTAGCACTTGGGTGTAATGCCTCAAAAACACCCAAGTCATTACAGATCCAATAGTTTTCAAGAGAAAGCTTCTTGAGATAAAAATTCTTCACTCATACATTTGAAAATGTCTTTGTCTTCAGGACTAACAAAACTGAAGGGATTAAGCAGGGCCATTCCCTGGCATTACAAGCAGGAAAAACAGATCGTGTGTGTTTTTAAAAAAAATTGGTTTAGGACCTGTACACTGAAGGAATGATTTTGCTTTATAGAATATTTATAAACATTTAATGCATTGGTTTTCCATATAATCGCCTTATTTCCCAAATAGAATAGATTTTCATATTATTAAGAATTCATAATCATTAAAGTAAATGTAGCAAATAAAATTACTTCCCACCAACTGAGGTGGGTGGCAGGCACAGCGTGGTGAAGTTTGTTACCTCAAATCTTGAAATCTCCCTCAGGGATCTGGTGGGGGAGTAACACACCAACATCAAACAGAACAATAACAAAAGTATTGTGCATCTTTCACATAAACACACTTAGAGAAGAAGTAATTGAAACGCTGAAGTTTCTGTAGAAAGATTCAAACTTTTTTATTTTATTTTTTTAATTAATCAGCATAACTTTAATGGCTGGAACATAAAGCAGAATTCATTGCTTATAGATTTCAGATGCAGTCTTCCCCAGGGTATAATTAGTTGTGTTGTGAGATATTTTTTTGCTTCATTTCAAATATACAATTCCTGGCCCTACTTCTACTTAAGTCAATGGCATTATTTTCATTAGTTCTCTCCTGTGATAGCCTAGTTAAGCTCAGAATGAAGGAAATTGTTACCAGGGTGTTTTATTTAAAGAAATGGCTTTAACTGAGGTAAAAACCCCTGAGATCAGCTATAAAAAAATTTAAGATTAATATGCATAAATTAATTTATTTCTCTGAATGTGATACTTGTCCCTCAGTGTCAGTATGTGGAACATGGAACAAGCAGTTGGAAAACAGATAGGCAGTACTGCGTTAGTAAAGGGCTTTATGATGAGAAGTGAAAGAAAATGATCTGGAATATCTTTCGAGTAACGAAGAAGGATATGGAATATACAGCACCCTCAAAGACAAGTGCTAGAAGAATATTTATTGCCAGCAGGAATGACTTGAAAGAAAATCTTTGGACTGTTATTGTGATTGATCAACATAGTACACAAAATAATTTTTTTTGCAAATATAACTTTTGGAGCAAAAGAAGCATTTTATTTGTTAGTAAACTTTGTCAACAGAACATAATGCTTCAGGGCAAATTTATCTGTTACTTATTCAGATCTGGGCTTGAACTATACATTTTATAAATAGAAATTGTAGTCTTTCTAGTCTTTCCCTCTTAACCAGAAGGGGTTTAATCACTGTTTAGTAGACTTTGTTTAACCCTGCCAATCTAGTCTCTTAAAATTATTTTTCTTCTCTAGCTCCTGTTTTGGAGTAGCCATAAATATTCTTGTTCTGACTACTCAGTTTTGATCATATGTTGAAAGAATGCCCAAGTTTCATTAGCAACTTTAATGTCAGGGGACCTGAGTACTCTGAAAAATTCTCAAGTATGCTGTAAAACAGCAACTGTTTCAAGGTATTTATAAAGCCACACAAAGCAGGACTGCCTATTGCAACAGCACAATGACAAAACATTAGAAATACAGTGTGAAGGCTGGCAAAGTATTTTCAGAAGTGTCTGTAGAGTTTTCACAACTTGATATAAAGCCAAACTTCTCAAAGCATACCAGAACATTAGCAGATGTTTAAAAAACAAAGCAAACATAAAGACTCAGAACTAAAACCCAACCTAAATCTAAAGATTCTATTTCTTTGCAAAACCACTCCATCAAAGTTTGTTATTTTCCCATAACAGCCAAGTAAATTTTCAACATGTGTGAAAGTAGCTTGGGAGTGACTGTATGTATTGCACATCTGTGAATTCATTGTAGAATTGTCTTCCTATCACATTAAAAAAAGTTCTAGGATTTAGTTTGGAAGAATTTGGACAGCAAATACTTAATACTTATGTATTAAGTATTTATATATTTATGTAAAGACCTTAAGGACCATTGTATTTAAGAGTAGCTTATAGAATCCTAGGTCACAGAGTTGTTTAGGTTGGAAAAGACCTTAAGGACCATTGATTCCCACCATTAACCTAGCACTGCCAGGTCAACCACTAAACCAGATGGTGACTCACCCACTTCCAGGAGAATGCTGTGGGAAGCAGCATCAAAGGTTTTACCAAAGCCCAGGTAGACAACATCCACAACCTTTCCCATCCACTAAGTGGGTGATCTTGTCACAGAAAGAACAGGTTGATCAAGCAGGACCTGCCTTCCATAAATCCCTGCTGTCTGAGCCTGATCTCCTGGTTATCCTGGGCATCCTGAGAGATGGAAGATGATCTGCTTCCCCCTGCACCGAGGTCAGATTGACAGGACTATACTTTCTCACCTTGTTCTTCCAGCATTTCTTGTAATGGTCATCACATTTGTGAAGTTTTAGTTGACTGGGACCTCTCTGATTAGCCAGCACTGCTGGTAAATGATGGAAAGCGGCTCAGTGAGCACTTCTGCAAATTTGTCTTTGTATGTAGGATTGCACATTCCTCTATGGGCTTCACTGTGTAAGGAAAGATTTTGATTTGATATTGTTATGGTATCACTAAATGTTCTTTCACTGAAGCTGATTTCTGTTGAAAGTAATTGAAGAGTTTTGGGGGGGTTTTGTGTGTGTGAAAAGCAGTAAGATTTAATATAATTATATTAGCAGGAGTTTAAATGCTACAGTTTTAAAATTAGCAGTAATGAGTATATTGAAATGAATAGCTGACATATACTTTGTGAAACAGCAGCTTAGAGGGCTTCGTCTTAGTTGTAGCTGACCCACATAAGAGTCCTACTCTATGAATACCCTAGATTAGGAGGGAAGGGAAAGGAATTATTTTTAAAACAGGATTTGCTGTTCCCTGCTAAAGGCAAGTGCTCTGTATCTGTCTCTGCCAGCAAAATTCAGGCTCAGCAGTTTGATATGACACTAATTTACTTGCAGAGAGATTTATAAACCTTCATAAATAGCAGAACAATATGATTAGATAGTACTTCTGTTGATTCCATTACAACAGAGGTTTAAAGATACTAAGAAAAAAATCAAATGGCCCAAGCTGGAATTAAGCTTTCTTAATGGAATGGGAAAAAAACCCCAGCAGTGATGAAAAAGAAACAAATAATTTCTGCTGTGATCAAGCAGGGAAACCATTTCTTCAGCCTTGATGGATGGATTGCATTAAAAGTTGGAAATCTGAACCACTCATCATTCTTCTTCAAGACATAGATTTCATTTATAACTTCAGTGAATTGTTTTAAAAATTATTTATTTCAGTTTCCACAGACCATTTGAATGTTTTCATACAGATTGTGCTATGTACTGTATCACACCCTCAAAAAAGTACCCAGACTACTGTGAGGACTTTTTTGGTAGTGACGTTTTATACTTCTTTTCCTTTTAATGAGCCATGTCCACAGTTCTCTGACCGCATCTTTTTTTAAGCTGAGCAAGGCAGGAGTTACAAACTATCAGCCAACATATGAAACTGTTTGGAAGCTCAGCCATATGTTACAGATATGATGTACCTCTTTCTCTTTGTCTCCTTTGGACAGTTTCCTGTGAGAAGCAAGGGTTCCCTAATGAGATGAATGCGAACCTCTTGGTCCACATGGCTTAGCACCAGTAAATCTTCAGGCAAAAATCTCCATTGGACAAGGATTTATTTAGAAAAAAGTTTTAAGTGCCACTGTATAAAGCTTGGCTCACTCTTTTGCTCAGCTACTTGTTTGGAGAAATTTACATATATGTACATATTTGCACATAGAAATATTTTTCCATATTTTCCTGGCAAAACATTTTTAGATGCTTATTCAGGTTTCTTTACTCAAGAAAATGAGTATTGATTGCTGTCAGTAGGTAGGGAATTTATTTAGAAAGTTGAATACCTGTATTTCAACCCTAACAGTAACAAATATTCAAGTACTGCATAATGTTTGGTCTTGTCATTCCAAGAAATACAAGGATTTTGCCCAGCCTACTGTCAGATTGCTTTTTCCTGTTCTTGTCCAATAAAAATTAGCAGTTTGAGCAACAATGCTGGATTACAATACAAATTTAAGTATAACATACTCTGCCCTGTACCTTAGAGTCTAAAACAAAGATAATTTAATGTGTCTATTTCTTTGAAAATACTCATTTTCAATCCCCCTATTTTTAAAGCTGATTGCTTCTCAGTGAATATGAAACTGGATGCAAAATGGTCTTGTGAAGTGCATCTTTAGAGGAATGGTAACATAACTGGTCAGGAGCATCAGAACACTGAACCCTTCCTTATCTGGGCTCTGGAGAATAATGCAGTTGGAATTGAATACAGGAAAAAGTGGTTGTTTTGGAGAGGGTAAGTAGGCTGGAGACCCTTCTTTCTGGTCAAGTCCTTACTCTGAGACTGTATCTATTTACCTCAATGAAGTTTTTAATAACATTTAACTGGTGACTGCTGCTGCATCAGCAAACTCAGCAATGAAATATCCCATCAGGGCTAAGCTAAACTCCAGCACAAAATTACCAGTGGTCCTGTCAGGAAATGAATGAATTAATGTATTTTCTTTAAAAGTTGATCGGTTTCCTGAAAAGCCAATGGAAATGCCAGCAATCTTTGTTCTGCTTTGATAAAAACCATGACATTCCAGTAAGGCTACAGATCAGAGGCCATCAGATGAGGACTCTACAGAACCAAATGCTACTCTTCAAGAAAACCCACCCAAAACAAATAAACAAAAACCAAAACTAAACAAAAAACCAAAAAGCCTGCCCCCAAAAAAGCCTGGTCTTTCAACATAACTGGTCTTATGTAAAACAGTTCAATTACTTGCAGAGGAAATCTCTTTTTTTCTGATATAGTTGTCTGAAAGAAATATAATTACACAGAACTTGTATAGTAACTAAAACTTACTGGTTTGTAGGACAATTGTGTTCTTTAATATTCCTTCATGAAAGTGCTTGGCTCAATCTGCTTATTACTTTTTTATTTCCTTTTGAAAGGGCCACACCCTTTCTGTGAAATATATATCCCCAATATGTCTGGGAATATATGCCCAAAATGTTCTCATGTAGTCAGTAGAGTTATGGTTATTTTTTTTCAAATTAGAAAATTAAAATAAAGACCTGCACGTCCAACTTAGAAATGTGAAGATATTTTCTTCATGGAATCTATCCTTTGAAGGAAAAAAGATGTCTGGTGACTTTTTTTTGTCTTATTTTGTGCTATAAATCTAACTGCAATTATACTGAGAGGAAAAAACATCCAGAGGGAATAATACTAAAGCAATGGTTATAGATTTCCAGAATAAAGATTTCTGCCTCCAGCAAAGGCAAGATCTTATTAGGTGATAAAAATATCCATAATTTAGATTTTATCTTTAACAATGCAGAAGACAAAAACTGAAAAAAAAAACCCCAAATCCTTTTCCAATTGCATCTTTGGTACAAATAGAGCGTAAAAGGGTGGCCAATAAAGTATAAAATTATGCATTTAATAATTCAAAAGAATTATTTTCTATATCACTTCTTTCCAAGCTGTATAGAAGTATATAGATAGTGATGAGAGAACTTTTCCTTTCAAACAAGAACATTTTAATGGCAGGCAAGAGAGACAAACTTCACAGCTGTGCTCCATACATGTCCTGTAATGTTTAACTGAAAAATATAAACAGCTAATTGTTCACCAATCTTTTGCAGAAAGTGACTGAATAAATGTTGTTTATTTGAATGCACTTCTGCCTGTCACAAAACTGGGTAGAAAAAAAAAATCTCAAAAAGTTGAAATCTCTCCTTACCTTGACAAACACAACATAATTCAAGAACTCCAGGTTATCTCTCAGTAAATATACACACATAAAAGATTCAGAAAATGATTGTTTTAAACAGGTTACTTTACAAAACTTTCTTTGAGCCTTCAGGGTTCAAACATTTACCTGTGTGTCAGAAAACTTTTGTGACAGTGACTGACCCCACTTCTTTCCTGCTTCCTTTGATAGAAGATATAATCCAATAGACTTTCTATAATAAAAAAAAAAAATCTTAGTATTCTTTGATATGCTGGACCTTTATGTCAGAAAGCTGTGACACTGGGCTCTGGGACTGATATTTTTAGACTCTCAATATGATTGGAAGAGGAAAAATCATCTTCTTGAAATTATCTTTAGGGTTTGAGCTAAGGAAAGATGCAACAAAAAATATGTCCATTTACATTTCCCAGCAGAGACAGCATAGATACAAATGCCTGTAAGAACACCACTGTGAAAGGAAAAGAAACCAAGTTTAAACTGGATATTAGAGACAAAATTGTAATAGTTTCTCTCCTCAGCTGGGAACCCTGGCCTCATTTCCTCATGAGATCCTGCTTACATGCATCATATCTTGTATCTCAGGTTGTGTTCCTTGGAGAGAACGCCTATCGGCAAACTTTATGTTAAATTTTCTGTCCATTTTTTCCTTGCTCCTCTTATCTTCCTATTTCTTCTGCTTCACTCCATTTCTTCTTTCTCTGTTTCATTCAGGCAAAAGAGTGGTATCAAACTTGAATAAATCAAGGATGGATGAACCTTTTTTGAATAAGTAGATATTCTACTGACAGGTGGATTTCTTCATCTTATTGATGATTTTCCAGCTTAGTAAAGGTAAGTAAAATGTAGAACTTCATCTAAGTAAAGTAAAATGTAGTGCATCTTTCTCAGATGAAGTTCTACATTTGTACAATTTCACATAAGCTTACTGAAAAATACTATTGCTAAAAACACTGCAGTGCATACAGGGTGCTGGACACTATTACTAATACTTGTTCTGAGATGTGATCTGTTTACAACCTCTTTAAAATGTTGATAGGTTTTACACTGAAATTCAAGGCACATTTTTGAGGAATATAATGGCAGCAAACACATCCTAGCAAGGTGTATTTAAATGTTTGAAGCTTAGCTGCATAGAAGCAGCATTATTTACATATCTGTGTACACCTGAAGCTTTGCATGCAATAAATTAAATTCGGAATCTAATTGCTTAGCTTTCATTATTCATATTTTTGCAGTGAACCTCACAGAGAAATTAGGCCAAGGTTTTTTTTGTTTGTATTTACAAATTGTAGAATTTAGCTAATTAAACTATGTCTATGCTAACTGACTTGCCTCTAATTTACTGTAGAATTTTGCAATGCATTTATTGGGTTCTGGAGCATTTCTCTTAGAGCACATTAGTAGCAAGAGCACCTCTGAATTCCCGCGTAGATTCTGATTCCACACTGTGACCAAGGTGCTACCGTGTCTTAGTTTAACACCTGAATGTGTTTCATTTACCTGTCAGTTTTCTCTTTATTTCTGCATTCCAAACACCCCCCAGCTGCACACCTCATAAGCTGGTGTTATAAAGAGACACTTACAAAACTTTTAGGAATTCACAAGGATATTGAATGTTTTAGTGCGGGTACCTCATTGTATCTAAAATCTGTGGTATTTAAGGTTGTGTAGTAAGGCATTAACACCATTTGTACAGAATTAGTTGTCCAGTTTTCCTATTACCTTTGACAGAAGAGAAGTATGTATGATTCACTAAGCTGGAAATCAGTGTAACACACTGCATGTGTTACAGCACATCAAGGTGCTGTTCACATGGGTCTTAAGGTACTACCACCAAAAATTCTTTTCATATTCATGTTCAGTTATTGAAAAGGAGCTACTTTTTTTGTTGGTATTGTTGGGCTTTGAAGGCTTTCTAAACTTTTGAGATAATTCTGTCCAGTTATTATTCTTCCTGCATTTCTACGTGACACACTATGGTTCACACTCAGAATTTCATGGCTTTCTTAATTTTATCAGATCTATGGAGAGGCTGAATGGAAAAGGTTTGTTGGGCTAGGCTGAAGTTTGCAGATATTGAAATGGCCATTTGAACAGCACTTAAACTGTTAAATCCAAAACTGTGATCCTGGAAACCCTGCTGAGCTATTGCCTAATCCCAAGGGAATCTGAACCGTAAATAGACTCTAATTTCTACTCCATGGAAAATCTTCTTGTATCTTGACAGTGATATCTTCCTGAACAACTCACCTGATTGCTTAATCAGAAAAAATACCCATGCTCTTCTCAGCCCTACTGAGAGCTCATTTTCATGTAAAATACAGTAACGGTCAACTATCAGCAGGGGAAATAAAACAACTCCAAGTAATTTCTTCAGTTCTTTCCGCTACCTTTATTCATTCTATTTTCTTCCTTTCTTTTTTTCCCTAGGCTGTCTTCTACTTCTTGATTCTACACGAGCTTGTCCAAGTCTTATAATATGCAGTTGTCTTTGTTATTTCATGCTCTAGCCTCTGCTTCTGTTCTTTCTCTCCAGGCATGTTTTAATTAGGGATGGGCATGAAGTTATCTCCTGGTAGCTGGAGTCCAGAAATGACTTGGAGAATCTGGGGGAGAAAAAGCATCTTCCTTCCCTTAAGAGAACACAGTACATAACTTCCTCTTGGAGTACCATGAATGCAGTGAATGAATTGGTTGTGCATGTCCTGCACTGTACAGGAACACAGTCAGGGAAGGCAAAGCTTTACAGAATTCACTGCTAAATTCTGACCTATGTTCCCTTAGCATGTGCAAACTTCATTTTAATAGCTGTATAATAGAGGAAGATCTTTAGGAAATATGGAAAAGGCAGATCCTTATCTCTTGTCAGACCTCTTTCAATTTTCATGTTCTGCTGCAGACTTTGAGGCTTCTGTGTGAATTGGCTCTAAGAGCTTCATAGGGCATAAAAGCATGTGTATTTTTGTTTCTTTTTCTTAAAAATAATTGAGCATTTTCCCCTGAGATTTGTCTAAAAATCTGAGAAATATTGCTTGCAAAAATGTGATGTATTGCTTTAAGTTTTTCAAAATTAGTTGTAGTTAGTGAAATAAAATAAAGGAGAATTACAGACTTAAAAGTAACAATATTTGACACAGAAATCCTTTCCTGATTATTTCAAAAGCCAGGCATACTTTCACCCAACACAATAACAGGACCATTCAAGTGCTTCCCCTGGGAGAAAAATCCTGTAGTGCTTTACCTCTCTGGAGATGAAAAAGAAACTCTATGAAGACTTCAGAGGCAGAAGGATGTTTTTTCCTGAACTAGCCTTGTGTTACAGTCATCTTGCAGTTTTGCTGCAGGTATACTAACAATGCAAACTACATTTCCATGCTTCATGTGGCAGTTTTGCCTTTGGATAGTCACTATACTGTTTTCTAAGCAGTTGGTGAATTCAAGCAGCCTGCTGTATTCGCTGAACTAGATGAGGTTTCACTGGTGTGGCTGTAAGCAGAATTTGACCGATAAAATGGTCTCTTTCTTCTCTGCAATATTGCTTGTGTCTGCTGGTGACAGGACTGCTTGTTTTATCTCAGTGCTTTTATCTGTTCTACTCTCCAGTAAGACCCTACTTCCAAATGGCTCCATGCTTCCAGGCATATTTTAATAATTCATCACAAAAAGCTAGAGTAAGCAAGATAAATAACACAGCATGATCTATGGCTGTGCCTCAAAGGCAGGAAGCACAAATCGTGTTTAACCACATAAACATCAAGCTCTCATCTCACTTTACAGACAGGGAGGGAGCAGTACACTTAGTAAAAAAACCCAGCTAATCTATAAACAGCTGACTTATTACAAAAAAAAAAAGAGAGAAGAAATGAATGGGAAAATTCATAAAATAGATGGTAATTATTGAAAGGAAACATTATTCAAAAATATAAAGGTGCATTCATGCGCATTGCAGTTAATAAAAAAATCACTAATATCGAACTAACTAAATATGTCAGTGGTAAATGTCAGCTCCATTTCTCTTTTATTGTATTTTTTGGCTTTCTGTGAAGACAACCCTCAATAATTATTTAAGGTCTTTGTTGAAACTGAAGAATGTGCATGTTATTCCGGATTATTTGGACTATTTATGTAGAACTGGCTTATAAAATTATGTCTGACCCTGAAACTACTTGAAAGTTGAGTTGTCTTTCTTTGTCCTCCTTCCCCACTTGCTTCAAAGACCCTATCTATTCACCTTCCCAATTTCTCTAGGTTCTTAGCAAATTCTTACTTCTATACCCGTCCCCACAGCTCCTAGCTCTTTCTTGAAGCTTTTTTTGGTGATATAGTCTGTTCCTTCATCATATTTCTAAATATTTATCAAAACAGTTAATAAGCTATTCACATGTTCATTGTATGCTCCAGAGACAGCAAAGACATAAGCATCCCCAAATACCTGGCAATGGAAAGTGAAGCTATAAAATGCAATGTATAGAGGAAAAGAAGGCAGTTTTTTGAGGATATCCAGTGGGAAAAAAGAGTGGCAGCTTAATATGTTCATAACAGCATTATCTTCTCTTCTATGCCTTCTGTTCCAGCTTATGGATGAGATGAGAGGATTAGAAAACCATGGAGAGAGCAGGGAGATAAGGTTCACTGTGCAGACACCAGGGAACAAACTCTGTCTATGATACAAATACACCAGGAGATGTGCCAGAAATGTCCAATAGCCTCACAGATCTTTAAGCTCACCAGCTTTTCTAGCACTTTTCTTCTTGGAGATTTGCAGAAACATTAATTCTCAAAAATTCATCACAAATCTTGTGCTATGTCTTAAAAAATTCCTTTAACTTAGGTATTTGTATACAGCAAGTTTGCACTCTGAGAATCTCACTTCTCAAATGATGTTTTTCCTTTGGTCCCAACTCCTTTCTCTTCACATTCTTTTGGTTCTCATGAAGTTCCATTCATTTGTACTACAGATTACTTACAAATTGAGTCATGGGCTCAAGACAGAGGACTGATCAAACAGATGCTTTTAAATATTTTTAAATAAGAGTGATAGTGTGGATTGATAAAACCCTGATCATTCACCAGGACTTTTGATCTCTCCACCAACTGTAAGATGTGCAGAAAAATCTGTGATACCCATGAACGTTCTCATTGGCAATTGAGAGGCCTTGATACAGATGAAGAACAGCCATGATGAGAAGGACTTGGGTGGATGAGAGGATGGATATGAGCCAGCAATGGACACTTGTATTCCAGAAACACAATTGTATCCTGGGCTGCATCCGAAGTAGCTTGGCCAGCAGGGCAAGGGAAGGGATTCTTCTGCCCCTCCGCCCCACTCTGGTGAGACTGCATCTGGAAAACTGCATCCAACAGTAGGGGCTCAGCACAGGAAGGACATCAACCTGTTTGAGCAAGTCCAGAGGAGGCCCCCAAGATGATCAGAGAGCTGGAGCACGTCTCCCATGGGGAAAGGCTGAGAGAATTGGAATTGTTCAACCTGGAGAGGAGATGGCTGTGGTGTGACTTAATTTCAGCCTTCCAGAACCAGAAAGAAGCCTAAAATGAAGATGGAGAGAGGATATTTACAAGGCCATGTAGTGACAGGACAAGGGGGAATGGCTTCAAACTGGAAGACGGTAAGTTTGGATTAGATAATAGGAGAAAATTTTTTGCTGTGAAGGTGGTGAGGTACTGGAACAGATTGTTGAGAGAAGCTGTGATTAACCCCTCTCTGAAAGTGTTCAAGGCCAGGCTGGATAGGGCTCTGAACAGCCTGGTGTAATGGAAGGTGTCCTTGCCCATGGCAGAGGGGTTGGAACTTGATGATCTTGAAGGTCATTTCCAAGCCAAACCGTCCTTAAACATAATTTAAACAGTATGAATTTGGACAGCACCCAGAGAGGTTAAAGCAGGCTGAATGTTTCCAGCACTTTTTCTTTACACTTTAGTGATCTTACTTGAGAGAGCCAAGTAATCTTATTGATCAGTAACCATATAATGTACAGTATTAATCATGTAACTATCAAATATAATAATTGCTGAAGGAAGTTGGGGTTGCACGCCAGGTTTTGGTAATAGGGGGGCTGCAGAGGTGGTTTTGATGCCTAAAGTTTTTTAGCCTTTTTCATATTTGTAGTTTTGTAGGTTTTTAATATATAGTTGTATGGATTCAAGTACTTTTCCTGTCCTCTATCACAGTTTAGCTATTTGTGCATATAGCCATACTTGTGCACACCAGAAAGCTTTACATAAAGAGTTGCTTTTTATTCTTAATATTGCTTGGAAAGGTTTTGTCTCCTGAGTCTAAGCAACAGTTCCTGTGAGAAGCTGCCAGAAGCTTCCTCCATGTCCAACAGAGCCAGTGCCAGCCAGCCCAGGACTCATGTGCTACTGGTCAAGGCTGGGCCAATTAGAAGTGATGATAACCCCTCTGTGATAACATGTTTAACAAGGATAAAAAACAAAAAACGGTATTGCATAGATATAATTGTGGCCAAAGACAAGTGGGTTGAAAATATATGAGAGGAGCAACTGTGCAGACACCAAGGTCAGTGGAGAAGGAGGAGCAGGAGATGCTCCAGGCACCAGAGCTGAGATTCCTCTGCAGCCCTGTGGTGAAGACCATGGTGAAGCAGCTGTGCCCCTGCAGCCCATGGAAGGACACAGGGATCCAGATATCCACCTGCAGCCCATGGAGGAGCCCATGCCAGTGCAGGTGGATGCCTGAAAGAAGGCTGTGATCCTGTGGGAGGCCCTTGCTGGAGCAAGCTCTTGGCAGGGACCTGCAGACCCATGGAGAGAGGAGTCCATGCTGGAGCAAGTTTCCTGATAGGATTTGTGACCCTGTGGGAAACCCACCATAAAGCAGGCTGTGCCTGAGGAACTGCATTCATGGAAGAGTGACCCACACTGGAGCAGTTTGTGAAGAGCTGTTGCCCATGGGATGGACTCACACTGTGAGAAATTCTTGGAGAACTGTCTTCTGTAGGAGGCACAGAAGGGGATCCTATGTGGAATGAACTGACCACAACTTCCATTCCCTGTCTCCTTGCTCTGCTGGGAGGAAGGAAGTAGAGTCCAGGAAGGAGGAAGGACTGTGGGGAAGATATATATTACTTTTCATTTTCCTGCTCTCATTCTGTTAGTAGTAAGTTCCATGAATATTCCCAGTTTGAGTCTGTTCTGCCTGTGAAGGTAATTGGGCAATGAAAACTCTGTTGTTAACTCATGAACCCTTTGTTATATTTTCTCTTCTCTGTCCAGTTGCAGAGGCAAGTGACTGAGAGGTTTTGGTGGGTGTCTGGTGTCCAGTCAGCATCAACCCACTACTTAAAAATGCACATTTGACAGGGGGTTATGTGAGTGTGTCTATTGTTGTTGTTACCTTTTCTGTGTTCTTTTTGAGAAAAAATGTTCCTCTGCCATATTTCAAGTCCTCCTGTGACTCCTCCATGTGGAAAACTGAAATGTACAAACTTCCAGGACTTGGGACGGAGGAACAGGAAGACTTTCCTTCTCTGGTAAATTGTGTTTGGTGTGAGTTAATATTTTATGCAGTAGCTATAATCTTTCCCTGATGTGTTTCAGATAATTAAGTGCTGCCTATAATGTAAACTATGGGATTAGACAGCAGGTTTTTTGCTTCAGGTAGTCATCAACTCTTTCAAAAGACTTTGAAATACCAATATCAGTTAAAAAGTCTTAGAGGGAACTTGGCTACTGTGGAGGTTTAATGGAAATTTTCAATACGGTGCTTTTGTTCAAAGAATGATATCAAGTTGTCATTCAGCTGTGACAGAAGATAGCCAACTGGATGCTTCAAGAAGCATACATCCTCTTCTGAAACCCATGTGTACTGAAATTATGCTGTAACACCCTGTGCTGTTTTCAGGACAGTGCTGGTTTTGTCAGACTCTTCATTTCCTGCACGCATGACATATCTGCCAAGGATTCTGCTTGAGGCAAAACCATCCTGAATTTGGGTTTTTCATCTCTTCCCCTAGTAAGCCTTTCCTAAATTTCTTATGATTTTTGTTTTTTCTTTCTTCCTTACTGTCTATTAATCTAAGGAAGTATATTAGCATTTCAACCATCTGAATAATTGCTAAGAGAATAAGTGGATGTTGCATGTCAGATATCCAGGTGAAATGAGTTAGGAACAGACATCATCCGATGGAAGAGATCTAAAATTTTTGAAATTAATTAATTTAGAGAAATTTTAATTTTAAAAAAATTGAAAGTTATCAGCTAACATAAAATGAATGCACAAAATATGGTACATCTCTAATTTTTTCCCAGCATATGATGTGCAAAATAGTTTTGACAGTTACCAAATTGCTATTCACTGGCTCTTTAAGGAATATACATATACAAATACATATATTATTTCCAAGAACTAGGAACTATTTAAAATTATTTAAATGCAATATTTCATATAAACAATTATTTCCTTTTTATCTGAGACGTTCTCAGAAAAGGTGTGTTTCACTCTTGTCTATCCTCCTGCTGACTTAGCTGCAAGAAGATCATGGTAGAATAACTGATCAATACTAATGCACATTTTAGTGACAGCACCATCAGCAGAAAGGAACCATAGGTAGTCCCTGACGCTATAAAATGTTGACTTGGATACACTTATGTGATATGACAAGTTTATGATAGAGTTTCAAAACTTTTTTATGTTTTAATAGCATATTGCTTTTTACAGCCCTGTTTGTTTTTAACCCAAAGGGACATAAGAAGGAAGACACTTTAGACTATTTTTTAAAAGACGTAAAAAAATATATGTTGAAGCTTTTGGAAGTTTTTCAAAGATGTTTTGTAGAACACAAAACAGGAGCAAGCACTGTGGAAAACAGCCCTTTCGTTGGGAATACCTCACGCAATTCTGTACAGGTACTTAGTCTGTTTCTTCTTGTTTTCATCACCTCCTGAGAGGTCCTTTTTGTGAGATTTAATTGCAACAGAGAGGTACTGAAATGCAGTGCTGATCTTTTACACATAGACTGCTCCTCAGAGTGTAATTCTGCAAGAAATAGTGGTAAAAATATTTTACTCATTGTTTTAACGTTCCAGTATAACAACACTGTTATAAAGTTACAAAGAAAAATCAGTTTTGTTCCACTCCACATACAGTGCTATATAAACCTTGTTTTTGGTGATCTGGTTTTCATTTTGCCTTTAAGAGATGGGAAGGGAGAGAGGGGTAAGTGAAAGGTGTTTTTGAGGTCTTATGTTGCTTCTCATTATCCTGCTCTGATTTTATTAGTAATAAATTTAATTTATGTTCCCAAGCTGAGTCTGTTTTACCTGTGATAGTATTAGATGAGTGAGTTCTCATGGTCCTTATCTCAACTAATGAATCTTTTGTTATATTCTCTCTCCCCTGTCCATTTGCAGGGGACAGTCATAGAGAGGCTTTGGTGGGTGCTTGGCATTCAGCCAGGGTCAAGCCACTACAGCAACTTTTATAAATAAGCCATCATTTTTGTTTTAATTCCCAAAACCAACGACTGCCCTTCACATGCATAATTGTTCATTGACAGGATGGGACTTGGTGCAAAAGGCTGAGTCAACACTCACAAAGTGGGGAATCACATTTTCTAGGTTATTGTGTCTTTTATTTTCTATAAAAGAACCAAGATGACCACCCTCAACCAGACATTTGACTTTCAGTCATCAAAATTTCAGTGAAACATCTCCCAGGCACAATCACAGCTTGCATTCTTGTGGCCTTTCAGGCCTTGGGTTTCAAAGCTAGTCCATTCTGTGCAGACTGTGAGAATTCAGCTAGGAAGAGATTTCTTTGTGAGTTTGAGTTCCCCTGACTGAAAATCCAGTCCAGTGGAAATGAGTCCAAGTAAGAACATGGGTAAAACAGGTGAAGGTGCACAGGCAGCACAGCTGCTCTCCTGACCAGATTGTTTTAGAGTCTGTCTGACAGAGACATTATTCATGGTAGGTAGCAATGTACGCACAGCTGAAGTGCCATTTCTGATTTCATCTTTTCTAAGCATTTGGTTTTGACAGTGATATTCATAAGGTGAGTTTTAGATATTGTACTGGCACGATTTTTTCAAAGAAATTGATTTATGAACATTATTTGATGACTTTTCAGTTTTTCTAAGATTGCGTGCATCAAAAAGAAAATAGCAAGCTGGTCATAACAATAATATTTACCTAAAAAAGAGGCCAGTTTTTTAAGATCATGAAATCAACACTACAGCCAAGCATTGACTTCTATGACAATTGCAAAAATATTAATGAACATGGCATTTTTTGGTTTTATTTCTGGTCAGTTTCTTTCACATTATAGCTTACTTTAACTTCGTGTAAATAGTGCCAAACATAAAAGGCAAAAATGTTGAAAAATGGTTCTTAATTTAGTACCTTCCAAGAGATTGATTTGGATGTGTCTCTATGCATTTTATTAAAGGTAATGGAACCAATGTTTCTGATGCTGAAATTAGTTTGGAACAATTTTCAAGCACTTTTTATAACATCTTATTATCATCCCTCTAATTGTGCTTCTCCATTGTTTAGATGAAATGTCAGATATTATATTCACATGCTCATGCTAAAAATCTCTGATTATTTTATTTGTTTATTTGATGGTCAGAAGACATGAATCCTGTTCTATTTCACCATGCTTTTATTACTTTGTCACACCAATTGCAAAGGGATACATCTGTTTCATCATTTTTTAAAAGGTTAGTGTGACCATTAATCTCTCTTGAATGTATGCTACACACAATATCTGCTTTACTGCACACCCATTACAGAACCAAAGCTTTGCACGTTTGATCAAAACCTAATACACTATCTTTCCTCTCATCCTCTCAAGACGCCTTGTTTGCCTGAAAACTTAATGTAACTATTTTTTTTATAAACCCTTTAATACTTTCAGTGAATTAGCTAGCAGGTACTGTAAGAGTCTCTAAATGACTGAATAAATAGACCTGTACATTGTCTTCTCTAACAGCCATAGCCTAGTTTAAACTGTGCTAGCTACTTTAGTGGAAGAGACTTTTAATTTGTAGACTTGACTCCTGATATTTCTTTGAAGGCAGGAACAGGATTTACACTTTTCTTCATTAATAATGGTGTCTCAGAGGAAAAAAAAAAAGGCTTTGCTATGTGGAATGTTGGCAAATGCCAGAAACCCTTGGAATAAGGCTCTTCCATGGTCCATTTCCATCTGTGGGCACCCAGCTCTGTGTCTGAGTTATGGAAAATGTTGTGATAACCTGAGGTTATCTGTTGCAGGTGAGATAGAGAGATAGAGAGCTGCAGCAGTAGGTGGTGAGAACACCAGGAACCACCTTGCAGCAATGCAATTGGTGCTATCTGTGGAATGCCTGTTACCTGCAAGAATGGATTTAGTTAATGGAAAATCCAACAGTGGGTGCTGGAGATTTGGCAAGAGACAAGTCAAATAAATAAATAAAAACCAGCTGCATGGAGCTTCAAAAGAACTCTATTGAATTTGAAAGGGAGGACACTCCAGAGAAGTGAGCCATTGGTGCTGACATGTGCAAGGTGTAAAGCACAGAGCTGTGTGCTACCTCACAGATACAACAGCTTAGGGGCAGAGCATGGTTTGATCGTGGCTTCATGCAGTAGCCACATTTTTATGAACTCTGCTGGGAGGATTCTACAAGTGTCTGCTTTTCTGTTTGTGTACACTTGCAATCCCTTGGACCCCAGCTGGCTCTTTGTTAAACCAGTGCAGATGCTTTCTTATCTTACTTTCCAGCAGTGGCATTGTGCTTAAATCATCTACTTTGTAGATACCTTGCAATATTGACAAGAAAAGTCTTATCTATTCTTGCTTAGGTAACCACTGGGAATGGCAAAGCAACGCGTACATGTTTTGCAATCCTTTTTTTCTCCAAAGTATTCTGTTTCAATTGTAAATGATACTTTGTTTTACATTGACCATGTGAGCTTTAGAAAAGAAGACGCACAAATATTTACCTAAATTTATTTAAATATGTCTTCATCTAGTTGGGACTTGTTAAAGGTGTAGGAGAATTGCAAAAATACCTAACTTAGAAAGGAGAAAACAGCACAGTTGATCTATAACTGACAGATAGTACCAACCAAAATAATGTTGTTCAGGTTTTCCTATTAGAAAGCTCAGCTGGAAAAGCCCACTTTTAAGAACAAGAAACAAAGTCAAGTACAGTATCTGCCATTCAGTTTTGGAAGGCACATCAGTATTTCCTTTGGGATGTTGGACTGGCTTGTCAGTTTATTTAAAAAACAGCCAAGAAATTGCCCTATGTATTACTGTAGTCTTAATTAAAGATAATGAAAAGTTTCAGATATTCAAAGTTATCTTAGCATGTGTGACACTGAGCAAAAGATTCAAACTTCAGGCTCCTTTCCAAATTGAGCTTGTTATATTATCTTCCTCTATTAGTTAAAAATAGGAGGGATCCCTCCTGTGCTTTTCAGCATTTTAGTTGCTTTGCAAGCATAGTAAGTATGATATGCCTGCATATCCATAAACACAAAAGGGAGGACATATCATCAGCATTCTCAGCCTTATTTATTACCAAGAATGTCACAGGGATTAGCAAACTAAGTCAATATATGCCATTATGAGTAAACATTTCAGATCCTGCAAGAAAATATCCATTTTTCAACTGCTTTCTCTTCTTGCTAGCCCTCCACAATAGACTCAGTTATGACTAATTCTTCATCTTAGCTATCCATTTATTGCCCTCTCTATTTCATTCAGAATCCCAGGAGTGTCTTGTAAAGGGTAGATTCAGAGCTGCTTAAGATTCACCCTGGAAAATGTAAAAGGAACAGAAAACGTATCTACTATATCAACCTGTTTTATTCCTTGAAGGAGTCACTTTTTAATCCATGAGTTGTTTTTCTTTCTCTTTCAAACAAGGAAGTCATTAACCCTGAAATATATCTCCAGTTGCCTTGTGCAGTGCAACAGGTCCACACAATTGAATGCTTCTTCAAGTCCTCAGCCTGTGTCCCAAGAAAGCATTAAGAGACAAAGATACTTACGGTACTTATCCTTTCAATAACTTCTCAATTTTTTTAATACAGAAAAAAAGAAAGGAAAGATAATATTTATGGCAGTATGATATTTCCAACAGGAAAAAATCCTAAGGTTTTTTTCATGACCTTTGTTAATCCTATTAGAATTAAATTTAAAATTAATTTTTAAAAGAGAGCTTTAAAGGCATTTTCCCTCTGGAAGGGATCTAGGCCAGGATTTCCTGATGCTCAATAACCTGGACTCTCAAAAGTTTCCTTCATTTGGATGAATGGGAAAATAAATTGTAGAGTCTTCCAGTTAACTGAACCACCTTGAAAAAGAACAACAAAAAGAACAGTTTTTGCAGATTGGCTATGCAATATTAAACATCAGAAAAACTGACCCAAAAAGCACTGTCATTCTTAACTGTCTTTTTGAAGGTTTTCCCCACTTTTGCTTTCCCCTCTACACATGAAGCTTTGATGAGGAGGAATGAAGGGACAGACCTAAAGAAAGATTTGCCTGATGGTACAGCAATCAGGTTATATCTTTATCAAAGAGACATCTGCAGAATGCACTGAAGATCAGTTAACAATATGGCAAAAATACTTCACAGACATATAGTGCTGCACTGCAGAGAATGATCAGGGACTGCCTGTTGCAGAAGCAAGATGAGCACTTCTGATCAACTTGTTGGCCAAAAACCCCAATAATTTTCTTTTTTTTAACTGGAAGTTAAAGGAAATATGTGCTTCTTTTTAAGACTAAGAGGCTAACTCTGATACTACTGTTTTTATTTCTTTTTATTTTTACTCTGGTCTGAACATGCTGATCACTTCTAAAATTTAAAACTGATTTTACAATTCAGTAATGGAGAATGCTTAATTTTTTTTCAGTTGAACAAAAGGAGTGCTCAGTGCAGGAAATATACTTCCAGTCCAGCCCCACTCATAGTGCTTTTTGATTGCTCCTGGAGATGTTCTTTGGATGAAAGCTCCTGTCAAACTCGATAAAATGACTGACAAGGCCAAATTGGCATGCATTAAGGGAAATGACAAGAGAGAAGCTTAATCATGCCTGTACCAATAGATTGAAGCTGTTTCAGTGATCACACTGCCATCCTGTGTGTGTCAGTAAGGCTTCACTTTCATCTCCGTAGAAAAAGCTGAAGCAAAAAGGCAATTGGCCTTGATTGCATGCCAAGAGAGGCCAAACAGCAAAGTAAAGCTTTCCTGGTGCTGATAGCATAACAGGTCACAGTAATACACTCTGCTGTGTTCCACAAAACAAATGAGTGTATTCTAGCAAAATGCAGGAATTAATTCTTTTTCATGAAGAAAGCTTTGAAATATACTTACTGGCTCTCTCAGTCCCTAACCCTGAGCCAGTTCTGTCAAAACAAAAGTCAGTTCTAAGTGTAGAATGTGGCTAATTAAACAAAAACCAGCTGAGTAAACATCAGGTTGGTCCTATATAATGACTATCACTATAATACTATTACTACAACTGATATTAAATATGAGCTGCTAATTAAGGGAAGGTTAGCCCAGCCCTCTTTCATAGTTCCAAGTGGATTCGTTGAACATCCACCATGAAGAATTTGGGTTTCTCCATAGCCACAGCCTATACTGAAGGCTCAAAAGCAACATGTCTGGCAAACCTTTAGCCTCTTGGGGCAATATTGAAAATACTGGAAATTTTGCAAAAAAAAAAGAGTCCAGCTTGCAGACAAAACTCCTGAGTGTCTCCCTCTGTCATGCTGATATTTTAAATTTTAATGTGCAGGACAGTCATGATAGAAGCATTATTCTGAGAAGCTGGAGGCTGTCAACCATACTACAAAACAGTTTGGAAGCAGATTTTATTCCATGGACTTCAACTGTCCACCCTTCAAGTACAGGTGGGTGAACTCTAGGACTGAGTTACCTTTTTGAATATTGTTTTTCTGTTTTCCTTATTTTCCAGAAGTATTGATAAGCATTGTTATTAGAGACAAATAATCTACACAGGGCCTCTGCTTTCCTACAACCCTTCACTAAATTCAAAGGAAAGTTGAAAGTGCTAAAGAAGTACTAATTCTCTGTATTTTGAAAGAGAAAAGGATGCTGCTGTGTCACACAGGAGTTTATCTGGAGTCCTCCATATGGGACAAAGCTCAGACATGAGAGACAAAATCATAGATAGGAATTATTTCCTTTTCTCAGTTTTTTTTTTTTTGTCTCATTACCACAGGGTTGGGATGTGAGGTGGGGTGCAGAATGTTGGTGGATTTCTCCTATTGTTCCTCAGTCCATTTTTGTATTTCCTACTTTTATTTTTCTGTTTGCGAATTTCTTCCCTTCTGTCTCTGATCGAAGTGTGATTCCCATTCTTTTATTTCTTCATTCTTTAGCTGTGCCTACTGTAGGAGACACTTCATGCATTTAGAGGTATGATCCCTCTTTTTTATTTTAGGTCATCGCTGCTTTGTACTCACCATATCTTCAACCTCTCTATCCACTTTATCATCAGATTCCCTTCTTTCTAGATACTATGGGACTTAGTCACAGTTTGGCTCCTCAGCCTTCTGCTTTTAAATTTTTTTTACTTTTACTTATGGGTTTTTTCCTATTATTTTTCACCTGGTGTCATTCACTAAGCTGATCCCCCTTTACGGCATGGAATCGTCTTTACTTCTTGCTGTAAAACTGCAGAATCCTTCTGCTGGATGGTGGCCGTTGCAGGATCTCTCTCTGATATGTTGTTTATGCTTTCCTACCCTAACTAATGCTCCTCATTTTCTATTCTCGCTCCAGTCACCATGGCTTTTTGCTGCACATTTTTAATAGTATTAAGATCCTCAGGAGGTTTCTTAAGTCTGGTTAGAGCCATGAATTGTCTGATGTGTTTGTTGACTACAATGCTATTAAAAACATATTTGTTATATATTATGAGAAAAGCAATGTCAAAATATGAGGAAAAAAATCTTTATCCAATGCAGCAAAAAAACCCCACTCCAAATTATTCTCATATAACATATGTAGTGCATTAATAGAATGCGCTTTATTAAGACAGAACCAGCTTTCAAAGGTGACAATCCCTAAAATCTCTATGCATTAACTGTAACATGACTCATTTATTGCTGACAATCTGAACTGTAGCAAACTTATACAAACACAAGGCTTTAATATTGCCCAGTAGGACTAGGCAGTTAAAAGTCTTAGCTGATATCTCTTTTATGATGAGGATTTTCAACAGAACTCGGGAATTTTGGATTATGTGTCCCACCAAAATTCAAGACCAAAGAGGTTTGTCTGAGATTCTGCCACTTCAACATTTCCCAAATTTCCAATCCTATTGAGTCACTGTCAGTGTTAACAAGTACTTAAATGAAGTTCAGGTTTCACTCATGAGTCTTTTTCTTTCATTAACCTTAATGGGCTGTGAATCAGAGCTATTGAACAATGGCAATGAGAAATCAATTACTTATTATAATAAGGTATGGTGTGTGGGACAGAGGCAGATCCTACCCTTTAATTTTATGCCTTCCTCCATCTCTCAGGTTTTTTTTTCACTTACAGACACACAGACATAGTAAATTCTGTGGATCCAGAAATGCATAGGCCAGAGACAGAGAAGACTCCCTTTAAAGAAGTAACCAAATCTACCCAACACATATCATGTTCAATGAATTAGCTAATAATATAACTTAGTAGGTGGTAAATGAGCTAATAAAATATGTAATCTTTTTCTATGCTGGAGTCCAAAACATGTGTTAAGATAACATTTACCGTTATGTTTGTAGTAATTTGTATAAACTGCCTGGTGGGAGGTGAGTGTGCTGCACTATTAAAAAAATTATAAAAGGAAAGATCTCATTATTTGTAGCTGGCTTGAAAAGAAGTCTGTAAATTTTTCCCACAAAATGTGCTTTAAGAAAGAGCAACTAAGCAAAAAGGTCAGCATTGCATATTAAAATTTAAAGCCCAAGAACTAAAAATAACATTATCCTGTGACTCAACAAGGACTGGAGTAATTGATCATATTAGTCAATGAACAACAAACAGAGTAAAAGTGGAACAAGTCATGTTCTGAAAAAGTCATAAAATTAATAACATAATGTTGATTTCAGTAATTTTTGCTGATGTAATTTAATTTGTTTTATAATTCAACAGAATTCTAAAATAAAACCAAATTTCAATTGAATCCTGGCTGAAAAATCTGAAAGAGACCGTTATATCCTATGCCTGCAAATTTTGCAGGAATTGCTCTGAAATGTAGTAAAGTGTCATATAGAGAAATGATCATGCTGGGCTTCTTTCTGCATATTGATTTTAATGGGATTGCATTTGGGTAAGCCATGAGGATTAAGCAGCAAATGCAGGCTAGAGCTCCAGTTGGTGCAGTGCCACTCAGCTCCAGTCCCACAGTTACTCAGAGAAACCTGAGAATAAAAGAGCTCTCAGATTTTTTTCCCAGCGTAACAAGTGGAAATATGCTCAATTCTTTTGAATAAAGGGTCAGGAAGGTAAATATTTAATTGAATCTGCCTCGACTATTCATGCTTGGGGATGCCTGCTCAGGAAGACACATACACCAGTGTTTAAATATAGTCCCATTCCAAGAGGCATTTAAGCATGCACTAACCTTTGAGCTTAGTAACCCCACCTGTGTAAGGGCTCTCTTCTGCTCCCTTTACCCCTCAGACTGCTGCAGGTGGGACTTTTTGTGGGTGAAGGTGTAAAATGTAGAATAGCATCTCACAGATGAGTCAGCCATACTCCTTTGGGGTGGAGGAATGTAACAGCAGTTGAGCTGTATTTGAAAGACAGTAGTAGAGGTTAAGTGCCATCAATATTCTCTTTTGCTTGGGTTTCTGTATGCCACAGTATACGTTGTTCAGTTTTGGGCTACTTGATTCTAGGGATTTGTTTAGACTTGGGAGAAAGTCTGTAATAACAGCTAATTGTTCTTCTCCAGTACTTAGGACATAAGGAAGAGCTCTGACCAGGCTTTTCAGACAAGTACAGTGAAATAAATAATCACAGTCACAACAGAAGCAAGATCAAAAGTTTGTACTTTTACATATGAAAAACATTTTTCATTATGAGATTGGTGAGGTACTGAACAAAGTTACACAGAAAAGTACTGGAGTTTCAGTACCTTCTTTTAATTTTCTGAAGATATTAATAATTTCACAGCACAGAGATATTTTGGAGTATAAAAATAGCACAGAGCTATTTTGAAGTATGAGACTGGATTTTTAATATAGTTACTACTATTCATTGTGTAATTAAGTAATTGCAATCTTCTCTGAGTCTTTTTAATGTTTAAGAGAGATAGATCTGTATGTTCCCACTATCTGGAAATTATACTCAGACATACTAGTGCAGATTTTTGTTTCAGCTGTTCATATTATCACTTTACAGGTTTAGAACCTACCCGTAATTTTCTGGAGTCCCAGTACATAGCCAGAGCAATGTCCAGAAGGTATAATTCAAGATCATAAAACACCATACTTTATACAGACCTCAAAATGTAGTTTTCATCATTTACATGCCCCTTTAATTCTCAATATTATTTTATATTTCATTGAAGAATAAATATTGATCATTGTGAGTTTTCTGTAATTGCAAGTCATAAATACTCAAAAACTCAGAAGCCATTTATTAAGGAAAGTTTTCTCAGAAACTGGAACATTTAGGAGAATTGAACTGGAATATTGGAATTATTTTTAGCTGGAAAACTCAGGTTGAAATTGATTTTGAAATTTTGAAATGTAGAACAATGTAAGGGTATTCTACTGAGGAACATGTGAACATAATGGTATTGAGATTCCAATTAGAGTTGTAAATGTTACAAAATGAACTTGCTTCTATTCCTTTCACAAGTGAAGACCTATGATTCATAGAAAAGTATTTCCAATAAAAGAACATAGTAAAAGCATTGGTTAGCTTTTATTTGACTCATATTTCCTCTCAGTATAATAAATTTTGGCTCTTCTTTATATCTACAATGACAAGTGCCTTTTAAGACGTTGTAAATGCTCTGTATCTTTATGTAACCTTCGTGTAATAATTTCTTAATACTCTTGTAGATGAATAATTACATGATTTATGAAAAATACATTGAGGTCGTTTGATAATACAACTAGTTATTAATATAAGAATATTGATACCAACTGGAGAAAGTAATTACCTGGCAACACTTAGTCAAATTCCTTCCAAGCACAGCGAGGCCAGAGCACTCTTTCCAGAGGATGTTAATACTGTTTCAGAATTTGAGAGAGTTCATATCAGAATCTAATAGTTTCTTTACTTGAAATAAAATAAAAATAAGCACTTGTTAAGCCCAAATAAGATGAGACAACTTACACAGAATATTAAATGATTAAAGGAAGAAAAAAGTACTGCTAATACTTAATAGGCATCTGGAATTTTGGGGAAAAAGGATCACTCCTAAAGACTAATTTTAAAACGCCTAGGTAAAGGTGACATGGATTACTGAGGCTGTAGTATAGCAGTGAAAGCAATTCCTGGTAAACACCAGGTTGTTCACATGTGCTCAGAGCAGAGGCATAAGCTAAGATTTGGTGGAAAGGAAGGGACAGGACAATTCCTCCTGCTCTTCAAAGACTTTCCTTAACTTCCTATGCACCTTTTCTAGGAAATTTGCTTGACTATTATCTTTGGGTTTTGGGAATTATTTCTAGGCTATGATCCCTGTTAAAAGATATTCAGGGTATCTAGTCTCCCTAAGGCAAAGTTAACTGGCATAAAGGAGGTTCACCTATTTACTTCTTGGCTTTAACTATATTTTGTGATTGTTTATATGGCAGGGAAGTCAGATTTTTTAAAAGTCTTTTAAATCCAAGGTATGAAAGGGCCTAGAATTATTTTTTGTTTGCTTTATGGGGTTTTGCTTTTGTTTTCCTGTTGTCTATTTTGTTTTAAATTCTCACTTTTTAATGTAATAATATCACTAGTGCTAATGTTAATCATTATGATTATATTACTCCTTTCAACCATGACAGCCCTAGGGCTGGGCAATAAAAATAGTGGAGTTACCATTTGGTAATTGCTTCCACAGAGACAGTAAATAAGAGCTTAACCCCACTTTTTCTCAAAACTGCTGGTAGCTGTTTTTAGATAAAATTGTTTGACATTTAGCTAGAGACATATAGTAAGCAAAATTGTGTAAGCAGTCACAGGGAAATTCATGGAAGAAAAAAAACCCTTACTAGGGATTTACTAATTCAAAAAAAACTAGAGCTCTTTTTCCTTAAAAGAATAGACAGAACAACTGTTAAGAGAGGAGGAAGTCAGTTGCAATAGAACTGAAATGATGGACAGTAATTTCTGACAACAAGGCAAAAGGAATTGTTCTTTCTTGTTTCAGTCTATTAAAATCACCCTGGAAAAAGTACTTTAGACTTTTGTTTGCAAAACAGCCCTGCACTAGTATAGAATGAATGGCAGAAAATAGGCAAAAGGATGTAAAAGTTCTTATGAGTTTTTAATTAAATTAAATTAAAGTTGAGAGGAGATTTTTTTTTTTAACTACACCAAATATTTAGACTTGTGATGAATGAACTAAAATGTAACCTTTAATGACAAGGAAATACAGTGATATAAAAAAAATTTGCCTTCTGTCTATTGACATAGTTAGATCAATGTTTGATTAGTTCACAGATGGTAATTGAATTAAAGCTTGGAAGTGCAATGGATAGAGCATTGATTTTTCCTGTTGATTAATCAAGAAGCAACAATTTAGATGCTGAGAGAGAAAAAAAAGTTTGCCAGAAAGTATAATTGCTACTAAAACACACATTGTAAGGCAATGACAAAATCAATAGAAGACTGAAGCCATGCAAGTCAGGGTACATCTAATTGCTCAAGATTATTCAGTCTAAATTCTGTATTGACTTTACACTACCTATAAACTTATTGATTTTAGCATGAAATTTGGTCTGGTACCTACAGAACACTCCACTCTTTTTTGTTTTCCTTTCTGACCAGGGGTCTTCCTTGTACTGAAATCGATAGCAGAACTCACATTAAATCTCAATACCGCACAATCATGGAATATTGACACTGAGCATCAATAAGAGACATTTGTGCAAAAAATTGGAGAAACAACTGACAACAATGGCAGCTATAATTATGATGCTGTTGCTTTGCTAAATGAGTTGCCTGGAAAAAAAAATCAGATTATATACAGAGGACTATGATAAGGATCAGAACTTGAATAAAGAATCCAGTGTATCTGAGTATATCTGTATCAGTGTGTGTATATCTGTCCTTAACTTCAGTTGTATAAATAAAGTCAGTGGAAGTCAAATGATGGTTCATTCAAATATAAAACTAAGGATGTGTGAAAAGATTTTTTGCTTGATCAGTTGAAATTTACAAAATACAAAACTACCCAAATATTTAATGCAAATATCCCACGAAAGCTTTGTCTTTTTCTCCATGTGACTGTGGATTTGTAAAGTACATTTTGGAGAAGCAGCCTACCATTTGTGCTTTTCTGAACTTGTATTTGTTGAACAAATGCATAATATTTTAATTTTCTTTCTTTTACTGTTCCAGAGAGCTCAATGGTTACTGTGTCAGACAGTATGAGAGTCAGACAGTACTTACGATGTGCTTTTGTTGCCCCCACATGCCTTTCAAAATCTGCCCAATATCAGGATTTTGTATTGCTCCCCAAGTTCCCATTTGGGCTAGTCTTTACAATTGTCGAACTTTGTAGCTGAGTGACATTTAGAGATGAATACTTCTAATGTTTCCACATAGTGTACTTTGCTTCCCTATTGGAACTATAAAGACACTCCTTTATTATGCTTTAACATATAATCATTACCAAAACGGGCTCCATTTAAACAAAAGTACTTTCAAAATCCAAAGCTTCAGATATAATTTGCTGAGGCCTCAGCGACTGAATGAAAATATGCCTGCCTGTCTATTATGCCAGATGTCCCCTTAGAGATGTGATAGCTCTTTTCAATCTCAGTGATTAATATTCTGTGACATCTATAGATGGATGGGAATTGAAGCTGATTCTATACTAGAGGATACTATCTGATAATTTAGGATATGCATCTATCTCTCCATATACAGGCACACGCACCTTTTACATATGCAGATGTAAATGGTTTTCTAGCAGATGTAAATGGAGTTCTATCAGTTTGGCAGAATTTAATTATAATTAGAAGTATTTTAAACCTGTCTTGTTTTTAAACATAGTAATTTTCCTCTAGACATTATCTTGCCTTCACTTGCTAGCCTTCTGAATACCATCCATACTTACATACATTTCACTGGAATGGAAGGCCGCTGGAAGCCTCCAGTCCGTGAATAAGGACTTACAAGTTTCAGGGCAAGTATTTTTTTCCCATGTCACAAGAAATTAACATTTTTATCATGGCCATGGAAAATGAGAGATGTGAACTCTGGCTGCTTGAAGAAAATGTGTTATTTTGGGAGATTAAGCAAAATCTTGGTCAATTGTATTAACAACACAGAAGTTTAATGTGATCAGAACCATTGTTTTGATGGGGGAAGCTGCTGATCTCCAAGCAGATCATATCACATACTCAGCATCACAGTAGAAAGTAAGGTGGTTAACTGTAAACTATGTCTTCTCAGAGAAGAGAACCAAATGGGTAAGTGAGGTGACTGAGAAAAGTTGAATGCAAAGTTCAAAAGTGAGACATAAAAGGCAGGTTATTGAATGCATCCCTCTGTTCTTAAAGAGATTCCTGTGGAGAGGAGAATGCAAGATACATGCTGAACTTGAGAATTTAGGACTGAGTTGCTTTGTGAAAAAAATTATTCTGGGAGCAGAGATTGATTCAGTTGGATAAATCTTAAAAATCACAGAGTATTCTGAGTTAGAAGAAATCCATCAGGATCCCTGAGTTCCAACTCCTGGTGTACCATGTACCATGTACCTGAGACTGTGCACTGAAACTCTGTCAGGCTTGGTGCTGTGACCGCTTCCCTGGGAAGCCTGTTCCAGTGCCCAACCACCCTCTGGGTGAAGAAACTTTTCTTGATATCCAACTTGGCTTCATGCTCTTTCCCCAGGTCCTGTCACTGGTCACCACAAAGAAGAGATCAGTGCCTGCCCCTCCTCTTCTCCTGCAACAAGGAAGTTGTAACTGCAGTGATGTCTCCCCTCAGTCTCCTCTTCTCCAGGCTGAGCAGACCCAGTGACTTCAGCTGCTCCTCACACAGCTTCCACTCAAGGCCCTTCACCATCTTTGTGGCCCATTTTTCCCCTTTCCTCTTCAGACTAGTCTTGGGTAAAGTGATAATTGTGAGACTTACTGTTACCTGTTAGGTAAGGTTCAGCAATTTTCTGGCTGAAAGTCATCACTATCTTTCCTGTAAGTGCTCTGACCTGCAGACTAGAGAGAAAGGTTTGGTATTTTGAGGCTCTGAAGGAGCAAGGCATTCTTTACAGTTCTTTGATTTCTCTTTCTCACTACAAATATTGATGGAGCTTCTGGCATTTGTAATGTAAACACTTGTTGACTGAATGAGAAAGACATAATATTCACATTTTAGTTGTTAATAACAAAATCCTCTCTTATTTTTTATTTTTCCTCACTTATACATTTTGTTAAAAATGGTTAAGAAATTAAAGCATTAGGGTAAAAATCTATCAAAGGCCAGTTACATTGCACAAGCAGTTAGTTTATACTCACTGAAAGTGTTCTTATGACAATAGTTTTTTCAGAATATTTGGGGAATATATACATTGTAAAAATTAACAGTTTTCTCAAAACCATTATTTTAAACTCAGAAATCTTGATAGAATTTAGTATATTTTATATAGCATAGCATCTGCTGTATATATGCATGCTTATGTATACAAACACATATCTAAAACAACTGCCATAGGATATGTAATGGGCAGTTATGTTGAAGATCAATTTGAGGTGATACACAGCAGCCATAAAGCAACAATGCATATTAGTAACACCTGAGTCGCTTTCCTTGCTCACAATCACCTCAAGAAATCTGCTAGGATTTCATGCAAAGTCATGTTAATTACTCCATATCTGCACTTCATCTACTTCAGTTCATGAAGCTATGATCTCTGCCTGGAAATAATTTGGGATGTAATTTATTTGTGTGCATTGTCTGTACAGGGCATGGGATTAGGCACCTGAATTTACCTGAATGGATGCTGCCAAGTGGTCATCACTATGGATCTTAAGTCTCTTGCCCTTTGATCTAAATACAGATATCTAATATTGTCCCCCATCTTTAAAGGTTATCCTGCCTGGGGATTGATATGAAATTCTGTCTGTTAGTGATAATTAGTGTATACGGCATTGTGACTGTTCCTTCATTAACTAAAATAAGTTTAGATTTTGATTTATATTATGCATTGATTTATATTGTGCATACTGCATCCCAGTATCTCATTTACATTTCTTGGTTTAGCCACCTAATGGGCTACAGAGTTTATGAATTTCTCTGTAATAGTTCCCAAATCTCTGTTTAGGTCAATATCCCGATGCTCATTTTCCATTTAACAGCTATAAAATATCTCTTTTTTTTGATCCAAACTCATTAGACTGCATTTATCTGCATTTGTCATCCATGAGGCAGGTGCATTTTTATTTTTTACATCATTATATATTGCATTGCTTTTCTTCATTTGTGGTTCTTTCTTAGCACAGCTGATAGAATATTAGGAACCAATCCCAAACTCAAAATTGCTATATTTCTTTTTACTGATTTGAAGAAAAGAAAAACTGAGGTTGGTTTTGTACAATTTATACAGTTGTCTACAAAAACTTGAACAAGTATTGGTAAATCACAGAAATCTTCTTTAATTACTCTGCATTCATGAATTATCAATCATAAATAATTGCTCACCTTTTCCTGTCTGATATTTACTGTTCTTTAATTTTATTTATTTTTTTAAATTCTAAAATTATTGTCATCCCATGGCAAAGAAGAAATTGTCATGTGTTGAGGCAAGCATATACCTCAAATATCAATAATCCTATTTCACATACCTTCAGTGCACTTGCTTATCTGAGGGTGAATGGTTTTCTTTCATTAGCACAACTGTTTATACTCTGCTTCTCAGATGCATGTGTAAAAGTGAGTGAATACTCTATGAATGGCTGTACAAATGGACATTAATTTCTCGCCTGCTGAAACATAACCTTATTAATTTTTTTATTCCGTTTACAACTATATAATTCAATTGAATCATATTTTACTGCTTGGCAAGGTATAGTACTCTGATTATAAATCAGATACCCCTTTCAGATATCTGCTGGAAGCACAATCTGCTCTATATAAAACACTTTCTGTATGGGTTTCTATTCTTGTTAATCACTACATTCCACTTAATCTGATCAAAACACCATCACAAAAATCACTGATGATCTTAAATGTGCTTTCCTACAGTATTATACTCTCTTGGTTGGTTGGTTGGTTGGTTGGTTGGTTGGTTGGTTGGTTGGTTTATTCATCTTTTCTCACAAGAAGGAAGGTCCTGACATCTGTTGTCTGGACCTTTATGCCCAACTCCAATCTTTTTGGGAAAACATACAATGTAAAGTGATCTGTTAGATACTGCATTTAGCACATTCTTAGTGAAGTCTTGCCTGTAGGATTTATTCAGCAATATCTAGAAATCTGCAGACAGGCACAGTGACTAAGTAAACATTGGAGACAGGAAAATATATTTCTTATTAGATGAAGATGGACAGATAAACTCAACAGTAAAAAGAGTGTATGAAAGTTATATTTTTATTTACATATTTGAAGATGTTTTCCAAAGCAGTCTTAAAAATCTGCTCACACATTTAGTGCATGAGAAGCTATTAATGAAAAATACAACTACGTAAATTAAATGCGTGAATGGGAGAGAAGGAAGACTGCTGTTCTGAGCCATGTCAGGGACATTTTTCCTGCTGAATGAGAAATGATGTGAGCACAGTAGTTCTGAAACTCCTGTAAAGCAATGGATTGGCAGATAGATCAGGTCTGCATGGACAGAAGAGCCAAGCTTAAACAAAACATGATCATTACTACAGGGTGGTAACTGCCCAAATAAAACCAATTCTTAGTAAGTTTTTCTGCCCCAGTCATTGCATTAGCCTTGTAAGCCCTCTGTTGCAAGGTGAATGCTAGGTTCTCTTTATTCAAATATTGAAAAATATTGATGTTTATTAAAAAATCCTCCATCAGCTTTGAATATTATGAACACTTTTCTGTTCCTTTGTTCACATCAAATCCCCTCTGATTCTGTAGTACACATTTTTACTTGCATACTGCAATTGCATTAATAATTTCTTAGGGAAAATGCTAGTGTATAATTTTCAGAGCTTCTTTAAGCAGGTATTTTAATATTTATAATACATTCAATCTAGAAGGCAGTTAGACCTAAGTATCTTGATAAACTGATATTGATTTGTTTAACTGCCCTAAACAAAATGGATAGTATAATTTCTCTTGTTGTTTACTAGTAAATGATCTGGTTTTTCTGGTTTTATTTTTTAAATAGTTGGCAGAATGTTTGGGGGAAACTGGAGTATCTTTTGAAAACTGTGTCATTAATTATTTTTAACTTTTATTTTCATGCTATGTGTAGAACTGTGATTATTGCAAAGATTTATACTCTCACAAAATAGAGTGATGAGATTTCCAAAAAATAGATTTAATGGTTCCCTTTAGAGAATATGAAAATTAGTTTAGGAAGAAGTAAATGTGACTTGTACACAGTGACATCTATAATATTCATGTGAAAAATGCACAAGCAAATGTGAAATTTATGAAAACCCCCAGTCATTCATTGTTCCTTAAAAACTGAATGAAATCATAAAATTGCTGCTGGAACATTCCCAGCAGGCTTCAAATGTACTTTTCAATTACCTAAGAGTCAATCACCATCTGTCAACCCCCAGAGCTGGTCATTTGTCTATATGATGACTCACTGCAGGGTGCTGCAAGTATCACCATTATTTAATCAATACTCTGTCTCTTTGCACCCCTCTTGACAGCTTGTGTCCATGTCATTCATTCACTGTCAGCCTACCATGGCAAGAATGGCATCTCTGGCTGCTGTCTCATGGCAGCTGCTGCCTTTGGACACATCTGGCCTGGATCCGTCCCATCACTGCTGAGTCCATTCTCATTGCAGTCTAACCACAAAGCTACTTCAGCCCATGCTTATCCCAAAGGAGGAATGGACACTTGCCCAGGGAAGTTGACATCTTGAGAAAAGACAATAATCTGATATAAAGAAAGGGTGAAAAGGAGATACTGTCTTCCTTTCCATGGAAAATACCAACAAGGTCTGGTGCAGGGAAAATGGCATGGTTGTTCCTTATTCCTCATGTAGTTCAAGTTGTTCCTTGTGGGAGAGAATTCCTCTTCTTGCTTTCTCTCACTCAGGAGATCATGGAAGCAGGTACACTCGGTGGAGTGGAAATACCTGAGATTATTAATTGAAAGCTGCCTGCAATGCTGAAATTACATGAGTATGAATGCTGAGTAATTTGTTATGACCAACATGGGAAGGGTCTGTAGAGAGACTAGAAAAGGAAAACCTATGAGGTAAGTTGCAACAAGAGTTGTAAATATGTTTTGAAAAGAAGCTTCTGCTATTATACATCATAATTGCAAATTTTGTTAACTCATACAACTAAAATTCTCACATGAAATCAGCATATATTACTACGAAGTCATTAGAATGGCATCCAGTTTTTCTTAGTAATGTGGTAGTTGTATGCCATCCCTTTTCCCTAGAAAAATTGAGAAAGGGTC
Organism: Alaudala cheleensis; assembly: GCA_013398995.1. Taxonomy (NCBI): domain Eukaryota; kingdom Metazoa; phylum Chordata; class Aves; order Passeriformes; family Alaudidae; genus Alaudala; species Alaudala cheleensis. The sequence continues at coordinate 135,299 of VWYE01018887.1, forward strand.
TCCCTTGAAGTCAATTCTACTCTGTTTGTATGCTTTATGTAAGTAACCGGTCTGGATGAACTTAATCAAGGGCTCTTTGTTCTGTGTGATAGAAATCTGTCAAAGAAAAAAGTTTCCATGTGGAATAATTAGTCATTGGAAAGGATCTCCTAGCTACAATAGGCTCTATGGAGGATATACTTACAATTTAACTAACTTTCACCAGTGAGGGAGGAAGGAGATGAAAGGAAGGAAAGTAGTGCAATGTTTCTTTAAGTAGAGTAAAGAAAGGAACACTCATTTGCAACAGACTTCCATTTGGTTAGTTAAATTTTACAGTGGCATATAATATGGTTTGTAGATTTGTTATTAATTGACTATAGAGTTTTTGAAATGTATCAGAAGTGAGGGTCAGCTAAATAAATGTTAATTTCGCTGGTAGAATGAAACAGAATTTAAAGTTTAATGAGAAATGCTTATCTGAAGTGGGAATAAGAGAAAAGTTATTACAACTTCTAGTTGTACAGGTCTACAGGTGTTAAGATTTGAATATGCTCATGGGAGAGGTTGAAACAATTCTCATCACTAATGCAGAATAATAAGGATAATGGCTTGAAATTCATAGATCATCTTCTGTTTGCACCCAGACTATCATAAATTATTACTCTCTGACATTAGGTTAATCAGTGTACACAGATCCCAGGAGAAGATTTTCCAAGTCTTTTCCTCTTCTGGCTTGTTTTCTGCCTCCACAAAAGGAAGAGTCACCTTGGAATTTGAAAGACCTTATTCTTTTCCTTCAGCTCAATGAAGAGCATCCACACAGAGCATCTTTCTGTCAGTGATGAACCTTTGTTAGTTATTTTCAGTCAAACACTCAAAAGCAAAAGTGCCTAAAATATAGGAGGCAATTAGTATTCTAGGAGAGGACACCATGAACACAATGCTTCACCTTATATAAATAAAGCAGGTAATAAATATAAGTAAGGAGATAAGGCTACAGCTAAACTATGCAGAAGAGATGTAAGAGATTAATGTATGCTAATAAATTTCCCTTGAAGTAAGGAAACATAGCCAAGAAAGGAAAACTTGTCCTAATGGTATTAGATAGAAAAAAATATGAATCACAGTTGCTGGCGAAGATTCTAAATGTGGAAATTCTCATCTGCTTTTAAGTGAGTTTATCTCCAGTATTTGGCCAGCATCAGCATCTGACACACGTGAGTGGTCAAAACTGGAAACTGGCCCCCAGCTTTTAATATGAACTACAATACAAGAGCACATTCACTTTGAAAATCCTCAGAGAAGACATAGAAAAATTCCTGACCATTCTCACTTCAAGTTCCAGCCCAAGACTGAGAATCAGGGATCTACCTGCTGAAACAAAAGTAACAATTAAGAGGAAAGACAAGTCATCCTAGAAGGCCAAATGTAACCTAGGCAACTTGAGAAATGTATGAGGAAACAGTCACAGAAAACACATTATGTGCTCGTGCATTCTTTCAAATACATAAAAATTAAAATACTTGTTTCTTTTAAATTAACAGAACAATAAGTTCTGAAGCATGTTACGTGTTATTGTACAAAACTGACAAGTAATGCAACATTTTTAATGCTCACGTAAATTTAACAAATACAAGTGCAATTGCCTTGAATGAGCTGAGACTTCCTCAGAGTACTCTAAGCAAATATATTCCTTCTTCTAACAAAGATGCAAATGAAAATGGCCTCTTGCTCAATAATAAATGAAAAAGACTGGTTAACCAATTTGTTCTTTCTTTGCTTTTGTGTTTCTTTTACATTCCTAGCAGAATAAACAGAATCAAAGCCTAAAATATACTAAAATATTGTCTAATATTTACTAGATTTTTTCTTTTCTGCTATTGTGTGGAGGAGCAATAATCCAAGAAAAATAATTAGACACCTTTTTCCTGATTTTAAAAAATTGAACTCTTATTAACTCTTATTAACTCTTCAAAATGCTTCTAACGGTATGATGTAATCACATTGATTAACTCTAATTGTTAATATTTTTCATTGCACAGAGAGCTGCAAGCCAAATTACCCATTTTGCAGGCTGTTGCATTGTGATGCACCTAGCCTAGAGCATCAGAAAGAGGTTCTTTGAAACTCTAACTGCTAATATAATTTCCATGAATAATCTGTCCAGCCTCTGGTACTTTAGTATTCTGTTGGTCTAGACAAGACCAACACTTCCAGATAAAGAAAATAAAATGAAACTAAGATCAAATTCTACTCATTTAAATTGGATACTCCTATAGAATTGCCCATATTGAGACTCATTTGTTCTGGGACCTCCTGCTGCATTTTTGTTCAAAGAATAAGACTACTAATGCAAAAAGTTTAGTTCTTTAGGCTCTATACATCAACATGATCAATGTTTGGTGCATAAATTTTATTTAGATTTGAGTCACATTTTATTGAGAAGCTAGCGCTAGAATTTTGTGAGAACTCCCATTTTAGGATAGTTTCTTTAAGCAGATGGGTGAGTTGGTTAAGAAATTAGGCTTTCTCAGTCAGTAGACCATTTTTCAATAAGGATGTAATCCATCACTTAGTATCAGAGTGGTCTAGACATGTCACTCCTTTGACAACCATTCTCTTAATTTATTAAAAATAGATAATGTGTTGGTTACACAAGAGTCAAAAGAGTAGGGGTTATGTGTTAAAGAGCCAGTGCAAAGTTACCCCTCAGCACACTTGACACCTGGTGAGATTTCTTGATATTTATTAAATACCAAATGGTGACATTTAGGAAGGCAAAAACACATAACCTGCTACTAATAAGCTGTCAAGAAGCTATTGCCTATATGAGCATAACTAAAACAGCAGCAGATACATTTATGTATACACATGCATAAACACACATACACCAGAAGCTACAAAATCACTAAGCCATATGCTGGTCCATGTATTATTTAGCATTTTATTATTCATTTATCATATTCTGTCTTCAAAAGGTTACAACATGTACAATGACTCATCCACTTTGTCCATTCACACCATTTGATTCTGGGATATCTGCTGATACTGATGGGCATACTGGACTCTCATTTTGTGTGTGTTTAATCACACACCCTTTAGAAAAAGTGTTCATGGGCAACCTGAAAAATTCTGAAACACTTCAGAATCTGAAAAGAAACCACCCTTTTTCTTTTTTGTTTTGGTGTGATTTTATGCCCACGCTTGCTTTTCCAGGACTTATGTTGCCAGCCTCTTCTAGAACTTGTTTATTGGTCTTGTTGCTCTGTAGATGTGTGACATCCACATAGGAACATCAGCGATAGGCATGCAAGATTTTGACTCTGTATGTATTGATAGTTTACTAAAGAGTTAACTGAGGGGAGATTTGGAGTGAGGTTTTTTTTCTAACCATCAAGACAGAAAGGAGTTGGTAACAATGGACCTTGTGCAAAACTGATTTACTGGTGGTTTCTTTTTCTATTAATTTTCAGTTTAATACTATTTGGGTTAAAGTTGTTTCTAGCTTGAGAGTATTACATATTAAGCAGAAAGTGTTTTTATACAAGAACCAAGCATAGTACATTGCTAAGAAAATGGATTATAGATTATGTGTTCCAGATATATAATGCATTATTCTTAACTTAGATTATTTTTGAACTGTAATGTTGTTTGGGAATATTTGCTTGTAAATCCTGATGATATCTATTCTTTACTGATATGTATCTACTGCTTGGAATTAAGCAGATGCAGTACAAGAATAAATGAATGGGGAAAAAGAGATGTAAAATAGGAATGGGCAGAATGGAAGGTTTTTTGGTTTTTATTATAGGGTGAACCATATTGTCTTGGAAGCTCTATCTGGATGCAACCTGCCCGTGCCAGCTTTGTTAACCTGAGGAGTTTTTTCAAATGTATCAGAACAATAGACTTAAAAAAAAAAAACCTCAGGTTTGCCTTTTTTGCAGGTCTTTTTTTAAATTTTTTTCAATAGTCTACTAATAAGCAAATAAGAACAGGGATTTTTACTAAAAAAGATTATAAAATGCAGGTTTGAAAAAGACAATTCTTAGTTCTTATATTTGTATATTTGTCAAATTATTAGTGGCAGAGGGTAAAAAAATAGATCATGACTGATAAACTATTAATGGCTTTTTGTAGTCCATAAAAATAATCGAAGTCTAAAAAGAAGGCTTTCAGGAAATTCCGGAACATCCTCTGAAGTGTCAGTGACACCTTTGAAGATGGATGCATCGATCACATATGCACATACTGGAGACAAGATCCAACAGAGTCTAAAAACTGTGAGCAAATGCACAATTCTATACACAAGGTGCCAGTTAAAAGATTTGTATCCAGGTGTTTAGGCTGGATACAATAACTCTGCCATTACACCCTTTAATAAGCTGCAGACTAACATTATTGAAGGAAGACGCGTAACTGCATGAATGGGGACCCTGGAAGAGGTCCTAGAAGCATATTCAGAAGCAATACCATGGCCAGTATGATTAGCTGTTCCTGAATTAATCACTGGTAGTTCTACTTGGATGTCAGTGATTCCTAGAGATCAGTAGTCAATCAGTGGTATGAAGTTTCAGAAGTCTCAGGTATGCCTAAAACTGGCTTTTGGGATGAATCATCAGGCAAAAGAAATCAAAAATAGCAAATTGACACATTGCAAATGACATTAAAAGCAATATATAATTACACAAGATTTCTAGCTGTGCTGTGACATTACCTATTTGCTGCCATCACCCCAAATTTAAAAGCTGATCATCAAAACCAAGTGACATAGAACAGACATAAAATGAAACCACAAGATTAATTTAGCCCAATCTTAATTGGAATGATTTATCATTGTCCAGTGGGCATTGCAAAAACATTTAACAAATCTTGCAGAAAGATTAATCAGTACCAGTAATAAATCCAGTCACCACATCACACATAAAATTAAACATGAAGTTTCCTCATGAGAGTTAGTTTATTATTTAAATACTTGAATTATTATCATTTTAGTGTTTCTATTCTGCAGAATTTCCATTTTTGCATTAGCTTTAAGTGAAATCCCATTTGTGCAGAATTGTCTTGACAGCCTCAAGAATCATGAAACACACAGTGCTCCATACTGCTTTGTGATGAGCTTGGCCTGCAACATTTTCATACCTTATTTCTCTCACTAGGAGAAAGAAGCCAAGAGCCTGATGAGGTCCCATATGGATCCGTCTGCTTCATTCCACCCAGCTCCTTCCTGAGGGCTTCAGAGTCCCACCACCTCTGAGTGCAATCCTGTTGCACAAGGAAACCACTGAATGCTGCTGGAGTCATGTGAGCAAACTGGTGCTGAGAGGAGCAGAGGGGAACTCAGTTGGGACAGACTCAGTGCGGGCAGCTCAGGGAGCAGCTGCAGTGGGAGCTGCAGGTTCCGGATGGTGGGAGCTGAAGTGCTGACGCTTTGCAAAACAAAGGGCCCAGGGACCTGTGGCCCAGCCAGGTGATCGGACATTCAGGGACACAACATGGAGCCAAGCACGCCAGACTTTTGCCCCTGAGACTGAAGGTATAAAATCCCAGGGTTTTCTTTTTTGGGTTGCTGCCTCAGAGGCACCAACTCAAGCTGTTACTCAATTTTTGCACCAAGATAAAAGGATCAAGACATCTGAGAATCTGATATGGGAAATCTAGGATTGAGCTAGTAAGGAAACCAGGCCTGACTGTGTGAGTGTGTGGTCCCAGCTCAGGTAGTGTGTGTGACGGCCAGAGTGGCTCCTGGATGGTTGAACAGGGAAGTTCCCCTAACAATACTCAGGGCTCTGTCTTCAAGAGATCCACGCAGAAACCAGTTGGGTGTCCTACAATGGAAAGCACCTCACAATGAACCCAAACTCCTGAGAGACGAAGAGAAACATCCAGTAGGACAATTCGGGTATTTATATCTTACCCAAAATTTTGAGCATTAACAAGTGACTGAACTTTGAGTGAGGAGCATATACAGACCTGAAGTCTTTTTTGAAAACAAACTCTGAGTAATTATTTTCTTTCAAAATATGATAGTAGAATTTTTAAATAGACTACATTTTTAAACAGACCTTTGCATGAAACTATCATAGAAGGTCATGAATGCCAAGTGGGTTAGTGCCTTCCTTGTTCAGAAGACCTTGCCATCGTCTAGGTTTGTGGCATAGCATGGTAGGCATGTACAGCAGATGAGTGTGGTATCTTCACATCAGGAAGGGCTTCTCATGTTTTCCTTGCAGGGGTTACAAGGAAGCCTGTGATATTTCCTAGAAGGGTTAGAAGTGAGAAAAGAGGAGGCTAACTTATGGACTTTAGTGGTTACATAAAACCGGGCTCTCCTAATTTAGAGGGGCTTCTTTCTCAAATACGTAATGACATCATGTCACCATAGGAGTAGCAGCTTCCCAACTACAAGATATGGGGAAGTATTTTCCTTCTCACAGACTGAACTGGCAAATAATGGATGACATGATGAATTCAATGGGTATGTTTAATCCCTTTGGCAAAACACATTTCACAACTTCTGACAAGAAACATCCATTAACTGCTCTTCCTACCCCCAGGTAATTTCTTTCTGATGTCTTTAATTAGACTTTTTAAAATGGACTGATCTTATTGTACGACATTTCCTTCTATGTGATAAAATTCCTCTGTGAATAGAATTTTATCAAATACTTGAAGGTACTTCCTGTTTGAAGCTTAATCAATAAAAGAAACAAGTAGAGATATTCGGGGAATGCAAATAAAATTAGACAAAATTACATAAACAATTATCAACGTTTCTTACAAGATGATCTTAAGTTTAGGGATAAGAAATGGTTTTGCAAAAGTTATCAGATGACCATATGAGTCATTCATTTCAATGTGTGGGGTGGATCTGGCGAGTGACTAAGATGTTCCTTGTTTATGCACTTAGGTGCTATTTTTTTGGAATGTTCTCCTCAAGTGTCATCTGTACTAGAAAAATTACTCAAAGTTATAGTGTATAGCTTCTACTAATGAAGTAGCTGAGGACTTGTACACAGGCAAATATGGTGCTATCAGCATCCTGATTGTGCCATATTATTCATTCTCCCCTTGGATGTGAGTTTTTTGAAATGATGGAATATTTGGTTTGAGTGCCAAATATTACATAAAACAATAGGCAAAAAGTAGAACAATAAGCATGAAAATAGTAAACTACAAAATAACATGCTACAATAAAATGATAAACTGTAACGCTGGCTTTTCTTTCAATGTTTTATGGATGTGCTGAGACTTTATAGTGTATCCTGCTGTTAACAGCTCTTGGGCTGATTAGCAGATGCTTAAAATCTCTAAAGATTTGTCCCAGAATTGCTAATTATCTCCTCTATAGCCCAGACTGAAGAGAGGCTGTAAATACAAGGTATGTGCCATGCACCTTTAGGCATGCACTCATCACTCATAAGAAAAATCACGTGAGGTTTTCTAAAACACGAGTTTTTGATTGCCTTGGGATGTGTTTTTTAAAAGAGGTTAAGATCAGGTCGCATTCTCACCTCTGAGCTCTCACATTTCAAGAGAAACCTGAGGAACCTGATAGCAGTGATACCAGCTTTTAAGTGAATAAAATCTTCAAGAGAAGTGCTTAACAGTCATAGAAACAGCACCTATGCTTATGAAGAGCAAAGCTGCTCATTGTGTTAGATGGTGTCCATGTAATGTTTATGTGCTGTTTAACATGAACACATTTAAATCCTAGGAAAACTAACCAAGCAAAGCTCCTCATTTATAATGGAGACTTCAGAGAGTGACTTCCTTAGCTAGTAAGCTGCTACTTTGTTTGGAGCTGACTGGGATTTTATGAGGCTACATTTCTGCATTTTAAAAAATGCATCACAAAGCACTGAAAACTGTCTCATCTTTGAGAAAAATATCTTTCTCAACAACCCACATTTTAGGGATATATCTACAAACAGGTACTTCTGTGTGAACATATGTATAGTACAGGAGAAACACTGTCATGGTTTGAGTTTCTGTGCCCAGTTTTACAATTTCTTTCACCTACGTAAACTAACTTCTTTGTGTAATGAACAGAAACACCTACCTTTAGTACAGCTAGGTTTTCTAATACTGTTATTAAATAATCATGGCTCGCATAAAGCTCTGATAGATTTTTTTATCTCTAGTATTTTTTACAGAATAAGTTATTCTTGTTAGCTCTGCTTAACATAACAACTGTCAAAATTAGGGCCCATGTTGCTTAGAGCTCCATTAGTCGTGGTGACTAAAACACTTATACCTATCTATTCTTAGTTCAGTCCCACACCAGCTAACATCTCAAGGCCTAAAAAACTCCTAAGAGTATAGAGTGGTTGTATATGCCAGAGGTAACTACTCCAAAGGTCCTTTGAAGGAAAGGATTGTATCAGTATAATTAGAAGCAAATTCTGGTTAAAGCATTTTGACGATTTTCCCAAAAAGTATGTTGGACCTCTCACAGCATCACCTCTCCATTAGAGTTGTGTGTAGTAATAATACCCAAATAATGCATGTGACCTCTTTTACCAACACAGAGCTAAAATCTGTTCCTGGCTCTGCTGCTTTCAGCTAGGATAAAGTTGCTTTTCTTCATAGAACTTGGTATGAATCAAAGTTCTGTATATGTGCTGTACACAGTCTTGATAACACTGGGGTGTTACTGCTGAGCAGTGTGCAGAGTCAAGGACTCCTCTGCTTCTCACACTGTCCCACTAGTGAGCAGACTGGAGGTGCACAGCGAGGTGGCAGGGGACTCAGCTGGGACAGCTGACCACCACTGACCAAAGTCATATTCCATAGCATATGGTGCATTGGTCAGTATATAAAGTTGAGGGAAAAGAGGGACAAGAGGACATTTCCTGGGGGTTGCTGAACACACGGCTGCCCATCAGTGAGACGTGGTGAATTAATTCCTTGCTCTGATTTGCTTGTGAATGTAGCTTTTGCTTTACCTATCAAACTGTTCATATCTCCAGCCACAAATTTTCTTCCTTTTATGCTTTCAATTCTCTCCCTACCGCATTCACTCTCAGGGGTGAGTGAATGAGCAGTAGTGAGGAGCATCTTGGGTTATACCATTACATTGACCTAATGATTTAATTTTTTGGAATACTCTTAATGCATAATTTTAGGACTTCAAGTGCTGTTCAAAACAAGAAGTGTTAGCCTTTGCTGGTCATGCATGTTTTAGGAAGCATGGGAGTAAGTGGTGAGGAAATACTTTTTATTGATCAGTAGCTGGCTATTAAATTTTTCTTCAGATTGTAAAGATATTAACTGCTAACACCCTTTTCACTTTAATAACTGTCTTTGTATTTTTAACATCTAATCATCCTAATGAATCTTGAAGATGTTACACATAGATGCTTCTATTTACTTCTTAGTGAATTTTTATGCATCTTATTAGTGAGCTGAAATCATTCCTGATTGAGTTAATTTGGTGCCCTTAAAACATACTAAGAATAATGACTAAGCAGTACATAAAATCACAAACCTTAACAAGAATTAGGTAGCATTCTATAGTATATTTTATTAGGTGTCATTTTCATCAAATGGCTCAAATTTTCTACTGCACTTTATCCTGATGTAAAAGGGCACTGCTCACAATTAGTGACACTGCTGTCTGAATAGTTTCACAGTTACACTGAAATAAAATAATTTTTGCCTGATATTCAGAGGCTATGCTTTTCTAGACAAAGGCACAGGCCATTCAAATGCACAGGAATGGATCCAAAAACTACAGTAGCTAAAGGGATCTTTCACTTATAGGACAAAATCTGGGATTTTGCCAGAAAAGAGGAATGGCTCTTATGGCTTTAGATGCCACATTTAATTCACAGTTGTGTGCTTATGAGGAAAAAAACCCCAGTTTGACAAGAGAAAGAGAAGTTGAAAAACTATCTATTCATGGGTATCTTCTTTATTGACATTCTGCTATAATGTCTGCATATATAAGCATTTTCTGAGAACTCCAAACTGAGTACATTCTATGTGGGTTCAATCATGGTTTCTGTCATAGCTGTAGTAATAGTGAATAAGATCATCGGTTTTGTACAAGGAAAGGGCTAGTTTAGATTCTAAGAGATGTTAAAATCCTTATCATTTAGAAAGAAAAACCAGAGTTTTTGCTCTGGAAAAGCTATGACTTGTCTAGTCACGACCTTGTTAGATGGATTTATTTGGTATTTGCACTTAGGTTGTGTTTAAATGTTAAATATTTTAAAAATTTTAAAATTACTTTGAATATTTGGAGTATATTTAGAAGACATTAAATGTCCAGAAAAAATGAAAACAATCATCAAAATAGGTGTTTGTAATGAGCACTGTAAATTTACTATCAGCCTTTAGGATTCTGCTTGCTCAGAATTTGCTTATATGGAAAACTTCAACATTGAGCAAGATAAATTATGTCAAAAAAAATCTGTCATTCTCTGTCATGCTGTTTTCTTGTTTGAATTGTTGTTGCATGATGTCAGTCATCAATATGAAATCTGTGAAAATGTATGGATCACAAATATTCTATGAATGTTAGTTATTCAGCTAGCAGACATATTTCTTTGTAAGTTAAATACAACATTGTGTGTGACCCATGGCACAATTCAGTGCATTGATCAATGCATAATGAAGAATACTGAAAATGTGGACTGAGTAACAAGCAGTAGCAGAGGTTGAAATTGCAGCTATTAAGTTAGAAAATATTTGAATGTTTCTTCTAGCTTGCAATGTTTTGAAGCAGAAATAAAATTTCTTTACTGTTTACATATATATAAAGTCCCTGAGAAAGGACAGACTTGAAACAAACACAAATGTAAGAAATTAAGGCACTGACATTTTCAGATCTCCGTACATTCCTGGGAATTCTTTACATTAACAGTTTTTATAATTTTTTTCTGTCCTTTTTCTACTCATGCTTTATTATTTAATGCATTTCTGATTTCAACAAAGAGATGGCATCAAAACTCGCATCAGACTTTCTTCAGAAATCTATACTAAAATCTTTGAATGAATTTAAAATGGAAGGGAAGGGAGGCTAATGTGGAAATTACTAAGACCAATGTAGAAGCAAAGTATGAAAATACATTCATGAAAATTTAAAGAGTAAAGAGGCACCATTGTTTGTGACTGTGTCCCGGTTTAGGGCAAATCTGGGAGGAAACCTCCCAAATGGGGGTCTCTCTGGGAAGCAAGCTGGAACTGCCCCTCCCCCCTACTGGTTCGGGAAAAAACCTCCTTAGAGATGAGTGGAANCCCTAGGACAGACTGTCTTAAGTTTTGAGTTTTCTTTTGAAAGTTAAGCACTTAAAGAAGGGACCATTCTCTAATTCTGATCTAGCTAAACTGAAATAATTAATTGCAACTGAAACACAGAAAACCTACTGTTTTATTTTATTTGCTCTCTAGTCAAGCTCCCACAGAGCTTCTCTCTCTTTTTTTTTTGTTTTTTTTCTCTTAAGGGGAAATTACTAAAAGCCTAATTTATATATGTTTCTCTCTCTCCCTGATAGAATAAGAATAGAAAATGAACAAACAGCTGTTACAGCCATAAGAGTCTAGGCATATTAAGCCTAACAGGTGGCCTAAAGGTTTGGGGATGTTTATGAAAGTTGGAGCATATCAGGGTATCAGCAGCAGACCATAAAGGATAGCAAAATTAGACAGGCAGGGTGTAAGAAGGCAGGGTAATCAACATACCTATGCAGAATATAGTGGGAAGTCATGTCTCCTTCCTACTATCATAGATGGCTAAAGATTTTTTAGCTTATTATATATTTTTCATATATTTATAGCGTTGTAGATTTTTAATATATTGTTGTATGGTTTCTAGTACTTTTCCTGCCCTTTCTCACAATATGCTAACCCTTACTAACACAAATTTAAAATTCTGTTTTGTCTTATTCGTAACAAAAGAATTTTTGACAAGGACATTTTGTTTTGCACCAGAACTTAAGAGACATAACAAGAAACGTGGCAAAGACGACGCTGGACTAACTCTGCGGGACTGACATAAGGGTGAGTTACTGGAACAACTGATCTCCTACTGGATGTACCTGCTAGACATATGAATTAACTAACCTTATAAAAATTGTAGAACTTCTTTGTCATGTGTGCATATAGCCATATTTGTGCACCTGAAAACTTTGATTAAAGAGTTTCTTTTTATGTTATTTTAATACCATTTGGAAAGTTTAGGGTTTTTTAGAAAAGATTTTATGTTTTCTTATCCTTTGTCCTGCAAAAGCGATACTCCAGTGAGTGTCAGGTCATGGGTAATATACTTTATAAAGGAGGATAAATCCATTTGCAAAGGGAAAAGACAAGATAGACACTGGCTTAGATTATACCCTGAAGATAAAGCTTTAAAATGTTTTTTCAAAGAATCTGAACTGTTTTGACAATTTGCAATACTTTTTTTTATTTTTAACATTTTTTATTTTATGTTACATTTTTTAAAATTATATTATTTACTTTTTATCTGAGAAGTTAGTGCCAAAATTATACTGATTTCTTCAACCTGAAATTTCTAAACAATGTGTGAAAAAATGCCTTTGATCAGTCTAAAGCACAGTGCTTTACAATCAGTACTGTTGTGCTGTTCGGTGGCTATTGTTTTTTGCTTGCATAGAGCAAAGCAAGGACAAGCTCTAAATCTAGAGATTTCAATTTTGTCTGCTAACTAACCATTTTTTAAATGCATTTTTGTTTCTCTGGCAAATACCTTACCTATAGACATTATCGTGAAGAGGAATGAAAAACTTTAAGATAATTAATAGTTTAAATATAAACAGATTAGTAATAAATGAAATACAAATAGATTCATTTACTCTAGGCAGCTCCTGGGGAAATGGACAGACAAAAGTGCTTAAAAAGATGTAGGAAATGTCTGTGTGTGAATGGGTGAAAGTCAGTAACAATTCAGTGAGAAAACGTATTACTTTCCAGGAGAGTAGCTATTTGGAGCAATATTTTTTTCAAGAAAGAAGTACAGGAGTTGTTCAATGGGGAGCAGGAGCTTCTGCTTTCCAAAGAACTGGGGAGAGGCACAGAACAAGGGCAGGATATGAGGCATAAAACAGGATGTGATGGAAGCCAACAGGACAAGAAACAGAGATAGATCTTTGTTTTACTTGGAGGCTGAGGTGAAAATTTAAAGGTGATTTGTTATATGCTGATTGAATACTATTTCCTTTTCCTTCAGGCTGCTTGTTTTGCTTTTTTTTCTTCAAGGAACTACAAAGCATTTTCAGGCAACATGCATTTAATGGCAAGAAGTTTAAGGAGATATGTTGGGGGATGGCAGAAGAGCAAAAAAGAGACTAAGGAGAACTTTTCCTCCCCATACCTAACTGCAAACATTACAGTCAATGTCAAACCAGAAGCAGCCTTCATTCTTTTTGTGCAGTTACCACATGAAGAAAACAAGTTTGGTCAAAACTGTCTTTTGGACTCATCACTGGGACTTGTCTTTGCAGTTGTACAAATTCTTAAGATCGTCCCCTCATATTTGAAAATGTGCTTTCATACATGGGGCCTTTTCAATCTTCAAATGATATCCTGGCCTGTGTCAGGAATATTGTGGGCCAGCAGGACCAGGGCAGGGATTCTTCCCTGGCTGGTACTCAACGCTGGTGAGGCTACACCTCGAGTACTGTGTCCAGTTCTGGGCTCCTCAATTCAAGAAGGACATTGAGGGGCTGAAGCATGTCCAGAGAAAAGCAACCAAGCTTGTGAAGGGTCTGGAGCACAAGTCCTATAAGAAGCAGCTGAGGGAGCTGGGGTTGTTTAGCCCAGAGAAGAGGAGGCTCAGGGGATACCTGGTAACTCTCTACAACAACTGCCTGAAAGGTGGGGGTAGCCAGGTGGGGGTTGGTCTTTTCTCCCAGACAGCAAATGACAGGCCGAGAGGGCACAGTCTTAACCTGTGCCAGAGGAGGTTTCAGCTGGACATTAGGAAGAAGTTCTTCACAGAAAGAGATTAGATATGGGAATGCACTGTCCAGGCAGGTGATAGAATCATGGAGGTGTTTAAAGAAAGACTGGATATGGCACTCAGTGTCATGCCCTAATTGACATGGTGGTGTTTGGTTATAGTTTGGACTTGATGATCTAAGAGGCCTTTTCCAACCTCACTGATTCAGTGATTTTGTGATAAAAGAGGTTTTCTTGTCTGGAAAAAAATTTATTAAACCCCTCAAGATCTGGAACCCCAGGTCTGGAAAACAGTGATTTTTAATATCTTCAAACTTTTATCTATGGCAATAAGGGACATTCCCCAGTAGGCCGGTTCTGAATCCTTAGTAACAATGAATAATTTACTGTTATACAAAATGTACCATTAAATTTACTGTGTCTTTTCTATCATTTTACTTTGGGTCTTAATGAAATTAGAACCTGGATTGCTTCCATCCAAAACTAGATTATTAATTCTGTTTATGTGATGCTTTATGCTAGTTTTTTGTGTTTGTTTGGTTTTTTTTTCACCTTGTCTAGTGTTTTTTCTTCTGGCAGTAAAACATGGGTTGCAATGGACCTTGGCTTGTATTTGAATTCTGTCCCAAATCTGTACTAAAAACTGTGTGAATGCTCTTCCTTAGTTGCTAAGGTACAGATAATATCTTACTTTACTCTTTCTGACATATTCAAATACTATTTTAGCAATTTTTCTCTTTTTCTTCTTTCCTTAACCTCAACAAGGATAAAAAACAAACCCCACCTCCCAAAAAAACCCAAAATCCTTAAAAAAAGGAAAAATAAAAACACACAAAAAAAAGGAAAAATAAAACAAAAAACCTGCAAGATAGTTACAATCCACTGCAGGATGAATAACTTGATTATTAAAAAGATTGTCAAGGAGGAATAACAAAACATCCCACTTCAAGCTCTTCAGGCCCTGAAAGAAGACGACAGCCACACCTGCTATTTCAGTGCTCCCCAGGCCCCA
>VWYE01018888.1:0-11061 GCA_013398995.1 Alaudala cheleensis
TCAGGCCTTTTCAGTATAATAAAGAGGGGGGGGGAAAGAGAAAGAGATTATTAAATTAGTATTACTCCTGAAATGATATCCCCCAGGTTGAGATGGAGGTGTGACACATGGTCACCGGTGATGCTTAGGGGCAAAAGGCAGCTGTGCCTCTGCAGTGGCTCAGAGTCTTTGTCCTGCCTGCAGGGACCCCTTGGATATGGATCCAACCACACCACTTTCACTAGGGGCTTTCATGGACATGGCCTATTCCAGGCTTACATGCCTGTGATTCACAGGCACATCCTGAAATGAAGATTGTTCCAGTTTCCAGGTTTCCTGCAGCCCAGAATACCCGGATGGCAGGGCCAGGGCAGGTAACCCTTGACAGCCCACCTGAGGAAACTGGAGGGTGCCTTCTCTGCAGGGAGCCAACATTCAAAGCAGAAAAAATCTCTCATTACCTATGACCACAGTGAGATTTCAGAATGATGTTGACAGGAAAATAAAATTTGTAAGAGCTCTTGAAATAGGAAAGCTTTTCAGTCTGCTCCAAGACGCGAAGTTAATTTTAATTGTTTGGATTCAGGTTTCTTCTGTCTTTGCATGGTTTTAATTGTCCCAAAAATCACTCACTGGCATTGAGGCCAACCAGAAATAATTCTGCATTTTCACACTTGAGACTGGAACCAGAAGGAAAAGCCAAGTTCAAGTTATTAACAGATAGATACATATAATCAATATATATTCAATCTAATGTTTACCTTGGGGTTAGACAGTTTTACCCCAGTCTACCATCAAAAGTGAGTCCGTTAACTATTTTCACCTTCACTCTTTCTAGTTTCTTGGATTCCCCCCTCCCCCTTTCTTATTTTAATAAGAAGCTGCAAGCAGTGCCAACATCTTTAGTCTGCAATGCTGTGGTTATCACTCGTGTTACAGCAGAGCCCAGCTACAATGAGGAGCTGCACTGAGAGCCACACTCTGCTGGGTGTTCTGCAGCCTCCTGCTATGATGACAATGCCTGACAAACTAATTAAGCAGAGGGTGTGAGACAGAGAAATGCCAGCTGTAGGAAGGGCAGGGAGAGAACAGCTAAATGCTGTGTCCCAGGCTCTGGCAGACAAGGAGCAGAAGCCAGCTCCATCACTGCCCACTGTCCCAAAACTCCTTTGCTCTCTCGGGACCTGGCAGGATGCTGCTTTCCTCCTCTCTCCATGGGACTTTGCACAGTTAAACGACTCTTCAGCCTTCTGGAGACCCTTGACAGGCACCCTATGTCCTGTGTGAATAAGCAGCTGGGAAACTGAATAAAAATCCCCTGAATTGTGAACAAGCCATACAGTTGAAACATTGGGCTATGGCTGAAAAGCCCCAGACATCTCTTCACAGCAGACCAGAAGGACATTCATCCACACAGACCAAGCATTACCAGCCCAGCAGACTGGTTTATTGTCAAGAAAACGGGAAGATGAAGGCAAGTGAGGCTGAAGGCAGAGTCCCCATCTGCTGTCAAAGCCTGAGGCTGTACCCTCTGCCATTCCCTGCAGATCTGGCGGGTCATCAGCCAGGAAAAAAGGCTCAAAAACTCATGTGCTTCTGCATGAGAGTACTGGATATCAGCAGAAATCTTTTCCCCATTAAGACATCCAAAACCAGGAAAAAGATGCCCAAGGAGGTTTTGCAGTCTCCATCCTTAAAGGTTTTGAAGACCCAAATGAATGAAGCTCTTAGGATCATGGTGTGATCCCAGAGTTGACCTCTCTTTGAGCATGAAATAGAACTGCACACCTCCTGAGATTCTTTCAACTTGATTATCCTATGATTCGAATCCCTCTGATCCTTACAGATTCCCACCTGTCTCCCATGCCCCCCAAAAGACATGTACTGCTCCCAAATCCCTCATTCTAAATCACCAGAAAGGCAAAAAGTGGCAATAGTGACCCTTCGTGCAACCAGCAGAAGCTGATTCAGCCCCAGGATTGTCAGATTCAACAAAATTTCCTTGGGTTTGAAGCTGGTTTCCCCTCTGCCAGCACAGAGAAAGCAGAGGGGAGAAAGCTCTCTTGAAGAGCAGTCAAGTCCCACATCAAGAAAGGAAGTTGCAGATTTCTTGGCATAAGCTCTCAGGCAAGAGGGAGTTTCTAAAGCACAATGCAATAAGCTTCAGCATGGTTTGAGGCATTCCAGACATTTAGAAACTGCAACAACAGAGACCTTATGCATGAGAGAAATCCCAGGCAATATATGGGTCTGGAGTGCTGATTACAAAGTGAAACATTTAGCAAAATGAAGGGAAAAAACCCTTTCCCACTTGTATTTTTCTTCTTTGATTAAGCTGGGATTATTAAAGTAGGTTTTGTTTTAAGGGAATGCTGTATTTCAGCAGCTGGAATTCCTTTTACCCTATTAAGTAAACTACAGGGAGTTTCGTAAGGCAGTGCAACTAATTCACACTGGGAAAANGATTGCTTAATTCAGTATCTGAACTAAAGACTGGAGTGGGGAAGAAAGGAGAAATTACCTTGTGTTGACCTAATATATAATAATGTTATTCCTGCAACAAAGTATTTCCTTTTGAACAGGTGGAAGCATGTTGCCTGAGCTAAAATGAAATGCAGTGTTTCTTTTATTTATTTTTAATTGAACAAACTGACTTTTAATTCACTATGCCTCAAGTTGCCTCCAATAAAAAAAGAAAAAAAGACACATTCAGACTTTTCTAGCAATTCTCCTTCATGACTTCAATTTTTCAGCCTTAATTCTTAGTGGGGTTCAGTCTAAACTCACATCTTTTTTCATTCAGTGCACTTTACAGATAATAAATAACTGGCCTGACTAACAGCATATTGCTGTGCTGTAAATAACCCTGGGTGTTGTGGAAGGCACCAGTGTTAAAACGCCTTGACACCAGCACCACTTCTGGCAATTACTCTGCAGAGTGAAAGCAGTCAGAAAGTCTCACTGTGGTTTTTTTCTGCTGTTTTCAAGAGGCTCCCCAATACTGCAGACCAGGAGCATCATACAACCCCAAACGTATCCAGCATCACCCATGAGCTCCCCACAACCTTTTCAAACTGGGGAGATTGAGCCATGAGGAGCGATTCTTACTTTAAGAGCTTCCAAAAGAACCCTGAGAGTCTCTCCCACAAATACCAACATCAGAGCATCCCCTGGCCCTCTTGGTCTTCCTTCTGGCTGAATCCTGTGCCTCCCCTTGGACCTTAAATCCCTGTTTAACTGTTTGTGACCAGGCTGGCCCACAGACAGGAATAACCAAATGTGGATCCAGGACTGGCCCAACTAACTTGCTCCAGTCTCATTTCTGATGGGCAGCCGAGCACCCAGAGAGCTCAGTTCTTGCACACACCCTGCTCATCTGGCTCTGCTTGCTTTCCTACACTGCATCCAGGAAGCAAAGCAGGACAAGACACTGCCTCACACTTGCTCTGCATGTAAACCCCCAGTGCTGTACTCCAGGCTGGACTTGAGGTATTCCTGAGGCACAGATGGAAAATAAAGAGATGACAGAACAAGAAGACAGTGTGGTGGTGCAGACTTGGTGCAAAATGGAAGTTTCTGTACCTTCTGCCCCACGAAAAGCACCCCAGGGCTGTAGGTCACTTTGCTAGAAAAACGCTGTAAAATTACTCGAGTCAGTTCCTCTGGGCAAGGATGATTAAACAGATGCTTCTGGGCCCATAAAATCAGCTGTGCTCCATAAGACTTAGAAAAATTGCAGAGCCAGGACTATACCATGGGACAAAAGCTTTAGAGAGTAAGTGATTTAGCCATGGTGAGAGTGGAAGCTGGAGGCAGACAGGGCAGGCAGGGGAAAATGAAGCAGTAGCATCAGCGGGGAATAGTTTGACCTTTACAGACCTTTCTTAACCCTGCACTCACCATTCCCTGCAGAAACAAAAATGGAAATTAGTAATGCAGATGCCTATTAGACTCGGGCCTTTGTCTGAACATGAAAAAAATCCTATCCTCTCTGTTCTCTGTGAGGAGAAGGGATGTAGGGCCTCAGGAACTTCTGTATGGGAGGCACAGGCTTTGGGCTGGCAGCATATCCACATCACAACCTTGCCTCCATGATCTTGTGAGCCACATGCAGCTGGAAGAAGGGAGGTTGTTCTGTTTCAAAGAGCACAAGGATAAGAGCTAGAATATGGGTGGGTGACATGGGGACACCACCTGCTGGGAGAGGACTGGGTAAGTCATTGCATGTAGCGGGCAGCTGCTGTAAGAGATGTCCTGAAGCAGCACACTGAGCACAGCTGTCCTGCAGGACCTGACACCAGGCTGGATGCCTTTCCTATGTCCTTTCTCTAGAAGCTAAACTATTTGATTATGCTGCACCCCTGGAAGTTTTCAGGTTGGATGGGCCCTGAGCAACCTGAGCTAGTGGAATGTATCCTTGTCCATAGCAGGGGGTTTGGAACTACATGATCTTAATATCCCTTGCAACCCAAACCATTTTATGATTCTCTCTTATAGCAAATACCATTTCAGAGTTCTTTAGTCTCCCAGGAGATTTTTAAGGTATCTGAGCACACAAACCAATTAAAGCACACAAACACCATCAAAATTCTGCTAGAATTATGCCAACTTGGTGTGAACAGTCAGTTCATTCTTCTCATGCCTCAGTGAAGCCTCAAAGACTAAGGACAGAAATATAGCATGGATTTGGAGAGCTATTGGTAAATGAGGGAACTTTGCACAATAAGGTTTTATAGAGACACAGATGCAAATACACATCCATAGGGATGCCAGGTATAAAACTGGCACTGCAAAAGGCATGCATGGACTCACACCATTCACGCACTGCACCACTGCTTCAAAATGCAGTCTTTGCTTATGCAGTGAAAACAACCAGTTTGTCACTCTTCTGATTTTACAGCACCAAATTCAAACCACAGAATCTTTTGATTCTCAGGTGCTACAGGTTACATCAGCTCCATGTGAATCCTCAGGGTCACAGGCATCTACATCTGAAGAGGAGCATTTTGCTGTGACCCCATTACTCAAAGTAGTTTCCAGCTTTTTGCCAGAGAAAGGGCACTCAGAAACAATTGACATGATAGCTGGAGGTTGTGTATTCAGACACTTACACACAGCCACTATCCATGTTTGTCAAAGCAAAGCCAATGAACATGCAGAGTATTTTTCTCCTGTGCACACCTCTGCAGTTATTTTCCATTTTTCCCCCAATTGCACTGTACAAACCATAACCTGTAAAAATTCGAGTCTTCAAAGTGAAGATGACAAAATTTGGGCTCTTAATAACCACATACGTAATCTGCAATCTTAATAACCACATAGACAGTATTAAAAGACTCTACTGGAAGCATTTTACATCTCTCTGTAGTAATTAATTTGCTGTAGAAAGACCAAAAAACCTTATCCAAACATGATGCACATTTTCTCTAATACTGTCCTCAGAAGCAAAAGCATTTTAAATTCTGAAAGCATCCTTCCTCAAGTTAAATGTGTTGTGGTGGTGCCTGTGTACACCAGTACTGCATTACATCTGCATTTGTATAAGAAAGAGCCCTCCTCTGTGTGTGAGATTTATTCCAGACTGTGTGGCACCAGTGGTGTGAGACATCTTCCTGTTCACCTGATGAGAGGAGACTTAATTTAATTCCTCCAAATGAGTTTATCCTACACACACCCTGGCATGACCTGTAGTTACCAAAACTGCCAATAAAATGTTGCCTTGTCCAGTAAAATCAGTTTTGTCTTTGGAGTGAGGTAATTTGAAATTAATACAGACCATCTACTTGCACTACTTTAAACATGCCAGCTAATTAACTATAATTAAAACTAAGTCATTTAAATACATGAATGCAGGAAAGTGTATTCTCTGTTCTGACGGCCTTTTAGAAAACACAAAAATCCTCCTCTATGTGCCAGTTAATGCATCACCTTGAGTTTAAGACCCTCAAAGCATCTTTTAATTGTTGCTAATGCTCTGTTTACACCAGATTAATATCGAACTAATTGTAATTTGAATATCTAATCTATCTGGAATGTTTAGGGGGTTTTGTAGTTTTGTTGGGGTTTTTTTGCTTCTTTCTCTTTCATTACACACGGAGGCCACAGCTTCACCCCAGTGATTTTGATGGCACAGTTCAACAGATTGCTCTCTGGAGCAAGTCCTGCCACTCCTGCTCCATGTTCTATCCGGGATGGGGGGTTATACCCCACCACCACCACCAGTCCCACACAGACCCTTGCACCTCTCCCCCTGCAGCACACTCCTGATTGGGTAGCACTACCAATCCTGTTCCAGGAAGGCTTGTACTCCTGGAGTGTCAATTCCAGAAAGGTGTCAGTGCATTGCCAGCCTCTTCCTACTGAAGAACTGACCCCTTGCGGGATGCTTTGGTGATACCTGGATACCCCATCCAGAAGGACGTGGCAGGTATGGGGGACTTACCCAATGTCACCTCACTGCCACCAAACCAAGACACACCGACAGCAGGGACTGCTGTCTCCTTGCCTCAACCATCCCTTTCTCCAACTTAGCTGTCATTGCTCTCAAACTAGAGGATGGGAAGGAAAAGAAATTCAGTCCGGCGTCTCTCCGGAGCAGGATAGCGAGGGGAACGGACAGGAGCTCGCTATCTCCGCTGCCTGCCCCCGGCTCGGGCTCTGCCCCCGCATACCCCTGCACAACCCCTCTCCCCCTTCCCTGGGCTGGCAGGGAGGACGGGAGCTGGGAGCAAAAGCTGTTCTGTCACAGTGAGCTATATGGGATTCCTCACGGGGAAGAGGAAGGAAGGGAAAACGAAAACCCCGCGCGCACTTTCCCTTCCAACTCTCCCAATCTCGCCGCGGCGCTGGAAAAACCTCTTCTCCCCCCAGACCCCTCTGGGCAAGACCGGGCATGGCAATTTGGGCTCTCCGCAGGGCGTGGGGGAAGCACCTCTGCGGGCAGCCCCGCTCAGCCCCCGCGTTTCCCTGCGCTCCATCCGGAGTCCCTCCTCCGCGACGGCCGCGCCTCCGCTCCCTGCTCCGGAGGATGCTCCGGAGGATGCGGCGAAGTGTATTTGGTGCCACGCTGCTCGCAGGGGATCGGACAGGGTGGGCTGCAGGGTCACTCACCTCCCTGCAAGGTGACCCGCGGAGCGGTGCTCCCGCTGGCGGGGCCGGAGGGGCGGCTCAGCGCCCGGGGGCTCCACCCGGCAACATCCCCGAAGCGGGGGCGACGGCGGGGACCGGGCCCAGGGCTGCACAGTGCGGCACTGTGGGCTCGGGAGGAGGAGGAAAAGGAGGAGAGATGGAGATAGAGAGAGAGAAGCAGGCGGAGAGAGGCAGGAGAATGAGCCCTGCGCGGCAGCGCGGCCAACTTTCCTTCTGCAGCGCAGCAGGAACAGCCTCCCATCCCTCGGTGGGTAACCCCCGCCCCGGGTGAGCATGGCAAAACCCTCCCCTCTCTGACCCTCCTCCTCCTCCTCCTCCTCCTCTCACGTCCTTCTTCCCAGCCAGATGTCCTCTGTTCCCCACACGCCGGAGCTCAGCGAACCTTCACGGGCACCGCTCCTCCCGCCCCAGCCCGGCTGACCTCACACCTTGCCCTGCCGCGGAGGGACTCCGGGACTGCTCCCCCAGATACAAGGGCACTGCCAGGACCCCGGGACAGATCCCCAAGACGATGGGGAAGCTCCAGCAGGTCTGGAGAACTTTAAATATTTGTGTTTTATTTTTAGCGTAATGACGAGTGCACTGGGCTGCATCCCACGGCATTGAGGGGTGTTCCCCACCTTCCTAATAATCCTGCGTAATAGGGGTAAGCAGTGCTCATTCACTTCTCTTTCCATTCCCAATAGGCCTTCTAGCCAAGTCATTTGCCTAAAAGCTTCTCTGTCACCACTTCTTTCTGTATGCTTCAACATCCACGGCACAAAGTGCTGTTGGGAAATCATATATCCCGTTTAGAGCACTGCTTCCCTTTGCCTCTACAGGGAGAGAGACACGAGGATGTAAAGCCCTGGTGCATTTTTGTTGCCTCCACCTCTCTGGGTTATGGCTTTTCTCTCACTGCTTGCTTATAATTTGTTATTCATATTCCCAAAAAAAGACATGCCAAATCTTTGCTGAAGGAGAATGGTCAAGATTTAAAACACATGTTAACTAACTTGAACCCATCTTAGGGTTTTTCTCCAGCCCTGTTTTCTGCTCTTCCACAAAATGTTATTGGTGTTCCAAACTCACTTTGTGTTAAGTATATCCTAGTGGTATTCACAGAAGATTTTTCCCTCCTAAGTATCTGGTCTCTTGTTCATTCCTGAGTTGATCCGGACTGCAGGGAGGGTTTGTATCTTAGAGAAAACAATTTCTTCCTTAATGTAATAGGCACTGGGAGACAACTCATACATAATCAGCAGAAAGAAATAGCCCCAAATTATGATCACTCTGATTCTCCAGAGTGTTTTTCACCTTTACTTTCTTGAGAATAGAAGTCTCTAAATCACGATCATTATGCCTTTACCAAGTAACACTTTTAGGCCTTTCCATTCTGCTTGTACAGGGACATAACTTTAAGTGGGGTTGGCTTGCAGCCAAAGGTATTTCAGCTCCTACAGTGAAAATTCATCAGTCATCACTGCTACTGATTGGCGATACCAGCTGGTTTGGATGGATGGTGAATTCCTGGTGAAATACATTTTTTAGTGACCAAATGTATTTGTGAAATAAGGGGAAATCCAAACAGAATTACAGATTTGTTGGGATTATTTTTTTAAAGAAAAAGATTTCATTTTGCAGAATGGACTGGGGAAGGGATTTCTGGATCATCAAGTCAAATTTTCTTGCTTCCAGGCAGTTTTTTTTTCCTTCTGACACTTCCAAAATATGGGGTTTTTTCCATGATGTTAACAAAGTGATATTTAGTGACATTAGGGAAGTAATAATTTCCTCTAACGCTGTTCCTCTGTTTTTACCATTCTCCCTGAACCAAATTAAGCACATTCTTCCTTCAGTCTGGGAAGACCATGGGACTTTGTGTCCATGAGGAAATCTGGCCTCATTTGGTTTACTTGAATTTTGCAGCAGAACCAAGAAAATCTAAGCAGAGGAGCAATCACAATCCAACAATCACAGGGGTTGCAACCATTGCTACAGACCAGGGCATATTTCTCCCTTTTTTCTAGTCAGCCTCTTCTCTTGCCCAAAACCATTTCAAAAAATTTACCAATACACTAATTAACTCATAGTTAACTAGTGTTAATTATACCACTTTCCTATGGCACTAAATTTGCCATAAATTGTCCTATTCCTTTTGCTGGAAAGCTGATGGTTCTGCCTGATTTGATTTTGATATTTTAGCTTACTGGTACCCTGGTGATTTTTTGGAGAAAGTTCTTCAAATAGCAACACAAAGGTGCTTGTGCTGGAGCAGGTGAACTGCAGCAGGCTCATTTGTGATTTGGTGGTTTCTGTCCTGGTGCAGCAGCATCACTGCGAGTCCTCTTCAATACCAGGTTGTGCGATACATCCTTAGTGCATTGTGCCAGCACATTTTACAGGTTCTTGTGGCAAGAAATTGGGGGGGTTCATGCTATGTGTCTAGCAGTGGTAACTAACCCTTTATTTTTGTTTCTAAAGTTGCTTTACTTCACAACTGATGGAGATGCACCTCAGCAGGAAAGCTTCTGTGCAGACAGAAGCACAAAGTGCTGCACTGACAGGGAGCAACCCAAGGAGATATTTGAAATGAGCAAAGGTGGGGAGGNGCTGGGACTGGCCGCGTGGTAGGGTCCGACCTGAGTGTTTCAACGTGTTCTGAGTCCATGCTACTGAGCAATAAACATCCGGACTAAACTATCCTTGGGTCGGAACGGTTTCTTCTTCTACTGTTCATTCTAGCACTGGAGTGGTCTTGCAAGGTATTTCACCCCGCCGTACCCCTTGCCCAGCGTGACTTGAGGTCTGGGAGCCTGCTGAGCCTGTCTCGGAGCAGAACTTCCTGACTGGCCGCCGTGCAGGGGAAGAGATCTCTGCAAGACAAATTGCAGCAGCTGCTTTCCCAGCACAGGCAAGCACGGGACACCCTGTCCCTGCTAAAGACACCACGGCAGACAATATTTGACGCACCAACGTGGCGCAGGCTCAACCCAGACACCTGAAGTGGGTTTCCTGGATTTTGCCGGGACACGCGACCAAACAGATGCTTGAGAACAGCTTTGCGTCCGCCCGAAAGGACCCTGTGTGACCGGTCCTAGGGCAGAAGCTGCGGGATTTATTCCTAAAAATAGCTTCGTGGACGTGCTGCACTCCTGGGAGTTACACTGCATTTTTTGTGGGATTATACTCCGAGGGGAAGAACAGGGTAGCTTCTAAAGCCCCAAGAAGTCCTGTTCCAGCGGAAGCCCCGCAGACCGAACACCCCTTTGCACTGGACTGGGTGAGTATACTCTTTAACGGGGATAGCTCACAGGGGTTTTTTTTGCTGCACGGCACTGTCGAGAAGAAAAAAGAGGGATCGGCACCCTCCACATGGCGCGGCCGGGCTGCTTTTAAAAGCAGCGCGGAAAATCGGGCAGCTGCGCGCTGCAGAAGGCAGGCTGCCTGTCTGCAGCAGGGTGAAGTGCGGCTGCTGATACTATGTCAGGGAAAGGCCGTTTATTTTTGTACTCTGTCTGACAGTTTTAAAGTGTCCAGGTGGAGAGCTTTAAATTTCTTTTTCCTTTTTTCCTTTTTCTCGGTCTGCGTGTAAAAGGCTGTGCATTTCACACCGAAAAATGGGGGCTAAATTTAGCACAGCACAAAAAGAAACCTATAATCAAATCCTCTCTATTTTAATCGCAGGAAATATTACCTTCTCTAAGAGAAAGTTAAGAAAATTTGTGCTTTGGTGTTCGGATGCAGCTTAGGCTGGGTAGATAATTTCCTTATAGGGAAATATGTTTTAACTTTACTTTAGAACAAAAAGGGAAACAGCCCTAGAAAGTTCTCTGTTCCCCAGGCTGCCATTGGCTCTGGGCCAGGAGAGAGGTCCTGATGGGTCTGTCTGCCTGTCCCTCAGCTTTGTAGTTACTTTTCATTGGGCAGTTTGCCAGAAAATCCCACCTAGAT
>VWYE01018890.1:0-47545 GCA_013398995.1 Alaudala cheleensis
CTTAGAATGATGCCATATATTTTTCCCCTTGTAAAAGTTCCTACAGTTTCAATACACAGATTTGTGGACTACAAAGTACCATGTTTCTTCCACACTGATTAAACTAGATCATTGTGCTTCTTTGTTGAAATTCAAGTATTCTGGTGAATCAAAATTTATTTTGTGGCAGCAGTCTTGCAGCAAGAAAAAGGAAAAAAAAAAAGAATTTAATGGAAGAAAAACCCTGAAAATTGGTTTAAGCTGGTTAGCAATAATGTGCATATACTGAAATACTTGGTGAAACCCTAAATCTTGTAATATTCTAATTGCAGGAGGTGATAGAATTAATCTTGCAGTCTACATTGAAGTAGTCTACAGACTAAACTCTTGTTGAAGGTTCTGTTGTTTTTTGTATACTTTAGGCACTTATCTGAAAAAACCCTGAGTGCTGGATTCTAAAATGTGTTACTGGTCAGCTTCAGGTTATCCCAAAACTTTTCAGAATGTAATGTGAAGGACTCAAGATTTTGGAGCAGCCTTCATCTAGATGAAAAATCCTACAAACTGATCCAAAAAATAAAAATAAGGGACATTTGAATTTATAAATTAAATCACTTTCCTCTTTTTACTTTTTTTTCCTCCCCTCAGAGCACAAGTTATATATAAGTAGGTATTCTATGTAACTTTAAAAACCCAAACTATGCACTGTTTAGTTACAAACAAGAATCTCTAGGTAGCCCAGAAAAGATTGACTTCAGAACTTGAGCTGCAGAATTTTCTGGCTCTTAGGTCTCATGGGCATGATAACATCCTTGTGTGTGCACCTTCCTGAGAGGATGATGAGCAAATCTTTGGTATTCCTTAGCCTTACCTGGAGCAATGTGATTTAAATGGGATGGACCTAGTTTTTGAGAATGAGAATTTTAGGCTATTGAAGTCAGAGCATGAATCAGGGTCTCAGAAAATCAAGTGAGTTTTTATGGAATTTTTTTTGTTGTTGTTCTGGGTTTTTGTTTTTGTTTTTTTGCCAGATTTTCTTTCCAATAATTATACCATTTACTTACAAGATTATTGGTGAATTTTTCCAGATACCTAATGTGTACACATATGCATCATGGCTACATTTTTTGAGAATAAATTCACAGGGCTTTTTGCCACAGCAGAGCTTCAAAGATCTGTGTCTGTAGAAAGCAAGCTTTATGCATGCTCAGGTATCATATAATAAAAAACTTAAATTCTAGTCTCAGCGATTCTTATGTTACTTAAATTATATTTAGTTTCTCAGGTATATTTTTGTTTTGAAGAAACATGCAATGGGTAGATGCAAGTATTCAAGATCTTGAGGTAGACTTCATTACAGCCAGGTCATTCCTGACAGATTCATGTCCCAGTTGCCAGATTTATTCAAGATAGATGTCTTCTACATTAATTAACTGCCCAACGAGTTTGTTTTCTCAAATTGTATCAACATTTCCTGTCTGACTTGTAGAGGAACTTGAAAACAGTTAATCAGACTCTTCATGTCAAGTGATGTACTACCCGAGTCACCTCTTGTGTTGAATAAACTTAAGATTTACTTATTTATTTACTTTATTACACACCTTATCTCTAAATTAAATTTCCTAGCTCTTTCATGATTGTTGGTTCTTTCCTGGACTCCTCCATTCTTGTGTAAATTTTCTTGAGAATTTAGCATTTCTTAATTAAAATCAGCAATGTCTAAAAATATTTCAAAAATATTGCAAATATAAATATTAATAACTACATAGAACCAATTATATTTATGGTATTCAAGAAATGTAGTAAAAATGTAATATGCAGAAATACTGTTGGTCTTTTTATTAAATAAATTTAGGCAGATAAAGGACAGAATGGAACTGAACTAGAGACGGAAACTTGTAAAATTTAAGATACATACTAAGAATATAACTTGACTGAATGAGTATGTAATGCATGGCAAGTTGAAGCAAGACTTGTAAAACTGTGAAGTAAAGTTTACAAGTACAGCTGCAAAGGCTTTTTTTTGGTATTTACTAGTAAGATTACTGCATCATTGAAAACAAGGGCTCCCATGAAACAGACAAAAGAATAATCACTAAGCTACTACTTAAGCTACCTTGACAAAAATTTCACCTTTGGCCAGAAAAATACCAAACATATAATTTTTTTGTTACTATTATTAAATTACGTTTGAAAATTTGAGTGATAAGAACATTTTAAACTGTGTTGAAATCACCGAAGTTTTTTTCCTAAGTTGAATAATTTAAAAATAAATAATATTTTAGTTTGGAAACAGATTCTTAACACCCTAAAATGTTAGAACAATGAGGAGTACAATTATATTTCAGCTTTATTTCAGTAAAAAAATATCTAGATATGGAGAAAAAGAAAGAAAAACCTGCACATTTACACAGGCACCCTGGGAACAGGCTTGCATATAATAATCAAAGTTTTATTCTTCATATGATGGTGAGAATGACAGGATCTCCTAGATTATTCATATTGTACTTACTTCACCATATAATACATCTGAAATATGGTGCTGGACAGGGTCCATGTTACAACTGATAGTGGGTTTGTGCGTGGGTTGTATATCTATATCTATACACAAGACTGCTTTGCTGGGAGTGTCTGATACTGACAAAATGTCAGCTACACTGTGTGTCGATCTTAGGATGTCTTCTTAGGATGAAATTCCTCTGTGTGAGGGTGGTGAGGCACAGGAGCAGGTTGCTCAGAGAAGTTGTGGATGCCCAGTCCCTAGATGGGGCTTTGAGTTTCCTGGTCTAGTGGAAGGTATCCCTGCCCATAGTAGTGGGATATGAACTAGATGGTCTCTAGGGTCCCTTCCAAGCCTAACCATTCTGTGATGTTATGAATCTTTACTGCTCAACCTGATTAGTTAAATTTCAAATCAGTTTTTTCATAAATTCACACTCTGGCAGTGTACTAATGATTTATTCTACACTTCACAGTACCACTATGTATGCAGTATTTATACCCACACACAGCTGTGCATGCAATGTCACAGAGTGATGCAACTCTGTTTAAGGCTGGTGGCTGGGTGCTCCCAAGTCATGGAGGTTGGGTTGATCAGAAGCCCTAGCCCAGAGGAACCTGGAAGCTCCCATAAGTTGTTTCCTTTCCTTTACTCAAAGTACTGGCAGCAGGTTTTATTGATTGTTGGATTGTGACTGCATCATCAGTAAGTTGCCAGTAGGATAGAAACTAGCACAGCACACTCTCCAATAACATGAGGGGATGAAATTTCCAGAAGAATGAACTTTTAATTGGGCTTTTCAAGTACTGTTCTGTATCTGATTAAATTCTCCCTTTTTAATACTTGCATTTAAACTGATGAGATTATTAAGAAATATTAACCTCAACAATTATTAAGATAACTTTCTACTAACCAGTTATACTTGTAGTTATGTTTTGATAGTAGAGAGACAAAAATCTCAACACTTTTCCTTCCCTAATAATAATTTGCCAGCAGCAAATGATTGCAGCATAAATACTGTTGCATTTATCTCCAGGTTAAAATTCTGGTTTTCCTTCCAGTATGCCATTGTTGATTTGATGAAAGACAGCATTAGACAAAGAAGATAGTGATGGAAAGGATGAGTGGAAAGAAGAAAAACATGTTCATCTACTATCATAGATTAGAGTCCTGAAGACAAAATCTGGCATGTTAAGAAGATAAAGGAGATTCAGAAGGATAAGGAAACATAAAATCCTGAGCACTACATGTAGATGAAGGTTGGATTTTGAACTTGACTAAGTGGTAGGAGAGTATAAATTGTTAAAGTCAAGAAAGGAACAGATATACAAGTACAATTTTTAGTTCCTGAAGTAGTTGATATAACAGATCAAGGTAGCATTCTCATTATAGCATTCTCTGGTATTCTCAGTGTAGCATTGCCAATACTGTAATATATGGTATTATTATAACTAAAATAGTTAGAAATGGAGATGAAAATTCTATCTGAAATAACATTAACTCTTTTAGTTTAATGTGACTTACTGTATTTCTCCGTATGTGAAATGTAGGCACAACCACTAGCTTGACTGCAGGAACTAATATAAACTAAGAAGCCTGCTCAGAAAACCATTGTGGCACAGCTTAAACTGGTTGAAGTCTAAGAAATCCCTGAGGAAGGACTTTTTCAGAAATGCTCTGGTGTCTCTCAGAGTTGTCGTTGTGGGAAATATCAGAAGAGCAAACATGAAAAATGCAAACTGTAAATGTGAGGGAAGTGTATTTTGTGCAGTGAACTATTTGGCAGCATGAGCTGTGAATGAGTAGAGGTCTCTGCATCTGTCCCATCTCCCATTTCCCGAGGGACAGAGCAGTCACTACTCATGACTGCCTCCAGTGAGCACCACACACTTCACTGTGGTGAAGAGGATTTTACAGCATTTGCACTTTCCCTTAGTGTATTTCTGAATAAAAAAAAAAGTATTTGTTGGGATAAAAATAGTGCACTTTAGTAAATGAGAAGTATAGCTGGGAAATAATAATGAGAAGAGGAAATTTTAAAAGAACTCAGCATAAAACTTGATTTAAGATTTTGTGAAATCATACAAATATAGAACATAAGTAAAATAAAAGTACGCTTTTTCATCTAATACTGAACTAGCTCAAAAAGACAGATTTAACATTGTTGCTTGTGGTTTTGGCATTACTTAGAATAATGCTTGGTGTAATTTTTTCTTCCCTCAGTCTCTCCATCCCAGTGACAGAAGCAAAAAATTTTATAGATGAGGATTATAACACTCTGTTTCGGAGTAAGGTCCATAATATCACCAGCTTTCTTTGCTCTTTTACTTAAAACAATAATTCCATTGCACCGATTCATGCTGTATCTGCCAGTCTCTGTATTTACCACAGCAGTGTCTTGATGAGTGCTCCCGAATTTTTGCAGTTTCCTAATTCCTTTATTTATATTGAAAATCATTCAATTTAATCCAAAAGGTGTTTCCAAAATGCTTTTATTACACAAAAAAGCATTTTATCAATAGATAGCCTATTGACTCACAAAGAGATAAACCATCCCTGTGGTGTAAGAATACAATCTATTAGAGTAATAAAGGTTTAAATGCAAAACAATCCAAAATAAATTATTTTTATTAAGTGTATCTACTATTTAAAGATCCACTAGCAGGAGACCCTTTCAAATATTAATAAACTATTAATGAATAGTCTATTTTTTCAGAATCACTTTATTGCTCTTGTTTTCCACTCTCCAGAAATAGGAATCCAAGTAACTCATGCATTAATTCCATAGACAAATTTCTTGAAACTTTTTTGTTTCTAACAAATTTATGGTCATGTGAAAGATCAACTGACTTTTTAGAATAAGAAACTCAGTTAGGGAGTATTTCTGAATTGAGAAACATTTTACTGGCAATGATTAAAAAAGTAATTTACTGCTTATAGGAAATCTTGTTTTAACTATTTTCTAGCAGTAAGTTGAATCCTTCACTTGTGCTCCAACAAATCATGCAAGTCATCTGATTCATTTGTTAAAAACTTACTGAGTTCCTACCTGTGATCACTTTTATAAAATATTTAGTTTTCAAGCCCACTGCTCTTAGGCTCTTTATTGCATCTTGTTCAAGTCATAAATTAAGGCTGCATATCAGTTGTAGATGGAGACAGGATCTTTCACATGCCTTTCAGCTGAAATGTATATATGGGCATACCACCCTTCTAGAATGTGTGCCATTCAATTTTAACATAATGACTGGCATATTTTCTGTTAGATGGAAGAGCATTCCATTTAATGTAGCCATTTGACAAATCAATTACAAAATTTATTTTCATCTGTTTGTAAAGCTGGGGATGTCAGACTGTAGATTCATGCTGGTCTGTTAAGTGGTTAATAGCTTAATAGTAGGTTTCATGGTGAAAGCTGCTGTTTCTGCAGGTGTCATCTCATTTTCTCTGTGGCATACAATTAAAATCAACCCTCAGCATTCTTTGATTGCACTGAGAAAGTATGTTCATGTATAAGTAGTCCCTTTGAAATTAATAGGTCCTGTTTAGTGAGTAGGATAGCAGATTGTCCCTCAATATTCCTAGCTGTGATAGGTAAAAAATAAAATCATGGCACAAAAAATAAGCCCCTCAAAAATTCAAATTCCAATGCTTATCATGACCTCAGTTATTTTTCACATTGTTCTGTGATATTTCTGATTTCTCAACTGGGAAGACACTTAACTTAGCAAAATGCAATTCCTTCACCCTGAGAATTTCTTTATTTACTCAGACCAGATGTTAAGCTCAGCAGCAGTCTGTTTCCAGTACTGCTAAGGGAAAGTGAGGATTCTTGTATGAAATAAGCAACCTTTTGGTAAATGCTCTTGGATTCTAGTACTGACAGTTTAAACATCAGAGCTGAATGTCACCTGGATGTTTAATAAACTTCTAAAAGTCATAAGCATAGCCAAAATAATAAGATGTCTGTGTTTGGCCATCATGCATAAGAAGTTATCTTATTACTTAAACAGTCAAGTCATTACATCTTTGTGGAAAATCTGAATGTGATTTGCTGTTGAGAATATCTGCTGCTGTTTTACTTTATTTTTTTCCAAAAAGGAAGAGAGAGAGAGAGAAAGAGAGAAAGAGAGAGAAAGAGAGAGAAAGAGAGAGAGAGAGAGAGAGAAAGANTAAATTCCAGTCACATATTAGGAAAAAATTCTGATCTTTTTCTATTTGCAAGTCTTGTAGTAAGTTTATCCAAGAACAAATGAGTGTTAATTGACTCCAGACAGACGCAAACTGAAAATTTGGTATCTAATATGATAAAAACATGGATCTGGAACAGTATTCCCATTAGTTCTGTTAGTCTCAAGGCATTAATGTTTATATAGATCATGTAATATCATTGCCCTGATGTGAGGACTGGAGGAAATTCCTTCTGGTTAATCCATTAGGAAAGTATCGTGCCAGCTAAATTGCATTTTTGTATGGGTGATTACAGTGAAAAATCTGTGAGAGGTTTCTACACTGAAGCTCTTCATTAGTGGAAACAATTTTTGAGAAAATGCCAACTGGCAATTTGGTCTAGATGACCTTTACACATTCCTTTCAAACCAAATTGTTATATGATTCTATGAAACTGCATCAGATATATGAAATGCAGTTATAATTGCCAAATAAAATGTATTTGGAGAAACATCGCTCAATGAAAGGAAATAAGACTTTACTCAAAGCATAGAACTCTCCCATGATTCCTTTGAATATTGGCAATCCATGTTTCTGCTGTTCTTTTAATTTTTTCCATTGTTTCTCCTATAATTTTACTGTCTTGTTCATGTGGCTTCACTGTACATTTCATTTTCATTAATAAAACATTTAGAGGAAGGAATAAGGCATGTGCTTTAAGTAAGGATATGCTTTTATGGAAATGCTGGGACTCTTCAGGACAAGGTATGTCAGGGAAGGGCAGAAAGAGCTTCTCTTTTAAGTACACACCAAAAACATGACATAAATGTTGTAAAAATTGAACTACAATTTCTTTTGTGTTCTTCTGATACCTGATCCAGAGTAGATCTTAATTTTTTTGAACTATTTTTTACTTTGTGAATAGCTGGTTTTGCTCAGATACTGTTCCAAAGTCAGGGAACACAGAAAACCAAGTTCTCCTAAAGCAATGACTAAATTATCCCCAGAAAAGAACTATAACTCAAAGTCTCAGTTTTTTCTGTTTCTCTTCTTTTCCCAGTGACACAATAATTTATGATTGATCTTACTATAGTAACAAAAAATGTAGAATGAAGCAAGAACTAAGCTTAATTCTTGTCCCTGACTTTTCAGTATAAAAAAGCGCAGCATGCTAAGTAGACATTTATGTTCAGAATGTTGAGTTTAAATCTTTTATCATAAGTCACCCTTTATGCATAATCTAGAAGTTCAGTTGTTGAATCTTTTGAATGGCATAAATATTTTAAGAAATATTTAGGAAGAAAAAGTCTTGCCTGACTCAATCCCAAGTCCTTAAAAGTATGCCTTTGTGCTTATTTGTATTCTGTGTGTGCTTCTTGGGGTTACCTTGATTGACTCTTCATCTTCATTAACAGCTGAATTTGACTTGTGCTGCTCAGATTTTTTTTGTCAAGAATTCTACAAAATTACTCACAAGTGGGTATTCTTATAGCCTTCTTCAATTCCTGTGTATAACACAGGTCAATTAGAGTACCTCTCAGCAGTGCATTTCACACAACATAATTCCTTATAATAAATTAGCAGGAAAATTATTTAAGCAGTGCATTCTGAAAGTAAAGTAGTTAATTGAACAGTGAGGAAATTTTCTACTGTTCCTGATTTATAACAGTAAAAAAAGCATTCTCCAAAACTAGTCATGAAATATCACAGAAATCATTCTGGTAGCCTTCATAAGTAGAAGTAGATTCCTTAAAAATAGCTACTCTTAGAAAACATCTTGTTCATTATAAAGAGGAGGAAGTAACTATTTTCACTCTTTAAAAGTAGTTTGAAGGAAAAGCTGTTCTGTCACATAAATTTGGACTGGGGAAATTTTTAATGGAATCATTGATCCGGGTGTAGAAGCAGGAATATCTAAAAATGGATGGATAGAAAAAACATTTCATGTTAGGGGCAGCAGTAAAGTACAAAAAAATTATATAAACCAATTAATTTTTAAACAGTAGTAAAAAACAACTAAATTATGTTAAGTAGCTCTTACAAAATTTATAAAAGCTATATGGAATTGCTAAAATTATGGCTCTTTATTAAGTTTTTAGATTATTTTTTCATGGAAATGTATTTTTCAATACTTAGCTTAATCAATCTCTGTTCTGAATACAGTCCTGATCCAGCATATGAATTGGGATGTTCATCAAGAGACCTCCAGAGGTCCTTTCCAGACAGTTAGACTATGGTTTTAAGTTTCTTCACAGGAAAATTCAAAAAGTCTGATATGTTGGGTCCAGTTCTCAACATGAATCACAATACTATCGTTGTAAAAGCTACAAGGCAACAGAATTTAAGAAGCAGAGACTTCTCTAATACAAACAGTTGTCTTGGCTGAGATCTTAACAGAAAGGTGGAGACATAGGTTTTGTGTTAATTATAGAAATAAACTTTGGAAGCATACATGTGAGTTTTGTGATAGCTAAGTCAAGCCTCTCTCTTTTTTTCTACAAATCTGTGATTTAGAAGAGCACACAAAAAAATTGCATGTGGAGAAAAATTAGCATTATCTATATTTTTTCACCTTATTTCATGAATAGACCTCAGTTTATAGTTATCCTGGGTTTATGCAGAAAGACTTTTGCAAAGTAAAGAAACTTTCCTCCTTGACTTCTCTGGCACCTCAAAATAAAAATAACACTAACTAATCTAAGCCTGTCCAGTCAATATGATAAACCAATGCTGATTATTTCAGGAAAATAATGACATATCAGCTGAGGTATTCTTAAATGACTTGTCAGTTTGGTACTAGCTTTTGGTGATATCTTCCAGTTTTGTACAGCCAAGTTTTTCTCAAAACCAAAATTGTAGAAGTTGTTTAAAGTCCTGAATCCAAAATGTCACCCTGATTTTGAAAGAAACATCTTGAAAATAAGTCAATATTTTCAGGTTTAACCCTGTGCCAGCTAGAAATATGGAAGATTATTTTAATTCCATGAACTAAGGATCTGGACTATCCATTTCTTACTTTTAAGAATGATACTACAACTGTTATATAACCGGAAGGAGGAGGATTTTTACTGAAGAAGCACCATCTTGCAGATTTCAGCTCTGAAGTGTTATTTTCTTTCTCCCCTGCCCTACCCTTGCCCTCTTCCCCCCACAAAAAATGCTACAATTTAATTTTTTTTAATCAAGTGTTATTGTGCTTTGTATGTTCTTCCCTAAGTAATATAAACCTGCAATAGCATCAAAGTACACTTTGAAAATAATGAGACATAAAAAGACTACTTCTAGTCCTAAACATCAATATTTGACAAGTTTTATCTCCTGCCACATATGACTATAACTTCATAAATTACATTTATAAAGATTCCATTATTACTTACTAAATTTCAAAACTAATCAAAAACTGAGGAGATGTATTATGCAACTTTAACAATTTATATTGAGATGTTTTTCTTTTTTATGAGTGTTTAATTTAATGTCAAGGATGCGCTATGTACACACTCTTGAAATATAAAAACAGTGACATGAAAAAGATGATCTATCCCACTGATCTAGTCAAGGATTTCAGTTACTCAAGTTATTTTGTCTGAAATTTATATATTTTATTTGTCAGGAGTTTAGAGTTTTTATTATTTATTGTCTCATCAGGTTGATATTAAGATAGCCTGAAGGAGGGAATTAGTGGAAAACTTTCACCACAATTGTGAAAAATGAGCAGTGTCAACCTGGTAAGTTTATCTTTTTGTTGCTGTATTGATGATGGTTTTCCCACTGATATTTTCTTTTATGTTTGTAACAAGATCTCAGTTACTATTGGTTTTATTCTTGATGTACTGTATCTGTGTTAATGCCTTAAACTTTGCCTTTGTTTTAACAAAATACAAGTGCTCAGTATCTCATCAACTCTTTGAGATGCAGTTTTGTTATGGATCTAAGTAGTTTCAGAGTAGTTAGTACGTAAAATTATTTTTTAATTCTTTAAGTGTGTGTAAAATACTCCCATATTTTTCCCAGCCTTGTCAGGTCTATATTTTACAACTTGAGAAAAAGAATGAACTGAAGGAGCTAGGTTTTAAGTGTTATTTTTCTAGTTTATTTAATTTATTAATGTCATGGTTTAGGAACGGTGCTCCGAATCACCAGTCACTCCTCACCCCACCACTCCTGTGGGAGACAAAAGGCAAAGATTATGGGTTGAGATAAAAAACTGATTTACTGAAAACAGCAATGAGATAAGAAAAATTGTCAGCAATCACAAAAATATGAAAAACAAAAGTGTACAAAAGAGAGTGATTTCCATGAAAAAATGCTCACAAAGACTGGGACAATAAGAAACAATAGCAGACAGGCCTTCCATGCTTCTATGCTTTTTTCCCTGACTGCAAGCCGTGCTTGCCTTCTTCTTGGTGGCAAGAATCCCTTACTCCTGCTACCAAGACGTGACCTGAGGTGATTTAGAGTAACAACATAGACACACCCACACAGCTTTAGACTCTGCTCCCTGGTGGCTACTGTGAAAAAATTAACTGTTCTGGCCAAAAAACAGGACAACTAGTTAAAACAAACCAAATAAGGCAAAACAAACACATTTTTCTAGAGTTTCAAATTGTAATTTTAAAGCATGTATTTATTCCAACCTTATTTATAAAAATGTTTGCTTCAGGCAAGTTTTGCTTTTATGAAAAACCTTTCTGTGAATTTTATTTCTTTCCTAGAAGAAAGTCAGTGCAATTAAAGCAGTGCTATCTCTTTTGGGAGAAAAGTGGTTTTAAATGTTTGGGGATAATAGTGTCTAACTCCCCCACGCGAGTGGAACAAACTCTTCTATTTTCTTTACACACATACACAGCCTTTGGCTAATGGCGTGCTGGGAAGTGCTGGGAAGTGGAAAGACAGTTTCAGAAATTCAGAAATAATTGAAACACTTAAAAGAATAACATGTTCAAGTTTATAAACTGAAAATACTAAAAACCTGTGGTATCACTTATCTGACACAATATAAGACCAGATTTACGAATGCATAGTCACTTATGTATGTATGTATGTTTGTCAGATATCTATCTATCTGTCTATCTATCTGTCTATCTATCTATCTATCTATCTATCTATCTATCTATCTATCTATCTATCTATCGATGATTATCAATGGATGACCTATATCCTTTATTTAAAGGAAATAAGGAAATACAATAATTTCTGTGTTTGACTACCAGTACTGACAATTAATCAGTAGTGCTTGGCCACTGCACTGACTTTGACAGCATTATACATAATAAGGACAAAGTGAGAAACCCCTCGGTCATGGTTTAGGAATGGCGTTTCCCAGTTTACCATTTCCACTGAAACACCCAAGATCACACCCTGCTTGCTTACTCCTCCTTCCCTCCTGTCTGGGGCAAGATGGAGATGGAGAGGAGAAAGGGAGGCAATAAAAGGTAAAGATCCTGTATTGAGGTAAGAACAGTTAGCTAGAAACAGTAATGAAATAAGACGAGCAAAATAACAATACTAATATTGATAATAGAGTGTACAAGACAGGCAAACAATTCACAAGCTGTTGCTCACCACTTGGAACCCAGCATTACTCCCACACTCTGGCAAAACCCTCCATCCCTGCTGCACATGGTGTGAGATGGTATTCAATAACCCCACAGTCTAACCATGGTCCTCCTGGATGCTGCAAAAAAATTAACCCTGTCCTGGCCAGAACCAGAGCATTTCCACCCCTTATTCTATACCATGGATATCATGCCCAAGTCCTACACCTTTGAACTGTAGACAAAAAAAGAACAGGTGTCATTCCCATAGTCAGTGTCTTTTAAGTTAGTTTAGTCTGTGACTAAATGTCCTAAACCTTGACTGTGTGTTCTATCCATCCTAACTGTCTTTCAGGGCAGGAGGAATGGTGTGGTTTTGGGAGGTTGCAAGGTGGAGCATCCCTCAGCACACGTCACCTTTTCCTCCTCTGATGACAATACTCTGAAATATATGTCTTAGGCCAAGTTGTGATGAATTCCAAGATCCCTGGGCAACTGGAGCTTTCTATTTTGAGCTCAGTGTGTGAATCTGTGTGATCCACTTACTCCACGTAGCATCAGTGGCATGATATGTGGCAGGGACTTTCCCTTTGAACATCCAGCCCAGCACTGGCAGTCAGGGTGCCAGGGGGACATCTGGTGCCAGTCACTTCTAAAGCAGCTCGAACCCTTTCATAAACTGCCAGTATCTCTGGGTATACCAGGATCATCAGCATGTAGCAGGTCTCAGATCTTTTGCTTCCCCTATCTCAGAATCCCAGGGGTTGTCTTCCAGTCTACCTGGGTGCTTTTTGCAGTGGCTCCAGGAACGACCATTCTCTCCAGCTGAAGTGTAAAGCACATTTTTCACATCTTGTCCTGTCCCAAGGTCTACTGCATGACCAATCTCCTATTCCATTTGTTCAAAATCTTATTGTTACTTGGGATCTCACTTGAAATCATTCTTCTTTTTAGTCAGAGATAGAGAGTGTTTCCAATCTGACTGTATTCTGGAATATAGAACCTTCAAAAACACACAGTGCCTATAAGAAAGTTTATATTTCCTTTTGCTGGTTGGTGAGGATGTAACTGCTGTTTTGTTGTAAAATCTATCCAAATTTGGCAATGTTGATCTTGCCATTTTACTCCTGAAACATGAATTTCCTGGAAATGTCCCTTGATTTTCCTAAAAATCTCACTTAACTCTGAACATGGTGTAGACTACAGTGAGAAGACATGGCAGGCATAAGAGTACGCTTTTCTTAACATCCAAAGGAAATTCAAAATTCTGAGAAGATCTTGTAACAAGCCTGAAGGAGAAAAAGGGGGGGAAAAGCTGAGGAAAATTATCCTCCCTTGCTCTCCCAACAGACTGTGTACAATTATTATTGAATTCCCAGACGTAACACCTGAGTGCATCACCGAGTGCACATTTCAAATGACCCTCATTGTCCTTGATGTTATCATGTTGATGCCACACAGTACAGCAATAAAGCAATGCTCATCCCTCTCACTGCTCTGAAAAAGAGAATCAGGGAGAGCGCATAGTGCATATGTGGGAGAAAAATACAATGTCAAGCACCACAACCACATGAAAAAACAAAGCAACATTGTGACCAGTGGCTCTGTGCTCAATAAAACAAATATGTACATCAAATTAGTTTCCAACCCACTCTGGGCAGATCTGTTGTTATCTCAACCCTTCAAGTGCCCTTTGGATGCCAGAGAAAGCTGTTGAGGTTTAAGAATAAGAAAATGAACAGTAAGAACAATGATATTTATAGCAGTCTAAGACAGGTGAATTATTCACACGATACTGCTCACCACATGAAACCCAGCACCACCTGACTGTACAACCTGCACACTCCAGCCAACCTGGAAACAGACCCAGCCCCCTCCTTATACCCTGCACGTAATATGAGATGGGATTGAGGAACAGGAGTGCTTTGCAGAGGTTAAATTTGCCCCAGGACACTTGGGACTTTCAAGCTTTAACATCACCACCACTTACTCAGGTTTCAGGTAGCACAAAAATACATTGTTTCTTCAAGGTGTTTAAAATATGATTTATGGGTTTAAATTGGCAGCTGTTCAGTCCTTCTTGAAAATTCTTACCATCCAGGAAGTGAAAATACATTTATAGGATATTTTTGGACAAGAAAAAGCCTGCAATTCCATTATGTAGAAAAGCTTATGTATAAACTTAGCTGCATGCCTCATTTAGGGTATGTCAGGGATATATGTACCTTTTAGAATTATTTTCAAAATTGTACCTTGCTTTAATTCCCATTAGATATAAGAAGATTTTTGGTTAGTTAGTTGCTAGTTAGCTGTTTTTTTTATCCATGAGGGGGACTAGATACTGAAGATATTTTAGAGCAGTTATGAGATATCTGTCCTTGAAGGTGTTCCAGAATAAATTGGGCACGATCCTCAGCATCTTGGTCTAAGTAGTCCTGTTTTAAGAAGCAGATGGGACTAGATGACCTCCAAAGTGGGCTTCTTTTCAAAATCATTCTGTGGATTGTAGATCTCTGATTCTGTGGTTAAAGTTATTCCCAAGAAGGAGGAGGAAAGTCTTATCAGCATTTTTTCTTAATTTCCCTAATCACTTCAGGGAAATAGATATCAAATTTAAATGAAACTGATATGGAATGTCAGTATGTTCAGCTTGAGGAAATTATCAAGGGACTTAAAC
Source organism: Alaudala cheleensis (assembly GCA_013398995.1). Taxonomy (NCBI): domain Eukaryota; kingdom Metazoa; phylum Chordata; class Aves; order Passeriformes; family Alaudidae; genus Alaudala; species Alaudala cheleensis. The sequence goes on from VWYE01018890.1 coordinate 14,861, forward strand.
TGTGAGAAGTAGCTCAGGTTTGAGAAGACCACATGCTCTTAAGTATGAAGATTTTGCATACTGTTGCTGTTAAAATTGAAGCACTTGGTAAACTACTGGAAACTGTAACCAAATCTTGTATATAGATATTTGAAAATCTGTTAATATACTATCCTATGGAAAATCTGAAACTGAGGTAAAAAATCAATTGCAAACTTCTGAGAATGTCCCTTATTTTTGTTTGGAACAGATTCCATTTAATGTGAAGATTTTTCTCAGAACCAAATGTTGCTGTTCTTTTGAGTAATCCAGAATTGTACCCTGCCATCAATTGAGATGAAGTATAAATATGTCTGAAGTAGAGTTAATGTTACAAGAGCTATCCTGTCTACTTCCCTTAGCTGAAAAGAGTGGGTGAGTCTACTTGGCTATGACTGTACTAACTAGATAAATATATTTCTTCAAAATCAGTTTCACAGGTTTAGAATCACACACCTACCTTCATATTCAAGATCTTGCATTAGATCAAACCTAATAATTTGATTATTAGCACTGGAATAAAGATGGATGTCATGTTCACATCACTGAGTTGTTTCAATACAGCAGCTACAAGATGCTTCTGTTAGGTTATTATGCTTCTTTATATTAACTTGTAGAAAATACTGATGGGCATGTCCAGTTTCTCAGCTAGTACAGGTATTCAGATTCAATTTGATCAGATAAGCTAAGCCACTCTGGGTTAGCAGTTCCCTGTTCTCTTGTTTTAATGGAAATTTCTAGGGCTTTTCTTGTTTTCTTATTTTCAGATGCATTAAGAATGGAGTCAAGGAATCCCCAAATTTTTCCTCTTCTTTATTATTTTGGCTTTGTTTCTTTATATTAGCTTTCTCTTGCTGTTTACAGGATATCTATCTGTGGCAGTGAAAGCGTTACAAAATCATTCAAGAAAGGTTGCTCTTTGATCTGCTAATTTAGTAGAGGTATGAAAAGATGTTTTTTACATGCTTTGCAAACAGTAGGTGTGAGTAGGTGGAAGGGTCATAAATGACAGGGAGAGAAGAGCAGCTCAGAAAGTAGGACAGGAGTTGTAACAAGTGGGATTAAAACAATATAGCTGGAAAGAGAATGAAGACTAGTCTGATAAAATATTAGAAAGGTAGTGAGAAAGGGAGAGAGAAAACTGAAGTTAAACAGTGTGCAGCGTATTTTCAGTATGTGGTTATGTCTGCAAGGTCATTGACATTTTTCTGTTCATTGTGTCTTATCATAAACATCATAAATTGGAACATCTTAGAAGAAAAATTCTTCATAATTAACAGCATTTTTCCATTCCCCTCTCCTAAAAAGACACACCCAGAACCATGACCATTGTCCAATTTGTGCTGAAGCAGTAAGTTTCCAAAAGAACGAATATCAGAAGTCTCTTCCCTGATGTCATATAAAATTTTTGATTCTCTTCCCTTTATAATATTTTCTTTAGTTTTGGGATATCATGCAGATATTTTATTAGTACATATTACCCAAATTCTTCTTGACTTCTTTTTTCAGCAGATGCTCCTTTTTTGAGTTGGACTTGATGATCCTTTTGGGTCCCTTCCAACTCAGAATCATCTGTAATTTCTGAAGGGAGATTTATTGTCCTGAGATAGGACAATAAATTGGTTCTCTGGGACTTTCATCAGACCATGGAACAGTGGAGAAGGTAATGTCAAGCATTAACAATTCAGAAACATAGAGATCATATTTATTTTCTAAACCTTCCTTAACCTAGTTCATTGTTCTTACACAATTTTACCATTCATTTCATCCCATTTGTAGGCATAGTAAGTTAGTAGATTCTCTGAACCTTTCTTGTTGAATTCTCTTTCCTAATAACACCCTAAATAAAGCTCTGTGAAAACAAGTCAGATTCAAGGAAACTTGTTTTACTTTCAAGAATTTCTATGATTTTTGCAGGGTTGGTTTCAAACCATAGGTTATCCATAAATTTCACCATGTTCTTGAAGGACATCCAGTCTTCTGCTGGTTTGGAAAAGAATTTATAACCCTTTAATTAAGTTCTGATGAGCATTTCCTGTGATGAAAGCATAAAAAAAAGGCTCATTAAGAGAACAGAGTATCCCATCTATAAAATTGCTCTTGTTTTAAAAAAGCAGAAAACATTCTATTATGTGAAATTGCAAAATCTTTTTTCTCTTTTTTGATATTTCTGTTACAATGTATACTTTATAACAAGAGTTGAATGACAAAAAGAATTTGTCTTGGTTTGAGAGACAGTGTCTGCTAGGGAAAAGCTGGAGCCCTCCCTTGCAATGGAGAATTCAAAACCCCCTCCCTCCAGATTATTATAATTTATAAAATTAAAGGGGCTCTCAGGCAGGATATGGGGGTAGATTCTTTACTAATATACATATATACAACAAAGCAGACAAACAAAAAAACAGCTACAACATTAATAATAAGACAGACACAAGAACCTTGAGGGGCTGTGCTCCACAAAAGCCCTGGGACAGTCTGATCCCGGCAGCTCTGAGGCACCAAGCTGGAATGGCAGAAGATCCCCAGCTGGTGATGAGGTCGATGGGCAGTTCCGCAGTGGTGGCTGGAACAGCAGGGATGTCTCAGCACAGCAGGAATGTGAGGTCAGTGTAGCCAAAAGCCTCAAAGCAGGGCTGGAGAAAACAGGAGTGGTGGGACAGGGCTGGGCCTGCTCCAGCAGGGCAGGAGGTGAGCTCAGAATCCCCGGGCACACGAGCAGATGGTGGTAGGTTTCCCAGGACTGGGGTCGGGGGGTGACAGTGAAACTCCTCCCGCAGCAAACAAACAGCCTGGGTGTCCTCTGCNCGAGTGACTGCCTCCCCCCCGGCACCCTTCTGTTTTCTGCCCCCAAAATCTCACCTTATCTTCCCCCTCTGAGGGAAACCTCCCAGAGACAACAAAAAGGTGTAGTCAGGTTCTCCCTTATCTTCCATGGCCACCTCTTTTTTTTTTGGTTAAGTACCAATCAGCAACTCGGTATTTTGTGTCCTAGCAACTTAAGGGAAAAATTCTATAAGTAAAAAAAAAAAAAAACAAAAAACCACAAAGAACAAAAAACAAAACAAAACAAACAAACAAACAAAAAAAGAAATCGAAGCCCCCAACAACTTTGAAACCTTACTATTCAGTGCTGGTAATGAAAACCTGTCCTGACTTATGCAGCAATCAGTAAGGGTCCACAGTCTTAAGTGGGGACTTCACATGAGCATAAATATACCTCTTCTGTGAGTTCTGGCTTATTATTGTTTAATTTTTACTTTATAATTACTGGTACTGACAACACACCTCCATAACTGCCTTATGCTTTAATGATTTTCAAAATACTAGTAGTAATTAAAATTTACAAGTATGCCAGCCCATACCGATTTATTTAATTGTGGGACAGTGCCACACTCATGTTAGAAGAAATCATTTGTCAGAAAAAAGTCCCGTGAGACCTTTTTATTTCAAAGCATTTTTACATTTGAGACCTCAGATATTTGCCACATGGTCAATGAACTGAGTTTAGGGATGATTTAATGTTCTTCTAGAAGAGTAGGCTGATCAGTTAATAGATATATGTTACAATGACTTTCTCAACAAGCCTCTCCCTATCTAGAAGAAATACTGAAACACACTGTGCAAAATTGGTAATTATGTTCCTCTTTATAATTTATAAAATATTCTTGTTAAAATTTGCTTTGTTGTTTTACCTTATCTAGATAGTTAAGAAATGCCTTAACTATCAAAGAAAATTCTTAGCAGTGTTATGATAGTAATCAAAATTCACTCCTCTAGCAATCATTCCTACAGCAAAATAAAACAAAATGTAGAAGGGGTGAAAAGGAAAATAAAGTTATAATACCAAAACTGTAGAAAATGCTGATTTTTAAAAATTGTCAGAAAAGGTTTTATTTTCAGCACTGATGCATAAATTAGCTCTTGAGATGGCAAGACAGCAATATCAAAGTCAGTTGGTGACAAAACTGAGTTTTTACCTCATATTTTAATATGTTTAATTTATCAGTAAATTAAGCTTATTCAGTAGTCCTATATGTTAAAAACTTTTAATTAAAGTAACTTTTCAATTTGCTATTTTATGACTTTGAGCTAGAGCTGATTTATTCTTTGTGGAGGAGACATGAAGCACTTCTTATATTAGTAGAGAGAAAAAGAATATATTACAATCTTTATGATAAACAATTGATCTCACTATTAATGTCCAAAGTTACTTCACAAACCAATGTCTTCCAATGATATTGCACGAAAAAACAGATAAGATGTGTTTTGCCCAAGCTAAATGCAATCAATAAAGGAAATGGAAAAAAATGGTAATGCATGCACAGGACAGAGAGGAGAGGCTTGGATGAAGCACTCTCAAATTCAGTATTGGCTTAATGAAGAATTTCTGTGAGTTTCTTTTTATTTGTTTGTTTCATGAGCTGCAAGAAATAGAAGGATTTTTTTTTTTTTTTTTTGCTGTTATGATGTATAATAGAAACAATATTCTAACATATCTGGGAATGCTTTCAGTACCACAAAAAATTTCTCCTCATCCTTGCCCACTCTTCTAAAAAACGTCCAGAGGGCTTTGTTTTTATTGAATTGGTCCCATGGCATTTTGCTGCGTTAAGGAAAAAAAGAGACATGTTGGCAAACCGTATGGAATAGCCAGCGTGAAAATCATTGAATAACAGAGCTGCTGAAAAAATGGAAACAAGAGTGAACGATGAGGAGAGAGGACTCATGAAGGTTCAGAAAGCCGTATATCTCTGTGCCCAGGAAAATCCTGCAAGAAGGAAAAGGGAATACACCCTCAGGTAGCCCCTAACTAGTTTGGGAAAAGGACTTAGATCACAGGATGCTTCTTGGTTAAATAGACCCTGTCCTCAAGGGCAGTCTGAGAAGATGCAGGTACAAGTGAAAACTGTTTTCAGCAGATTTCAGTAACCTGAAGTCGCTCTTAGAGAATCATACAATAATTCGTTCAGAGCCTGTCACAAGAGGTCATGCTAAAAAGTTCGTCCCATCTTTCTTACAAACCCCCTTTGAGTGCTGAAAAGCCCAGTTAAATCTTCACAGCGTCTTCTCCTGGCTAAACAACTTCTCTCAGCCTTTCTTCATAGGAGAAGTTTTACATCTCTGTGCCATTTTTAAACTTTTCCAAGTAACTGTATTCAGGCTTCAGATTATTAGTTCTTCTTTTTCCTCTTGTTTAACTTTTTCTTATCCCCTAATGTTCCATCTGTATCTCTGTGGATCTATATTGAAGAAATTGAGCGTTATTCCTGCTGCTTCTTTTCATGCTTAAGGGACATCCCAGAACACACCAAGTTGCACTTTTGTATTCACTAATTTTTCTTTTATTTTAAATAAATCTAGTGCACTGGCTCGCCAGAAGCTCTTTCCTTTCTAATGGAACACATCATAATCAAAATTACAAATCTGCCTCACCTAAAAGTAAAAGAATGAATTTGATTAATACAGGACTGGGCTGGTAATGTGTAATAATTATGGGTAATGTGTCACAAGAGGCAATAAATATGGATAGTAAGATGTACTACCGCCATTTTCAGGAATGTGAAAGCCACAGAATATATTCCTTCCATCTCTTCTAGTTTGTTTCAGTATGTAAATTTATCCTTTTAAGACTATGCAGATGTTGTCAAATTAAAAATTTATCTGCAGCCTACCAAGATACAGCAGATTTTTCCAGCAGTAAACTTTGCAGAGAGGAAACAAATAAAATTAATAAAATCAGAATATTCATTGAAAATAATACATCAATCCTCATGAAACTGCATATCTAAAGGATATGCAAGCATACCTACATTCATGGATGCATGCATTTTTGCTTTTGTAAAGGACCAGCTGCTCTCTAGGGTTGCGATGTGCCTTTAGGAAGCTGATCAGAGTCCATTTATTCTCTTCCCGTTGCTTGTGATAAGTCTCAAACAAAACAAGGGGGGGCTTCTTCTCATTATGCATTATTATACATTCCAAATCAAAGTCAGAATTGTATCTGAAGTAAATGGGTGAAATCCTTCGAGACTTTTTCACCAGCATGTAATTTCATTAGAATTCAATAAGTCACTGTAGAGAAAAAGAATAGGGAAAAAAAAAAAAAAACAATCCCAGGGAGGGTTGTTCCTTTCAGATTTCTTTTGAATTACATACAAGCAAGATTTTTTTAAGATTTTCTGTCTTGTTTTTTATGATGGTTTGCATTACCATCTCCAATGTACTTCCAGTAATGCAATATGGTTGGGTCTAAAATTTCAATCAATATATTCTCAAGTTCTGAGCAGCCATAAGTGTAGCTTTGTATCTTATCTCTATACTCTACTGAATGTGTTTTATTTTTTGTTTAAAATTATGTATTAATATGGCTGTAAAACTTGGAAGAAGTTTCACATATTAAATTTTGCTACAGCATCAAAATTAAATCCTCTGGATCTTGGAATGCTAAAGCTCTAACATTTAGCTGCAAATATTCAGTAGCTTGACTAGTTCAGAGTTTTGGAGTGGCTTTTTTCCTTCTTATTGAATTGCTTTTATGCTCATACAATGTTGAATTGAAGAAGCTCTGTGTTACCTCAACATAATTATTTTCTGTATTCTATTTTTTGTTTGTGTGTTGAATTTTAATTCCCCTGGAACCCTAGATTGCTGACTGATTCACAATATTAATAGTGATTAACACTTGGACTATGTGATATGTGAGTAGCTCAAATCTTCTGTAATATTTCATCTTCTAGAAAGAGAAAGATTTGGAAATAGGTATACTGAGAGTCTTCTGACAAAGCCCTTTTTGGCTAAATATTTAAGGAATTTTTTCATGTGCTACCATAGAATAATTTTTCAACAGGTGCGTCAACTGAAATTCGGGACGTTAAGGAGCAAAGGATTTGATTTCACAAGACTGGCAGGGTATCAATCCCTTTGTATTTTTTTTAATATCTATGAATTTCTTAAGAAAAAATAACAAGTTACCCAACAGATTTAAAAGGCTTACTGAGGAAAATGAGTGAGTTTGATTGTTTAGTAGGTTTAGGAAGATATTTGAGTTTGGCAAATATTTACCTCAATTCTTACACACTTCAGCATGCCCCTTCCTGAAATTGAAGTCATTGTGGAGAGCAAGAGCTCTGGAGAATGTTGCTTCCTTTACGAACTCGTACAATGAAATTGTGCAAATTTATGCAATGGGACATCTAGGAGACACATAAATTTTGTTTTATCATTCTGCAAATATTGGGCTATCCATGATCAAGATGTTTTTTAGTATAATCTGTAGAAAATGTAAATCGTCCTGTTGTTAATCAGAGTTCACCAGAAAAAAAAAANTTTTCAGAGGACATTTTCTGATTAGCATTATTTATAACATCATCTTACATGAGAAGGCAGCAGTTAGACATTCTTGTCTTTTATTTTTATGCAGGTAATTTCTACAAACTATTGAGACTATATCTTCTTCTAGAAGTGCAGGACTTTTACAATTTTACACAAAATCGATTGTGATGTCCAAGCAGTGTCTCCCACATCTGTGGAAATTATCGCAAAACAGGAAATATATTTTGACAAAGCTCTTTACTACCTGTTAAGTGCTGATTTCACATTCTCAGTGTGCTTCACAGAATTTTGTCACAGAATCATAATAAAATATAGAAATATGTAAGATGTAAGATTTGAAGTGAGAGACTACAGAGAATGACATTTGTTATTAATTACAGGTCTAGGTCTCCTCTGGCATTCTCAACAGCGTATTTTTCAGACTTTATAGAGGATAGCAATTAACTTTTCAAACAGGGCCACTCAGGAGAATCCCAACATCTAAAATTAGACCTCTAAGTTAAAAAATCATGCCTAAAAACCTGACTTTCCTTTGCTGCTACTAATATTAATAATAAACCTCAGGGCTTGAAGATCTCATTTACAGTTTCTGTTCTCCTCTGTAGATAGTTTGCTCTGGATGAATCCTCTTGCTTTTATCAAGGCTACATCTGCTGCATTCCTTTATTATAACAGACTGCAGTGCCACTTCAGTAACTGCTACAGACGTCTGGGCACCAGCATTTAAAATGCCATGTGTGGAAGCAAAACCACCTGACAATGTTCTACCTATTTCCTTGTCACAACTTTATGGCTGAAGCTGTTTTGGAACTAGGGACATATTTCTTGGTGAAGTTGTTTCTTAATGTTTCTTTAGTNTGTTGTGCATCTAGGATGAATCAACATGATGTTTGGCTTGGTCAGTATTCTTGAATTGATTAAAAATACTTAGAGATTGGCAGAAGGCAACAGAGAGACACAGGAAAATTTGAGTTCAGGTAGAAGATATGAGAGCTTTTTTTCTTCCTTCTCCCTAAAGAAAAATGGAATATTTTTAAATATTANCAGGTCTAGGTCTCCTCTGGCATTCTCAACAGCGTATTTTTCAGACTTTATAGAGGATAGCAATTAACTTTTCAAACAGGGCCACTCAGGAGAATCCCAACATCTAAAATTAGACCTCTAAGTTAAAAAATCATGCCTAAAAACCTGACTTTCCTTTGCTGCTACTAATATTAATAATAAACCTCAGGGCTTGAAGATCTCATTTACAGTTTCTGTTCTCCTCTGTAGATAGTTTGCTCTGGATGAATCCTCTTGCTTTTATCAAGGCTACATCTGCTGCATTCCTTTATTATAACAGACTGCAGTGCCACTTCAGTAACTGCTACAGACGTCTGGGCACCAGCATTTAAAATGCCATGTGTGGAAGCAAAACCACCTGACAATGTTCTACCTATTTCCTTGTCACAACTTTATGGCTGAAGCTGTTTTGGAACTAGGGACATATTTCTTGGTGAAGTTGTTTCTTAATGTTTCTTTAGTTTGATTTGGGTTTTTTTCTTTTGGTGCTCTTTAGCATTTGACTAATTCTGCTATCATATGCTGCTCGGACGATATTTCTGTAGGAAATGAGTATTTGAGTTGACTCAGAAGTAAAAAATCTATTTTCAAGTATTCTTTTGTTTGGTTTGTTTGTTTGTTTTCATATTAAGAGTCTTTTTTGTATCCCTGTCTCAGCAGTCCATCAGGTCTTAGTCTGAGAATCATTTGCCCTTCAGGAGATTTTGTTTTAAAGTTAAAAAAAAAACAGGAAAAAACAACACTCTCTTAAATGTGGCAAGTGTGTAGGTAAACTGTGATCATATGTGCAGCCTTTCTGTTCCTGAAATAATTAGTTTTTCTGTATTTTAAACAGAAAAGGGATTTTAGCTTAGTACTGCAGGTGTTTTTACCTATGAAAATATGGCTGCCCTAGAGGGCATTCCTCTTATAAATAGCAGAAATAATCAAACCTAATTACTCATATACAGTATTAGTGCTATATACAGCAGTCAGTTGGGAAAATGATCTGAAATAAATTGGAACAATGGAATCTCCTTTTCTTAAAAATGCAAATATTATGCTTAAAATGTATCTCATAACAGAATTTTTCTACTTTATGTCTATGATATATATAATTGTAAATGTAGTGAAAATAAGAATAGACTCAAGTTCTGAAAGGGCTAAAACTCTTCTTCATTACTTCTAAATCTATAACTCCTGTGAGTTCATTTATTGTGTATGGATTAGAGCAATCATGAAATCAGTCATAGTTAGCCTGGGCTGGAATAGTTTAGGCTTGCCACTCTTGAGCAATGATAGCATAAAATGCAATACATAGGTTTCTAAATTGACAAGTTCCATTTTCTAAACACAAAAAAAGCCTATGAATAAGGTATAATCATGACATAGGAGAAGTATGTAATGCCTTGAAAAATGTTGAATTTTTCTACGAATAAATATTTTTACTTACCTGTTTGTCATAGTGAAAAAGAAAAAAAAAACAAATTAGAAAATAGCCATCAGGATTGCCACCAGATGAATTTGAATTATTTATAAGTATATTTTTTCATTTAGTTTTAAGAAAATATTCAGGGACTATGCATTTTTCACCAAGCAAAACTCTTTAATTTGGTTCTTTACTGTTTAGACAACATCATCACTGGGAATATGGGTAAACAGGTTTTGTTTTGAGAAGAATCCGGATTTTAATTCTGTTAAGGATTTTTAATTGAAAAGCTGCTGAAGTTGGTTTTCAAAGTCTCCTTTCTTTTCTTTCCAAGCTTGAATTAAATGTGTTTAGCTGGGTACACTGCAGAGGTAAGGTGGATTGCAAGACACCCCCTCACAGTCTGGTCACATACTGCTGCACAGTTCTTCTTTCAAATGGCTCTGCTTATAGTAACCTGGTAGTTTTCCCCATAGTGATTTTTTTCTGCCTCAAAAGTGTCAAATCTGTAAAAAAAAAATCTTCAGAATTACTTGTTCGGTTCTTACAAAAGAATGGTTTTTCCTTGTGCTTCTTCACCAGAAGTTTGAGATCATTATTTATTTAGCATTTAATGCTGATAGATCTCAAGTACCCTAATCCTGAGATTTTAAAATCCATTTGCTGAAGGGATCACTGCAGTCAGATGGATCATCTATATATCTAAATCTTAGTATTTTGAAGAGCTCCCTGTATTTGTTGCCAGATATGAGCACTCTGAGGAATTGTCATCAATATGAATTTTAACCTTTCCTATATAGGCAATTTATTATTATTTATTATGTGTATTCATTTGCAAAGATTTCATTAAAACATATGTAGTGATTGAATTATCTGGATAAAGATAACTGTAATTTTGACTGTTTAAAATACTACCTATAATAATGTTCTTTCTTACTGAAGGAAAAATTACCACAAAAAACAAAATTACCACAAAATCCTGGCATGAATTATTTGCCTTTAATTTTGCTTCTCTTTTTTTTTGCTGGGTTTTCTTAAATATGAATAAATTTCCACTTATGATTCATAAAAAAATGCCTTTCATGGATATCTCATAAATTTAAGATGAGTTATTTCTAATAATAACTACACAGCAACACATCTGTGATTTCTCCATCTTTGCAAGCTGCCATGATATTTAGTAATTTGAAGCAAGCTTTAGTCTGAACATTGTCATATTGCTGTGTTGGTTCATAAAAATGAAATTTATGGTTAATATATAGAACTGCTCAGCTGTTTCTGCTACAGCAGCATGTTTGGTGGGCCACGAAAAAGATTTATAATATAGTATAATTGTTTTGGGTTTATAGACACATATAAATGAATGGCATGAAAATCAGGCCATGATCAGATTCTCACAGCCAAAAGAATTTCTGAAATAGTATATTTCAAGATACCTTCTGCTCTTCTGCTCTGTGGAATCCTGAATAATAAAACATTCTTTTCCCTATGGGGTTTGCATGTTGAGTGGCTGGTACTTTTAAACTTGATGAGCTCTGTTGTTAATGAGTCTGGGGCCTAGATATGTCACATGATCAGTGGACAGAAGGAATTGAAGATTCACTGAAAAGTGTGAATCCAGCATTTTCCAGATCTAGTCAGCTTTTCTTCTTGGAGGGATAGTGCAAGCAGATTTGTTTTTAATTCCAAAGATACATGAACAAAGACTTTCAGTTTACACCATTATTCTGTGTCAGTGCCATGTAAGTTTATTCACTGCATGAAGAAGGATATGTCTTTTTGGAAGTTGGTTTTGTCAAGGTTTGGGCTTGCTGCTGTTCCACATTTATATTGGACATGATTGTGTTTTATGAGCAAATACAATAAGTAGATTATCTATTCTGGTGTATTGCTTTTCATTTCAGCTTTTCCTTTTCATGCATAATTTTTTGTAAATGGTTCCATTTGATTATTGTTGGAGATGGATGAACAGTCTTAGGAACCATCAAGCAAAAGTTTAATTCAATTGAATTTATATAATGTTACCTGTCTGAGATGAAATTTCAAATAACATAGAGAACAAAGAAATGAGACCCTGGTAGAAAAAGACACATGCAAACTAAGTAAAAAAGAACAAAAAAATAATTCTGAATAATTTTGAGGGAAAATAATTGAAGAGATCAGTGTTTTTCTGCCTGCAGATGGCTAGATTTAGATGACATGGTAAGACTGACTGAGAACTAAGGCAGTGAGCAAACACCAACCAAGACAAGTATCAGCAGAAATAGTAACAAAAAGGACAGTGCAAAAACATATTGTTATGTAATGACCAGATGATGATTGTCTGTCTCTGTTGTGACTGTACTGCTATTAAATCTTTTTTAGCCTGCCTTCCCTTGATTATTACTTTCCAAGTATTATCAGTCAGTCTGAAAAAGTTACAACTTCTTTGATGGCCACTTCCATTTCTGATGTTTCAGCCAGCCCTGGACCTTGTTAATACAGGAAAGGTAGTCAGCCAAGTTCAGTGCTCAGCCTTGTAAACGATCCAGGGACCAAAGGGAGGGCTAGTTCATTAGAAGACAGTCGAATGATTAGTATATCCAATCTGGCCACTGGTTTTTGGGAGTCAAGATGAAGGATGAAGATGAAGACAGATTTCTTTTTAACTAATGAGTGCAGATGTCTGTGTTCCATCAGACTTGTAGAAGAAGCAGAAGGCAATTGGGAAACTTCCCCTAACAATGAATTAAAAATACAGTAACAAAATAGTGATAAGGGCATCACTTCAACAAGGTGCAGAGAATAAAGTCCCAGTGAAGCCATGGTAAGTTGGGTAAAATAAAATAATTAGTCTCACTTTTGTTCAGTTCTTGAAGAGAAAATGGTAACATTAATTTCTTTTGCTGGTAATTTTAAAACAGACCAGTTAAACCTATCTAGTGAGGCAGTCTACTTCTTTGTCTTCTGTTATGAAAGATAGTGAGAGACAGGTGGAGGAGAGGCATCAGGCATTCTCAATGTAGCCCTTGAATGACTATGGGCCATGACTGCAATGTCTTTTTAGAAAAGCCATCTTTAACTGGAAGGCTTCTTAGTTCAGGAATCTTGTTTTCATGTAAACCTGTTTCTGAATTCCAATTATGAAACAAGTCAGTATCCAGTTAGTATATTGATTATGCATATGTTTTTGTATGAAAAATAAAACACTGTGGTGCCTAGCAACATTCATTTTTAGAAGCATTTAGTAGTGTTCTTCACTGTCATGTGCTGTTTTAATTACATCACATTAACATTGCTTCAAGGAGATTAGTGCAGACGAGGTAAGGGACACCTCATGAGATTCAAACATGCATGCACATATTTATTTTCTGCTTATTGTCTTTTTATATCTGTAGCTTGTAATTTAAATTTTCAGACAGTACTCCATAAATAATGCAACACTTCAGATGCATGTTTTATAAACATATATATATTTATGAAAACATTTCATGTAAGCATGTGATATGAAAGACTATGACTGTCAAATATCTCCCATTCAACATATAAACATTTAAGACTCCTTATTATGTGTCAGCTAACTCCTGACATTGAAACTAGAAAGATAAGAAGTCTTCTTTTAATCACTATTTTTTCCATTTCTTCATGCAGCCTAGGTTTAATTTTTGAACATAACTTACTTTGCACTTCAGCCTAATGGAACTGCTTGCGTTTTTTCTTACAATTATGAATAGGTGGCTTTGCTTTGTGTGACCTTATATGTGTAGCAAGCAAGACATAGTTGTTTCAATCATCTTTTTTCAATATGCTGCTGTAGCAAAGTTTTTTTGTTAGGGTAACCAAAACATTCACGACACTCCTGCCTGCATGAGAGCTTCATTTTCATGATTCTTCCTAACTTAAAACCTAAATAAAATAAGATTGAAACAAAAAACAAACAAACAAAAAAAAATTGAAACAAAAAATCGTTATACTGTTCCAACTTGTTTTACTTCAAATTGAGTAAATACTTGTGATAAAAATGGCTTTTGCTAAGATTTATTAAATTCCAGAACACTGAGCACAAAGCCTATGAGGACTAGCTGGAGGGTTTGATTAGCCTGAGGAAGAGGAGGCTCAGGGGAGACCTTATTGCTCTCTAGAACTCCCTGAAAGGAGAGTACAGCCAGGTGGAGTCAGTCTCTTCTCCCAAGTAACAAGGGGTAGGACGAGAGTTGGTAGTTTCAAGTTTCACCAGGGCAGGATTGGATTGGATATAAGGAAATATTTCCTCATCAGAACTTGCCAAACATGGGAAACCACCAAGCAGCAACCCAGGAAGTGGCTGAGTTACCATCCCTGCACTTATTTAAAATACTCATACATGGGGCACTTAGAGAGACAGAGTAGTGGTGGATTTAGCAACAGTATATTAATGGTGGATTTGGTCATCTTGTACGCCTTTTCCAACCGAAAAGATACTATGATGCTATGTTTTCTATGTGAAACATTTTATTTTATTTCATTACATTGTTATTAGTATTTGGCTCTTCTTTCAAATACCTTAATATAAGTGAATTTTCAAAGATACTGTAATCTGGGAATTTGTGGTCCTTCAAAACAGGCCAGAATTTCCGAAAAATTCTGTATCAGGATCTTACCAAAATGAGTAAAATCTATGCTAAAATGTTGCAAGAATTTTAAGACATTCTTGCAGAAGAAAATCATAGCTCAAGTTTTCCTGATTTTTTCTCTCTAAATCTGTGAATTTCACACTAGTTATATGACAATTCTATAGGGTTTTGTTTGGTTTTGAATGTAGTCTTCTGGTTCTCCTGCACTTCAGAGCTCTCCCACAGTTTCAGAAACACAGATACAAAATTGCCTGTGACATGTTTGACAATTTTGTTGCATTTTTTTCCCCCTGAATCATAGAATTACTTAAACAAAAAAATGTTGGGATAAAACATGTGGTTTTGTTCTTGACTTTGGAATTGTTACATTAAGAAAATGTTAAAAAGTTGAAAAGTGCTGTCTGTCAACACTGGCACATATTTTCAAGTGATACATACCAGCTTAAGGAAAGTGTGGGTTGTGACAGGTCGGTGTTGTTTTTCATGTCTGTGAAAAATATCATCTTCCTAACTAAAACTTCAAGGTGGGTTTGTTGGGGCTTTTAGTTTGTCTGTTTTTTGGGGTTTTGTTTTGGTCGGTTGGTCAGTTTGGGTTTCTTTGGCAGGTGGGAAGAGAGAAAAAGAGGGAGTGAAAGTTAGACTTCCAAGGTTTGAAAGAAGATATGTGCCTTGAAAATAAGTACATGCAATAATGTTTTCATCATTTATTTACAATGAAGAAATATTCTTTCATTTTTCTTTTATGTCCTTAACTAATGTGCCTTTCCAAGGTGTATAATGTTATAATATCATATCATTTTATATCATACAATACAGTACAATATGATCTCATAAATCTACATATACATTTTAATAAAAATTAAAATATAATATATACACACACATATGCAATCCATTTTTTTCTCTATATATGTGTATGTAGTGTGAATTACCTAAATTCCATGGTACTTTATCAGTAATCCAGCTAATCACTGGTATTGAGCTATAACAGCTTTCAAGTATTAAAGATAGATTACAATTACAAAGAAGAGACAAAAATTTAGATTCAATGGTAGAATGGAATCTGCACATGTATGCATTATTCCTTTCAGTATGAATACAATTTCATTATTTGCTGCAAAATAAAACCAAGCCAAAATAAAACAAACAAAAAAAAAAAAAAACCCAGCAAAAAGATAACTAAGACTTGACATCACTCAGTTTAAATGATGATATAACAGACTAAAACACTTTCCAAAGGGGAATAAAAGAACTATCAGAAAATCTAGGGAAATGTTATGTTATATTATATTAATTATGTAAATTGGTGTAATTGAGTTAATTCAGATTTATCTCTGGATTTTTTAATAAGCTATTAATTTGAAGCTTTGAATTTAGTAGTAAGTTGGAAACTTGAACAATTAGTGTGGATTTTAAAATTTTCTCTGAACTAGTGATCACCTAGGTAGGTAGAAGGATTCCTTTACAAGCAGATGAAGCATAACTGAAAACTTGACTTGTGGTTTTATTTCTTTTAGTTTCTTTTCTACTTCATGTCCTATGATATTAAACCCTGTGACAAAATAGGAACACTGAGGAATGAAAATATGATCTTGAAAAGTCTATTTATACAACAAAAAACCTGGATTTTAGTATTTGATGTTTCTCTTTATTTTTTTCAAAGCTTTTGCTGCCTCACAGGTTTTTATACAGAAAATTTTTTTTTTACAAACAAACAAAGACTAATTTCAGAGTCTCAGAACAATCTGGAAGAATTCCTTGGAAAGGAAAGATGATTTTATCAGTTGGATTGAAGAAGATTATGGAATTCTAAATATGAACTGAAGGAAGGAAAAATTAAAATTAACTGAGAAATGTACAGAATTGACAAGTAAAAATTACAAGGAAAAAAAAAAAAGGTAGAAATATATCTGGTATAGGAAGGTACTAGCATAGAAAACACTTCAAAACTTTAGCTGAAATAAAAATGATAGGGATCCATTTTGTCACAAAGACTATTCTTCCTAACTTTCAGGGTAGTATTTCTTTCCAAATCTTACAATGCCTCATTTGATTTAAAAATTAACCAGAAATCACCAAAATCAACCAGAAAAACCAAGAGTCACACCCTGTGCCTGCAAGTGTTGTCCAAGAGCATCTTGAGCACTGTCAGGTTTGGTGCTGTAACCACTTCCCTGGGGAACCCCAGTGGACGCAAAAGGCTAAATTGTCAGTAACTTACAAGAGACCAGAATTTTAACTATAATCCTTGTCCATATCCTGCAGATTTCCTTTGCATGTTTTGGTCATTATTTCATTATTCATGCTTTCATAATTAATTTTACTTGGTCTGTAATTTTGAATTTGCAACAGGCTGAGATATCCCTGAAGAGCTTTAGACACTACAAGAAAGCTTTGTAGGATCAGAAGCCTGTTAAATAAAAAAGTATTTTGGTCTATGTTTTTTGAATATTGATGAAGCCATGAAACCATCACGTATAACGAAAGTCACACTTATAAATAGTCTTTCTCATGCTTAAGTGCCCTCCTGTGAGGTATGATATTGTAGAAGGATTGTATCCATGTAATACACTATTCTGAAGACAGGTAGGTTTTGATACACTTTTGAAGTGTTGCAAAATCATCACTTTAATAAAATACAACTAACAGTTCAGCTTTTCACTTTATGGGTACATTTTTTTGTTCATAAAAATTGATTAGTAATATTAAAGTGCATTTATATATTAAGGCTGAACCTTGGCAGAAAGGTTTCTTGATAAGTCATTCAAACTTTCTAAAAAATTCTAGGAAACTGCACTAGTGATCAGAATTAGTCAAAGGTAAGATAATGTAGTTCTATCATGAAAATGCTTACTATTTCTGTGTTTATATTTGACGCAATGTCATTACCAACATTAAATCAATGTTTCCATTTATTAAAATGGTGCCTTTCTAAACCACTATGAAATACACATGCATCTCTAACTCTTTTTAATCCATCAGAATAAAAAACGGTTCTTTATTCAAAAATTGTGATCATGTGCAACAGACAAAAAATATGCTCAATATAGCATGTCTTCTCATTAAAAAATAGTAAATCTTACCTCCCATGTACTATTCATTACTACTGAGACAAGAGAAAAAGAGCATTTTTATTTTCAACAAAAAAATTATACTTTTTTTAGAATTTTAGAATGTCTTTAAAATTAATGCTACTAATTTTGGCTTTCTTTGTCTCTGATTGGTAGAAAAAAAGGCTAAGCTCTTTTTGGCTTTGTAACACAGATTTACAGAGGATATTCAGTTTATATAATAGAAAAAAAGATTTTTCACCATCACGGTGGTCAGGCACCAGAATAGGTTGCCCAGGGAGGAGGTAGCGGTGTCTGGACAAACACCACCATCCCAGGAGGTGTTTGAGGTGTCTGGATCTGGTGATGTGGCTGAGTGGTTTAGGGGCTACAGTGGCAGTGCCAAGTCAATGGTTGGACTGACCTTAAAGGTCTCTTCCAACCTTGACCACTCTGTGATTCTGTGATTTACTTGGCAATGCAATGTGTGCTAGTAAAAGTGTACACAGATTACTTAGAGGGAATAGTAATGAGACATAGAAACTTCAGTAATCCAAGTGAGGAGTTCATATTTTATCTCTGAGGGGAGTAAATGGAAGTCAGCAACATTAGTAGGACATTTGGTATCCCACACATAAAGCTTGCAAGCTAAAGAAAACTGTCATAACAGTAGTCACTATCAATCAGTATTTCCTGCTGTCTGTGGAGAGACAAAAGCTGGAAAGTCGTAGGGTTGCAGGTTTTCTTTCTCCTGATTATATCATAAAGCAATGGTGGAACAGCAGCAGGAACCTGGCAAACTCCCTGGCAGGAAAATATCTGGAAATTATGGCATTGCATGATTATATTTAAATTATTTAAATTATAACCGTGATTATATTTAAATTTAACATTTTATGTGCAGAATGCCTATACTTTTTCCTAATTTCCTCCTTAAAGTCAATTATTTGACTATTTTAATATTCACTCTTTTATTGTCACCTGCACAGAAATTGGAAGAATACAGAGATTCAGAGAATTTTTAGCTCCAGCATTCTGTCTTGATGACTTCATAATTCAAGCAGGTTGAGGCATGAAAATAAGCCCTGATTCCATGAGGAAACACACAGCAGCCAGTGCAAGCTGGTTTGGTGCTTTAAACCTTACAGATTACTGCTTGTCCTGAATAAATACCTTTTGTCCTGTCCTTTGTCTAAGCGACAGGGGAAAACAAATTTTTAGTGTGGTTTTATCACTGTCAAATGGAGCTCCTCGACTCCTTACTGAGCATGCATGATATGTTCTGAAGCTGGATTATGATACATTATGCAGGTTTTCTGGCAGATGTGGGGTAGGCATATCATTCCAAGATGCTTACAGATGCTCAGAAAACAGATGTTTTTCCACACAACAGCTGTGTTGATGTATTTCAGTCACCTTGAATGCTGGTGTTTCTTTAAGTGTCACTTATAATATCTACCAGTAGATACTTGATGCAGGAGTGTTTCTGATCACTTTCTGAGAGAACTGCAGGAAAAAACACATACCTTAGCTATCCTGAATATATGAAATAAGCCTTAATTTTTTTCAGGCTGTGAATCCTAGTGGAATTTCAGCACTAAATGCTGACTCAAGTAGCTAATTTAGCAGCAGATTAGCTTTATGCATGCAAATGTTCCCATTAACATCTGCAGGCTTGATTGCAGGTTTACATTTAAACAAATATGAGGACTTTTATGCATCAGAGACCAATAGACATTATTTATGTCTCAAACACTGCAATTAGTAGTAGCTATTATTTCAGTGCATTCTTGTTGCCCCCACGTATAGCCTGGAAAGATATATTTGAAAGTTGATGTGTTTCTAAAATATTTCATAAATTTGTAGCTATGACACACTTTCATCTTCTCTGTACACTGAATTTGATAGCCTGTTGAAAATTACAATATAAAAAGTGATTTATTAAAAAGTGATTATTATTAAATATTTTAACATTTCCAGGTAAGACAAAGAGAAGGGAAAAGAATGAGTAATGACAATATTTGGAATGTCAAATTTTGTTTCTATCATCTTTACCAAAATAAGTGTCATGACACATACTTCTTCAAATGCAGCCTCTACATATGTAGGTTCTTGAGCAGATGCACATAAATCTCCTTTATCCTATCTTCCCTTTAGCCTTCTCTGGAACAGACATAAGAAACCTGAGACTGATAAACTAACTGGGAAGGTAGATGGCTTCTGTGCTAGTGCTGAAAATGCATATATATTGTTTTAAATAATTGAAATAAGCTTCATTATTTTGCATATAAGATACCTCCAGTTTCCCTCAACATTAATCACTGGAATCCTTTGAATCCTGCAGATCATATTTGAGGGACAGCCTGGACTCAGACTACTTTACCACAATCTTTGTCTCTCACCTTTCCCACAAGAAGAAGCTGAATTACACTTCTAAGTGTCATATAGAAGGAGAGATGATAGCAAGAGGAGTTAAAAAACCCAACCACAACCAACCATTAAAAAAAAAAAAAGTACTAAAAGCACAAAAAAGCTTTACAAGAATCTCTTGAATTTAAGATATCTGAAACAGGTGGTCTAAAGTTTCAAATTTTTCAAGTGTCTTTTGCCAATAAAGGATCAACTTTTCATATTCCAGCATCCACACACCAGAAAAACTGATGCAAAATCTATGAAATGTTTATGTGTTCATGTCTGCCTTCTAAGTAACACTCGTTAATGTATGGCCCATACTTTCATTCTTGCATCTTCATTTTCTTTTCCATGGGTCTTTTACCATGCTTAGGCATTTCTATTTACATGTTCCTCCTTCCATTGTTAACTGTTCTTTTTATAATATGCTTGGGACAGCTCTAATTTGTAATCCTGGCTAGAGCAGGATTAATTAGCACTGGAAAAGAGGGAGCTGATTTCATGCAGGCCAGTAGCCTTCTGAAGTCTACCTTTTTAGGTCAGTCTTTTCAGCATTCTTTCTCCCTAAGAGTCTAGAAGTTGTGCTTGCCTTTAGTGCCATATAGAAAATTATGCATAAATGCGTTAATTGTCGTGTATTTATTTTGGACTCACTTTTTTTCACTGTCTTACATAAATCACATATTTGGTACACTTATGATCTCTAATAGACTGAAATATTACTGCAAATATGCCTCCTCTCTTAAAAAAAATCAGCAGAAATCTTAAGAAGTGATTTTTTTTTTCAGTAGATTTCAGAATTCAGTGGAATTTACTATTTATTATTTACTTTAAAACAGCAAGGAAAGATCCATTTCCACATCTGATCACAAGAAAAGAAAGCACAAACAGATCTAGTTTGTAGCTAGGATTCAGTCCACAGTCTTTTTGAAAATATTTAACTCATTGTCCAATATAATACAGCCTCTATTACAAAGAATATTAGAATATTTTCAGTATAAGAGAGGTAAATTCTCCACAGGCAAATGTTGAAATGGTGTTCTTTGTTACCCTTTTTGTCTGAATTGAGAAGTCTTCTATGGAATAAATAAATAGGAATATCCAGTCATAGCCAGCAGAGGTTTGTGATGGGAATGTCTTGAACTTAATTTCTTTTCATGACAAGCTCACCCGTCTAGTTGACCAAGGGAAGCCAGTAGATGAGGTGGTTTTTGACTTTAGCAAAGATTTTAATACTCTTTTGCATAGTATCCTTCTGGACAAAATGTCCATCACGCAGCTAGAGAAGTCCATGCTACATTGGGTCAGCAATTGGCTGATGAGTCAGGCTCCAAGAGGCACAGTAATCTGAGCTACATCAGGCTGGTGGTCAGTCACCAATGTGGCTTCCCAGGGATAAATTTTAGAACCACTGCCTTTTAACTCTACAATAAATGCTGTGGATGCAGAAGTTGCCTCCAACCAATTCTATTGTAAAGTATCAACTACAAATACAGAAGTCTATTAACCTCAGAAGTAACCTACAAAGTTGAACCCAAATGCTCTCAAATCAAATGAGAGACCACACGTGTTTAGTACAATTTCAGTTAGGCTACATTCAGTCTAAGGGTAGTCAACCATGATGAAAAGAATGTCAGAATACACTGGCTTTAGGGAATCTCCCAGGAAGTAGGAATTTACACTAAGGGTGTTTGGGTATAGTAGACATTGAAGTTTTGACAACGTAATGGCAGTCAGAAAGCAAATGCTGGTTTGATTTCTGTGGTCATTGTTAGCATGCAGCAGATAAATGTCTAGAATGTCAATCTACACTGAACATCCATCTATACTTTTATTTAAATGGAAGCTTTGGAAGCACTATGGTTTCTCAAGCCTATGTGTTTTATTAAAAACACTTTTGAATCTGTGTGAAAAATATATTGCCACAGGGCTAGCATATCAAACTATGTCACCCATATTGACCTTCTATCTCTATTGAAGCTGATATTCTTTAATCAATTGAGAATAAAGATCTAACATGGAAAATAGTTGCTACCTGTTATCAAGAGTACCCCGATACCAACCCCATTTACTTTCTTACCAGATGGCACTGCTGTGGGATTTAATGGATTTCCAGCCAGAGCACATATTTAAAGACAAGCTGTAGGTAATTAATAGCCTTTCCCATTTCTCAACACCTCTTTGTACTGATAGTAAAGGTTGATGATATAACTAGAGGTGTTTGTGACTGCAAACCTAGGATAACATGATGGACATAATTTAGGATAACATGATGGTCCATTGAAGTCAGACATATTTACATTCCTGAATAATATGCCTTAGATATTCCCAGAATCTTTAATTCTCTATACAAGTTTTTCAATCTCATGTCACATTGCACTTGCTAAAAATGAAGGTACACATTCCTTAACTATAAATACATTGAATTACATTTTAATTATGTAGAATGCAACAACATAAAAGTAATCCAGTGTAAATTCTTCCATTTTGCTTTCTCTGGATAAAATTCATATATTTGTATTGATTTTTTGTTTGCTTAGAAATTTGTTGTTGTTGTTGCTGAAGACACAAAAAAAATTGCTAATAGAGAAGGTATAATTTTGGAATTGGACCAATACAACTATATGTCCTTGTGTAATTATATGTAATATTTAGAAGTAGCATCTCAGGAATAAAAAAATGGTGAAGATGGAACAGGAAAGTGAAAATAAAAAGGAAAGGAGAAAAGCATCTAAAATATGAAAACAGCATCAAAATAAAAATAGACTTTTTTAGCATAATTCATAGAAATAAATACAATTTCTGGAAATTAGAGGGGGAAATGGCATAATTTCTGAACCCTTTTCAATCAAGCCAAAACATTTAAAACTAATTCTTACATTATTCAAGAAAAAAAAACTCTCTTAAAACTTTCTAGCAGACACAGTATACACAAATTATTTGCTACGTTCTAATAACAAGAACTGACTTCTTTTGTTGAGTTGAGAAAATAGAAATATATTGTATAGCTTTTTAAAGTATCCTTTAATATTAAAAATATTACCTGATTTGAGGTTTGGTCCCATATATAACTCATTATTAAAACATAAAAAATTCATTTTTCTGTAAAAAAATATAGATCAAATTACTTTAACTGGTAAAAGATGCATCCACATTTCTGATTGTTTTAAAAAATAGATGTCACTTTAAAGTTCTCAATGTTGATCACTCAGCCAAAACCACAATTCTAAAATACAGAATTAGCTAAACCAAAAATATATGCCTTCTTTTTGAAAGCAGTATCATGTAATCTTTCCAGATATGTTATCTATTTCTAAAGTGCTTTTGTGATATAGGCAACAAAGTATGGGTATATCTTGAATAATGTATGCATGTGCCATTTTGATCATAAGGTAAAGTAGAAAGATATTCAGTAGTATTTCTCCATGCTGTGAAATTATTGAATTGAATATTTTACATTTATTTTCTGTATAAGGCTTAGGTGTTTAAGGCAGATAGCCCTGTCTAGAGGAAGGTATTTGTGATACCTCAGTGTTTCTGCAATTCAACAAAAGACTAATTGCAGATCCTGCAATACAAAATTATAATCTGCAATTAAAAAGGGAAATTATTGCCCATTTTTTTGTCCAAATAAAATTAATTATTGAGTTTAGAACTTGGTGTTAGCGATAAATTTGAAGTCTCGTTCCCTCCTTGCATGGCAAGGCTGTGAAACTCATACACCTGGAGGTCTTCAAACCTATATGGAAAATGTCTTGAGCAAGCTGATTTAATTTGAAATTTTTAAGAAGGATATTGAATGATTGCATCCTGAGATCTCGCCAGCATAAATTTCTCTGTGAAAACATAATTGTCTTTTCTTTGCTTTCCTCCTACATCCATGACAGACATCAACATAGCACAGGTAAATCCTGCCCCACTTAAACCAGTAAGGAAATACATGGGTTTTTTTCTACAATAAATATGGTTTATTGGATAATGTAATTCAGAAAATAATGGAGTATAGCTCAGAGAAGGTATAAAAAATAATCCAGAAACAGTCTCTAGATTTATATGAAGGACAAAATTTACTCCTCTTTGTAATTCCAGTTGGATGTATATCAGTATCTTTGAAATGAAATGTTGGAACAGTATGGATTTAGGATGATGGCGTTATATTTATAAAGTGAAAAAGGAAAGAGATGTTTCATATCTTTGAATGTGCTAATATTTCCTTCAAAAGTATAATGGAAGAAAAATAATGTTATCTACCTTGTTGAGTTATCACACACAGGGGTGGAGACTATGCTTTCACAAAATCACATAAACAGAGTTTGGTGACACCCCTTGACATTATGTAGTCCAAATCCTCTGCTCAAAACACAGTCAGCTGGAGTAAGTTTCTCATTAGGGTGTTCTGTCAAGTTTTGCATGTCTCCAGAGATGGAGACAACACAACCTCCCTGGGAAGTTGTTTTTGGTCTTGAAACACCCTCACATTAGAAAACACTTCTTTTGTTGTTGTTGTTGTTTGGAGATGAAAACCACATGAGTTTTCAGTTGTGCCTATTACCTATTATCCCATCAATGCACACCACTCTGGGAGTCTAATTTGCCTTTCAGTCCCTCCATATTTAAATTCAGGTAAGATGCTGCTGACACTTCTCTTCTGCAGGATGAACATTTGCAGGTCTCAATCTCTTCTTATTTGAGAAATGTTCCAGCAGTTTCATTGTCTTTGAGGCCTTTCACTGGATTCACTCCAATAAATCCATACTTTCTTTTTTTACTGGGAAGTCCAGAGCTGGACTCAGGACTCAGCAGAGAGAAAGACTCACCTCCATCAACCGGCTGGCAAACCTCCTCTCGATGAGTTCATATTGCTGTTTCACACTCCTTTGCTGCAAAGTGTGGCTGTAGACCAACTTGTCCACCAGCAGGATGTCTTCTGTACTGATGCATAAGATTATTTCTCCCGAGGTGCAGTCCTTTTAGTTTCCTTTTATCGGACTTGTTTCCTTGTTTGAACTTAAAATTTCATCTTTATAAATAATGTCTTCTTCATAGTTGTATGACTATGTGGTGTTATCATTATTTGAACAATGAAAATGTCTAATTTTCTGAATGCATGACTTCTAAAAATGTAGTGTTTGGGTGTACTCTTCTGTGAAGTATTTTCGAACTATCTTTTAGATGTGGGAAACCATGCATATACAAAATAATGAGAATTTATAAAGTGGAAACTGCATAATTTAAAATCTATCATTTAGTCTACGTTCTTCACATCATAATTTCAGTACTTTATGAAAGGGTTGTTTATTCTCTAAACATTGCTTAGAAGTGATTTAGTGCTTGGCAACACTATCAAAGTGAAATGGTAGAAACTTCAATCTATAAGTGTTATAAATTAGCACTGAAGTCATAGAAACACAATGCTTGCACCCAAAAAAACTCTGGTTTATGGTATTTGTGGCGTTTTTTTTATTTTGATTTGTTCACATTTATTCTTTCTTTCCAAATTAGGATGAATAAAAATAAAAATACTCTGTAGGTTATATTTAGAGTATTTTCTAAGAAAATACTTTATAGTTTTGAGAAGAAAGCTTAAGTTTTTATCACTTTCCAGAGTAAACTTTGTGACTAGTGGGGGTTTTCATCTTGTTTTTATTTTATAATAAAGGTTTTAACATACATTCTTTGTTTTAACATCCAGCTCAGGGTCAATTTTTCTAGACTTCCTTTCATTATCAGACCACAGGAGGCAGGAAGAGACTTGGTTCTTAAAAGAAGGAAGAGACAAAAAGACAGAACTTTGTTGATATCTTCCTTAAATAATTTTAGGAAACTTTCTCTATTTGAATTTTCTCCCAGGAGTAGACTTTTTTTCCACTAGATAGTTGTTTTAGGTAAGAGAATGCTTGCACTGCTGAGCATGTAAAGAAGTCTGATCTTGAGATGTGGACAAAAACTGAAATTAACCACTGCAGTTACCAATTGATGAAGGCTTAAAAGAGTGTGAAAAGAGCGGCACAGAGAGCAGATCAATTTGCAAAACTCTTCTGTCTGCAAAAAAAGCAGAGGTCCTGTGCTGAACTCTGTAGCAATGGCTACTGTTAGAGTTCAGGCCAATGTGGTTCTATGAGTGTGCATTCTTTGATCTCATTCCCTACAATGTCTTAACTGAAGGGAAGTAATTCCAGAAGCGGGGCTTTCTCTTGCATCTTAGAGCGTTAATTCCACAAAATAAGTTAACTCACAAAGATCTCTTTGTGTATCACTGCTGTTTTTTCTCAAGAAGGCTGCAAGAAGAGTTTTGATAGATGGTTGAATTTCATTCCCTCTCAAGGGACCATTAGAAATGTTAATGTAAACCTTTTCAGATGTCTAAGACACTAAGTCAGGAAAAGTGGGAGGGTGATACAGTGGTGAGAGAGAGGAGGGAAAGGTTAAACTTATTTGTGAAATGACAAGTTACGAGCAGTACGCTTTTGCTCAGCTGATATAATGTACAATCTGGCTTTGGCTTGTGTGGAATTCGAACAGAACAAAGGACTCTGGGTATATATTTGTGCTTGTCAGTAAGAGACTCTCTTTTTTTGCTCTACAGAGTCTTAAAGATGTAGAAGATGCAACATAAGCAAATTGTAGAACTTCTTTTCCTAATGCATTCTGCTAGTCATTTTCCCATCTCCTTTTTTTAAGAAATACATATTTGAGTAATAAAACAGTGCGGTCCTAAATGAAAGTATAACCAGTCTTAGCTGAAATGTTTAGAAAAAATGGAACCAGGAACCCATTACAGATGCTACATTGTGTTATAATAAAACTGTGAAACGAAGGATTAGTTGAGAGATTGATGTTCTGGTGATTATGTAAATTTCCATTATTTGACTTTGCATTCCACTAATATCAAGGGGTTTGCTACTTTGGAACTACTACAATGAGGATTTGCATTTGACTGGAAGCATTCTCTCTCCTTTCCTCCTTCATTCCCATCAAATAACACATTCTGCTGAGGCACAAAAGAGAATTTCTGCAGTGCTGTGCACTGTTAGCTGTGAACTGAGAGGATATACACCTGGACTTCATTCCTCTGTCACAGCAAGTGCATTGATGAAGGAGATCTCATAATGATATCTTCCAATTACACCTGCTGAAGTAGAAACTTGATTATATACTGCTGAAACAGTCATAGGTCAAACTCATTCCCAAGGACCTTGTAACAGCCCCTTGTCTTTAGGTTTTGTTTTTTCTCCTTTGAAAAGACAGTCAATAGAACACAGTGATTTTACAGAATGGATTTTATGAAGTGTACTGTGTACTATGCCTGCTGTACAAGCACACAATATCCAAGTCATTTTTTGTTTCAGAAAAGTAACAGGAGCTAGAATTAAAAAAGTGTTCTGTTAATTGCTATTGAAGTATCAAATAAAGCTGATAATTTTCAACTTATTTTTCATGTCTGTCCTACCTTTGATGCACAATAATTTAAAGCCATAATACTCTGACAAGGACCACAACACATTTATTAGCATGAATCATGCAAAGAGCAATTACAGCAGTTGTAAAATATACTAAAGAACATCACACAAAACTCAATGGTGAGTAGTACAGTATTGCAAGAGTATTACATCTGTACTGTGTTGCTTAGGTCTTCTTTTCTTTTAGGTTTGAACATCCCCGAGGAAAGGGATGGCACAGCCTCTGCAGATGTCTTGTCCCACTGTTTGACAACCCTTATAAATGTCAAATTAATTGTCTTTTTATTGAATTTAATTTCCCATGTTCCAAGCAGTTCGTGCTGCCTCACATAATAAGAAACTGGCTTTATCTTCCTTATGCTTCCTCATTCCTCAGCAACGGGAGGAATTACACTTTATTAAGGTTGAAGAAACCCAGATCTGTCACCCACATGCTCTAGGCTTGGCCATCATGGTGAACTCCACTGAAATCACTCCTGTATTCCAGTGTCTGTCCTGCGCCAGAACCCCAGAACCCTGCACTGTTTGGGTGATCTCACCAGCACTGAACACTAGAGCAGCACCAGTGCCTGACCCTGCTGCTGTGGCTCTGCAAGTGCATCCCAATAATCAGAGGATGCTTTGCTGCACAGGTGCACTTCTTTCTCCTGGGAAGCGGTTGCTGCTTCCCAGGAACTTGCTGCCTCTCAGAACCTTTTCTTCAGAGCTGTTTCTGCTCAGTGAGCCCTAGCCTGTCCTGCTCTAGGGGTGAGTATTTTCTAGGACTTTGGGAAACTCTCTAAGTAGTTCATCCCTATGAAATGCAGTTCATTTCTTCAGCCTGATTGAATTCCTCTCAATAACAGTTCTACTCTCCAGCACACTGTACTCCTCTCTGTAGCCTCTGTTCCCTCCCATCCCCAGCCTCATGATGACACTGCCTTATATCCATCAAACAGACAATGAAGTCACCTTAAAATGCTTTGGACCCAGTATCAGTCTCTGAGTAATGTCAATCATAACTGTCCACTATTTGAATATTGCAGTACTGACTCCCACCCTTCAAACACCTTTTTCCAGTGCACGTTCTTCTCACTCTTTCTTGTCCATACTCAGCCTAGACATTCCCTTCGCTACAAGGAGTCTTCATGTGATCATGCCAAGGGCCTTGCTAAAATGTCTCCTAAACATTCTGTCAAGTCACCTATCGCAGAACCTGGTCAGGGTTGCCCTTGGTAGATTTCCAAGAGCACAAGACGACTGTGCCTTCCAGAATGAAGGTCTGATTGCTCCATGTGAGAGCAAAGCAATTCTAGGTTACTCTTGGTAAAGAGGTGACTAGCTATTTCTTAGACAGTAGCGCAAATAATCAGAGCAAGAATTTTTCTCAGAACCAGTTTTGTACTTAAATGGGACACTTTTTTAATGTTTTGTTTTGCTTTGTGTAAGTGAACAATTCTTCTTATAAACCACAGATACTTTTCTTAGGCACAGTATTTTGAAAGTTAATTACTGAATGTTAAACTGGAACAAATTCTGCTCTCAAGTTTCTGGAAAAGTGTCTGCATTAGAAAAGTTCATATGCCCCATAAGGTGCTATTAGGTCACTTGACTTGGATGGGCCCCAACTGATTTCTTCCAAAGCCTATTAAACTGTCTCATGCTTGTGCTGATTTTAGAAATAATGTCAATTTTAAGTAATCTTAAATGTGGGGTTTACTTTCCATTCTGTAAATGGGTTTTATATGATGTGAAAGAAATATGTTTGTTGTATACTGTGTTCTCTGCTAAAGTACATATTTTTTATTGCTTTGTTTATCAATTAAAGAGCATTAAATTTCCCCTCACATTGGATTTGGTTATGAGGATTTTATCCTTCCCCATGCATATCAATGCTCAGAGGTTCAGCATGATAAGTATTGGCTGTTGTGATTATCTCTGAAGTATCTTTCTGTGATAAATATATAGACAATAGAAGGATAAGAAATACATGATAATATCTTTGGTGAAGAGTAACTGGCAAGGTTGTCAGTGAAAAATAAGGAAACAATGCCTGTGTTTCGTTCTGTCCTTACTCTGCTGCAACCCAGTGTATTTGGAGGAAAATATTCTGCAGCCTCTCTAAGCTACTTCTGTTCCTCCTGAAGGCAATTAACTACTGCTGTCAGATTGAGTTCCCAGAAGGGCCAGTGCAGTGGTATTTTATTAATGATACTATGCAGTAAAATGTGTAATGAATTGTGCTGTTTCATTACACAGAAAATCCTCCTGGTTCCTAAGGGTGCATATTTCTCTAGTAAGTTCATAGTGAGCATAGCTACTTCACTAAAAGCCCCTTTGTAAGAGATGTGAATATCTATCTATTTATTTATTTATTTATAAATGCAAACATAATTTTTAATTGCTTATAGATCTTGCATTAATAAAATTTTGGTCATTTATCTTGTGTATAGCATAATCAGGAGGTCTTTGGCACTGAACTTTGCATAAATATAGTGTGTAGTGCGTTTCTTATATCAAGTTGGTCCTTTTTTCAGTTGCTTAATATTTCTGTTCCAAATAAAATTCTTCTTCCTTACTACACCAAATCTGACCTTATCAGGCATCTTTATTCTAGAAACAAGTGGTAGGTTTTACTTCTCTCCATTACTTGGATCCCGTAGAAAATACAAAATGAAGAAGAAAGAATGATTCTTACTCCATTGAGAAATCTGAAGGCTACAGCTAATCACCAAATTTCTATTGTCTGTTTCAGTACACACTTAATATTTCTTGTGATTAGGTTAAATACACCATATTTATATATGCACATCAAGGAATCATCCTCTAGTTTTGGGGCAAAACCCGGCCGTGATATCTATACCTGGGTTGTGACAGGAACATCAAGCATTTCTGGATCAGAAAACTTCATATTATCTAGTCACTGAAAAATAAATGCCTGTGCTGCTGAGTCCATGTGTTGTGAAACTGTGGAAGTGCCACTGTTCTGAACTAGAGAAGACAAGATTTGGGTAAACACTGAGGTAGATCTCTAGATCTACCAATCTGCTTAGTTGTGCTGGACTTTTTCAAGATTCATTTTGAAAGGTTGCTAGACAATCTTACCCAAGCTGCCTTTTCCATGAGGACTTGACCAGATAATCTTTCAAAGTCCCTAGGTCTGGCCTTTGTCTTTATGATTCTGTGACTTGGCTCAGGTGCTGATTATGCAGATTGGAAGTAAGAGGAAACAGGAATAAGTCAGACATTTGAGAAATATATATGAGAGCATCAACACAGGGAGATGCAGACAACCTCAGACTCACCATTTTTTTATCCATCCCTAAAATTCAGTAGGTGACTTATGATGAAGTCCAATTTATACACTACTCTAAAAGTTACACTGGAAGATTATAGTAATTGTGACCTTATAGTATATAAATTCTGATTTAGCAATATGAAAGAGGTTTTTGTCAACAATTTTTTGTTTTTTCTCCTGGCTTAATAGTTATGGCTTTTAACTATTTTCCTTTGAAACCTGGAGAGATCGCCACACATTTTTTTGTGTAGAAAAAGTCACCAGATGGTAACTGTATACCTATTATTTAAGTGGCTTTTAATAATGCTTTTGGAAAAAATAATGGAAGCTCCTTTTTTATTTTAAAATTTTAATTGTTTTTTCTTCCAAGTTTATGAATGTGTGTCTCTTTTTTCTTACCAAATATGTTGTATCAGAACGAGATATTTTTAGTACTGTAGGATGCATGGCTTCTGAGCATAAACTGCAAAGAAAATGTTTTGCAGTCTGCAGTCAGTGAAGATGAACACCCTACCATGTAAACTTTGGTGGTGTTATCTAGCTAATATTTCCAAACTGTGTTACAAATGGTCAAATATTTATAGATCTTTCAGTCAATATATAGGTGCTAAATTGTAATTGTTATGTATTCTAAAGTGTAGACTGCAAGTCTAGCTTTGTAATGCTTCTTTCACCAGTCTTTGGTATTGGAACAGTTTCAAATATCATCCTGTGTATGTAGTCAAATTAGTGTAGCTGATTAACATTGTTGAAGTTTCTTCATAATTTTAAAACCTTGGTCTTTTTCTTTTTTTCTTCATTACTGTCCTGGTTTAGGGCAAATCTGGGAGGAAACCTCCCAAATGGGGGTCCCTCTGGGAAGCAAACCAGAACGGCCCCTCCCCCCTATTGGTTCGGGGAAAAAATCTCCTTACAGATGAGCGGAAAAAACCTATTTATTTAACAAACAAAGTGCTTACAAACATAGAAATTAATAATATGAAACAATAAAACCTGGCAAAATTGAGAAAGTCCTTGCTGTGGTAGCTCGGCTTGCTCAGCCTGTTATCACTTCTCTCCAGCACTGGAAAATGCTGGCCCTGGGCCCGGTGGTCCAGTGGTGTGGACTCCCAGTGCTCTTGCTCTCGTGGGTCTTTCAGTCCAAAAGCAGGTTTAAACAGTCCCAAGAAAAAGGAAAAAAAAACAGTCCAGGGAACTTCTCTGCCCTAGCTAGCTAAAACTAACCAAAAGCAAAGGAGATCTCTGATCCGCCGCCTGTCCATGCTTCAGACGAACCGTCCAGGAGCTGGAATGTGGAGGAGGAGCTACTTTTCTGAAAACAAACTCCGCGCTTCCCTTTTTCTCCCCCTTTGCTCTAGGAACCAGTCTTAAAGCTATAGAATACAACATCTAACACAGACAGAACAGACGATTTGGGGATAGAAGCATACAGTCACCCTAGGACATTCCACCCCTTATCCCCTGTCCTAGGTTGCAATGTAAGAGGTGCCCAAAGTGTGTATTCTATTACCATCTTCATGGGTTACTGGAAACAGGTGGGGCAGTGTTTTCCNGTCTCTCACTAGTTTTGCTTTCAAACTAGTACATCCCCATATCATCAACTTACTACCAAACTAATATATATTATAACTCTGCATACACATATATCATACATATATACACCTGTATAAAAACAATATATACAGACAAAAACAAAAACATCTATATACAGACAAAACAGACAATGGCAATGACATTCAGCAAGCATTGATATTTACTCATAGTTCTCACCCAACAATCAGATCTCCTTGAGGTACACAGCATGTTGTTCCATCTTTCTGCATTATCAACCATGTGCAACGTGGTCCTTGAGCAAAGACAACCCCATGGATGGGTTTGTCTGTACTCGAGGCAGGATTGATACAAACTGTCTTCCCTAGCAAACCTCTGACATGCACTACTGGGACTTTTACTCTGTCCACTGTGTGCAGGGGCTCCGACTGGACAGGGCCTGCTCTGTTGGTGGAGCCTGGGGTGTTGGCTAACTAGGTTGCTTTTGCTCAATGCTGTTTCCAATTTTTGAAATATCCCCCAC
>VWYE01018891.1:0-14063 GCA_013398995.1 Alaudala cheleensis
TGCGCGCCCTTCCTCCACGGGGCGGGACTTGGCGATTTCTGCGCCTTCGCTCCCAGCGGCGCCACACGGCGTCTACTCGGGCTGGGCCCTGCCGGCGGGACTGTCGGTGCCGATAGGGAGCGGGGCCGCGCGGGCTGCTGGGCTGCAGCAAAACCCGGCCAATGGCGGCAGCGGGGCCGGCAGAGCCCGCGCCCGCGCTCCTCCGGCCTCCCGCCCTGCGACGCCGCCATCGGGCTGCCCCCCAACAAAGGGCAGGGGAGTGAGTGGGCGCCGTGTTCCCACTTCTGCAGTAATTGACCCTCTTCTACCGAAGGCTGAGAAAGGAGGGTAATGTGCAGGGGTTTTTGTTTTGTTTTGAGTTTTTTTTGTTTGGGGTGGTTTTTTTTTGCCGTGAAGGGAAGCCCTGTGTCTCTCATATGTCTGACCTAATAATCACGTGGCTTCTTTGTGTTTACGGGACTTACGTGCTAATGAAGGAACTGATTTGTATCTCTTACCGATGTACCCATTAAAAAATCTCTATTAGGTCTGCGCTTTTACAGATGTTGCATGTGATAGTTTTCATGATCCTATTCTTTATTGAAGCATAATAAAGCCTTACTTTCGCTTTTTCTTTATTCACAATTTATTACTTTTTGAACACAAAAAGTCATCTGGACGTGTTATTTTGTACTGGGTTGCCTGTTTGCTCCATGAGTCCATTTTGCTGCAGTGACTCCTGAAAGCCTTCAAACTTTGCATATACACATCTGCTTTTAGGTTTTCTGTTTGAGTTATTTGTTAAACTTACCATGAATATATATTTGAGGTATTTTTAATTTGTTCTGGAAGGATTGTCCAAAAAATGCTATCCCATACAGTTGCTATAGATCGTCTTTTTGGTAGTTTTCCTCTAGTTAATTAGAGCTGTGTGCAGTGCGCAGGTTTGGGGTTTTTTCACTGCTCAGGTATCTCTCAGTTTGTTTTATCCTCCCCATATTTTCCCTATCTCCAGTGGGTGCCTATTATTTAAGCCTATACAGTGCTTGAATTTGACAAGGTTTTGCTTGGTAATTTCTCACACTTTTGCATTTGAGCCATCACTGTTATGTTGTTGTTTTTCTTTGGCTTTTTCACTACCTTTTCTCAAAAGTTCTCTTTCTCGGGGGAGATGATAATGGGGACTTTGAGATTTATTTTTCTCTCTGAGTAGACCTTTTGCATGTGTATTATTTAATACAGGTTATGCTTGGCCACCACTGTGATACATATCTTCATGTGTAGATAGCCAGCCAGTGTTTATATCAGCTTATACCTATTAATATCAAATTATTTGTTCTTGTTCTACAGGAATAGGAAATATTTATCTTTGCATATCAATGTTAATTTTGCCTGTAGGACAGATGAAACTCTTCCAGTTGTCATGGCTAACCCCAGCCAGCAACCAACAACCATGCGGGCACTTGCTTGCTCTTCCACCAGTGGGACTGAGGAGAGAATCAGAAGGGTAAAAGCAAGAAAACTCATGGGCTTAGATGAAGACAGTTTAATAGGGAAAGCAAAAGCTGCATTCACAAGAAAACCAGACCAAATAATTAATCCATCTCTTCCCATGGGCAGGCAAGTCTTCAGCTATCTCTGGGAGAGCAAGGCCCCATCACTGTAATGCTTACTCAGGAAGACAAATGACATCACTTTGAATGTCTTGCCCTTTCTCCTTCTTTCCACCAGCTTTACATACTGAGCATCAAGTGATAAGGTCTGGAATATCCCTTTGGTAAGTTGTAGTTACCTGTCCTGGCTGTGTATTCTCACAAACTCCCAGGCACCTCCAGCTTCATCACCTGTTGTGGCAGCACAGAAAGCAGAGAAAGGCCTTGGCTCTGTATGAGCCCTGCTCAGCAATAACAGAAACATCACTATGTTATCAACCGTGTGCTCAGCACAAATTCTAAACATATCCCCATACAAACCACGGTGAAGAAAATTAAATCCAACCCAGCCAAAAACAACACATTTAGAATCAAGATCTTTGCACAGTATTCATCATTAAACTTATTCAAGGAAAAAAAACCCAAACATTTATGTGCAGTCTTCCCCCCCGTCACCACATTAATGGGTTACAACATAGACAGAACACAATAGAGAACTCAGTAAAATTTCTGCATAACTATAAAACATATTCCTCCATGGCTATTATTGCTCTCAGCATTTGGTATCACATACCTTTTCCTTGGCAGTGGTGAGTGTGGTTTTCTCTATATTTATCTATATTCAGATGACCTTTTTTTGTCTCTTCAGGACTACTGTAAAATTATTTTTCCCTTTTCATGTGGCACACTATTGGGGATTGAGAGAGACAGGAACCCTGATTTTGCTATCAGAATTCAACTTTACAGAGATTTTCCAAATCCTTATATACTGTTTTAGGAGGCTTAGTAGTTTCAGTACAATGGTTACGTTAAATATCACACAAACAAACGCATACATTTTACAACATCTCTTGCTTACCGAAAGTTTGATTCAATCTTCTTTTTCCTGTCGCCAGACTTAATCCAATCTTCTTGTAATCTTCAAAGGTTTCTTTGTTCTTGCCAAGGCATCTTGGTTTATCAAACTAACTATGCTAATTAAGTCCACAGCACCCTGTCTTTTGTACCCCAGTATCTTCTACATTTTCCCCTTTTCTTGTATTTTTATTAATTTTTATAGACTTTAAAATACAAGAAATAATTATAACAATACATAATATCATGCCTAATACATAAAAGTTTATTTTAACTAAATTTCTAATCTACCTATTGAGTCCCCAGTCTTTTAGGAGCTAATTCAGCCAATCAAACCCATCATCCGATCTCTAGGTACCAGAAAGTCTCTCTATGCTGTTACTGATTTATGAGAGCAACTAGAACCATCTGTGAATGCTGTTATATCTTGCAATGGAATCTCACTTCTCCTTAATTTTCTATTAATTGAAATAAAGGTGTTAAAAGCTTATGTTTTAGAGGATGTATTGAGATTTGCCTGCTGAATTCAGCAAAGGCCATTTGAATAGCCTCAGATTCCTGAAATATCCAATTCAAAGAAAAGGTGATAAGAGGCAGGAAAGCAATGGAACGTTCTACTCCTGCAAGATAAGTTAGTCTCTGGCTTTAACAACTAGTTGGGATATCGTTTTATGCTGGGTACTGATGGTTTTGATCGCTTGGTGTAGTAAAAAAAATCAATGATAAGCAAAGGTTCTAGTGCCTTGGAGTCCCAAAGAAATATCAAAGGTGAGGCTGTTTTGCTGGACGTAAATTAATTAAAAGAAAAGGCAATTCAGGTACTCAGCTTGCCGCTTGCTAGTTTACCAAACCCTGCAGCGCCTGCTAAACTTGTAATTTAAGTCGTTTAGGTGATAAAAGGTCTTAATCTCCCAGCAGTTCAAACCAAGGATTTAGCTCTGCATTTGGGATTTTTAATAGGGAACTTGCTCCCCAAAGTTTTTTGTGCGTCGTGTAAGGTGCGAATGTTTGTCTGAATTTGCAGATTTTGGGAAGAAATTGAATGGACTCCAATACACCACCCCAAACACCTCCAAGGAGAATGGTGTGCCTTTTCAGAAGCTATGCAAAACCTTGCTTTGACTTTACAGCCTCGGTGACAAGGGCTAAGCTTTTTCTAAACATTTGTTTGTGGTTGGTTGACAGGCTATGTCTGAGCACCAAATACAATTCTCAGTAAATACCATGATATTTAGGAAATCATAATTTATCCTTATCAGTAGCAGTAAGCCATTGCTCTGGAGTAATTTCCAGTTGTTCAGAGAGAGTAAATTTATACCCGCACACTAATGGTTGGATTTGTGCATTATTTCTGCTGTAAAATTATTCAATAATAACTCTGGAAATGTTTGAGCACATAGAGTGATACACATCCAGACAATGACTAGGCCATCATTTCCCAATTTAGAAAACAAATCTACTGTAATTAAAAGCACTTGGGTGTAAATCTTCTAGAATTCAGATAACCAAAAGCATTGCTTTCTTCTTTCCACGGACAGTGAAATGAAAATTAAATTACAATCACTATTAAACTAACAAAAGTTACCCAATAATAATTTCTTAAAGGTTCACCACACTTCAAATTACCAGCTAGACATTAATTGGGATGGAATTCATTCACTCTATGTGTAACCCTGTGGCAAAGGGTCTATTAAAAAAAAACATTTTTAAAAGCTAAAAAACATAAAAGGTTTTTCTGCAGTCTTCTTAGTAGGAGTGTCATCACCGACTCCCCCTTTCCTCTGAAGAAATTAGAGACATTAATCTATCCAAACTGGTTTTTCTGCCTTCTAGGTTAGTCTTAAATCGCGCGCGCTTCAATGACCACCACTAAAAATTTGTTGAATTCTAAAACCCCACTATGTCAAGAGATCTCTCCCCAACAAAAGCAGAGGGACAGACACTACAAAAGGTTTAACTGTAGGAATTTGCATTAAGTGTCGATAATTGGGCCATTGGCTTTTTGAGATAGCATCACGCCTGGACCCAGTATCAATGAGATTTGTGAGCCAAGGCGATGGTAGCCGGGTTCCAAGACTCCATAGATTCCTGTAGGGAGAGAAAAAACTGAGCAATTAAACAACATTACTGTGTTGTTGGTTGGTATGCCCAGTCCTGCACTTCCTGGAGCTGCTGCATGTAGGTCACTGACGGTCGGGTGGATGCAGGCTGGGCTGGTTGGAAGCTGAAGGTTGCTCCTGGTTACTGCATCAACTGCTGCCTTGGCTGTGGAATTTGTATCCGCGGTAGCGGCCATCCCGTACTTAGAGATGTTTCTCCCTGTAAAGGCTGGCCCGTTCTAGTGGAACTTACGGCGGCATTGATTAGCAAAGTCACTGTCCTTAAGGGCGCTTTTTTTTTTTTTTTTTNCCAGTTGCCATGCGCATCTGAAGGGAATAGGCCCAGATCTTTTTCGGGCCGGGGTCGAAAGGCTCATCGTCATTGCTAGAGTCAGTGTCCGCATAAGCGATAAGCGTTCTGTGGCTCTGGGGCCGCTGGTGGAACAGCAGTGGTGTTATAGGTGGTGACCGGGCTCTAACCCGGGCACTCGTTGGGGAGGGGGTGCGGACGGGGGACGGGCAGCAGGACCTGGGCAGATTTGAGTCGGGCACGGCCGCCGGGGCCGTCTCGGCGCCAGCCTCGCAGGCTGCCCTGCTCCCTCCCTCCTTGGTAATCGCGTCTACGACCGCCCTCCAAGCAGGAAGTTCTGGCTCCTGGCCAGGCAGCGTAGCCAGGTCGTAGAGATTTATACCGGCTTTCTCCCAGTAGCAGAGTAAGAATATCGGGAAACACGCGGGGAAGTGACTTAAAGTCCTGTTTCAGGATGGGGGATTCGTTAACGTCTCTCTGGTCGGACATCTCCTGTCCCATATTTCAGTTCCCTTTTAGTTCCCCTGGCTGACTTGTCACGTCGCAGCGTACAGATAATTGTGGGCCCAAACACGGTTCTTTCACCGTCACGATCAGTTCCAGGGGCGTCCCCGATTGCTGTCAGCTAGCCGGTTCTTTCCTCACACGGGGCACCAATTATCGGGGATTGAGAGAGACAGGAACCCTGATTTTGCTATCAGAATTCAATTTTACAGAGATTTTCCAAATCCTTATATACTGTTTTAGGGGGCTTAGTAGTTTCAGTACAATGGTTATGTTAAATATCACACAAACAAACGCATACATTTTACAACATCTCTTGCTTACCGAAAGTTTGATTCAATCTTCTTTTTCCTGTCGCCAGACTTAATCCAATCTTCTTGTAATCTTCAAAGGTTTCTTTGTTCTTGCCAAGGCATCTTGGTTTATCAAACTAACTATGCTAATTAAGTCCACAGCACCCTGTCTTTTGTACCCCAGTATCTTCTACATCACACTTGGTTTTATTTAGGTTATTTTTGGCACATCTCTATAGCTTTGCTTTAATTTCATTTCAAATGTATAGGTGCTAATATTCTTGCAGATTATTCAGTTAAACAATTTATTTATATGGAATTAATGAGAATACTTATTCTGCCTTGCAAAATGCCCAGTTCACCTTCCTTGCCCAGAGGTAACTGAAATTTTGTCCAAAAGCTGCAATCTCTTTCAAAATCCATTTCTTGATATTTTTTAGTCCACTAGATCCCTTTGTGTGGTGTTTATTGTGCAGTTAATATTTTTTCCATTAATTTTAGCCTTTGCTTACTTTTAACTCATACTTTCTTGACCTTCTTTGTATTAGACCTCTTTAAATAATCAAGTTTTTATCATTATCCAGGGTTCATTACTTCTTAAGTATTCTTAAGACAAACTCCTATGTTGAACTACAACAGGTAGTTGTAGTGTAATTTGTTCCTGAGCAATACCTTAGCTTCAAAGGAACAAACCCCACAGATTATTTAGAGTAAATTCTTATTATGGCAAATTTTACATAGAATCCTTGTACATAGTACAGCAATATACAAGTACATAGAATAGATTCATGCATTACAGTGTCCTTGGGTTATTTGAGGAAATATTCTTTATTTCATGGTTTTCCAAGTAATGCTCACCCAAATTTATATTTTCCACACCAGGTAGCTTAATTTTCTTGTTTTTATTTTAGCATTATTTATTTGTATGTTACTTTTCTAACATCTGTGGGTATAAAGTAAATGTGTATATTACTGAACTACTAGGACACTTCTGAAGATAGACAAAATCCTGTTTACGGGAACGCAAACCTTTCAGCGTTATGGAAAAGAAAAAAAGGAGTTCTAAGCAATCTGGATTCACTGAATTCTGAAATAACACTTCATTTCCTATATGACATCTTTTATTTTATGGCCAGTCTCATGATTAATGGCCAGTGTTTATCCTTCACTCCTGGTAGTTCATCTACATGGATTTTTTTTTTTTTTTTACTTAGAACCAATAAGTGAGTATATGGACTACAAATTTTTATCTATCTAGCTAGCTAGCTATCTTTTCCTGTAATCAAGACAATGGGGAAAGAGCAAGGGCAAAAGCTTTTCCTGATCAGCTAGAATTAGTTGGAAGAGCCTTGAGCTAGGTCCCATGATGTGGGCAGGCAGTCAGGGCACACTGGAGTGCAGGAACAGGTTGGGTGATGGCAGGAATGAGTGAGAGAATTACTCCACTTCTTTGCTCACTCTAGGTGTGTCAGCAGATTTTAGCACTTCTCTTCCCCTCTGCATCTGCTTTCAATCTCTCATCCTGACATTCCTCCCAACACTCCTGTGCTTCCCAAAAGATAACCATCCCTTTGAGGAAGCTGTTGAAATAATGTGATTTTCAAATGTGTTTTCTCTTTAATGATCTGCTTTCCTTTTCAGGAAAGCTGTTAGCTGAGCTGAAGGAGTTAGCAGTCTCTCCGTGGATCTGCCAACACAGTTTCACATCCTTAGGAGAATGAATATTAACTTAGAAAGTCTCTGTGGTACGTTTTCTAAATCAGCTAAAAGTATCCCGATAGAAATACTGAAAATTGGAGATACAGATTTGGTTCATCTCCTAAAGCAAAAGCTTATTATAGTGCTATTGTATTTAGATTAAATATTTGTGAGGGAAAGGAATAATCTTTTTCTGCATCATCATCTTAGGGAGATGAGCAACCCCAGAGCACTATCATATGAAATGTACAAGCCCAACTAAAAATAGAGATAGATTGCTGCCAAGAGGGATGATCAACATGACTAGACATTACAGAAGTTGTCTAATTCCATGGAGAGGAAAATATTTTTGAAAGTTGCAGCACTAGCAAAATTAAGGCTTTGTGCACCCTACTGACATGGAGACTCCAAACTGTCAATCCCTGCACAGCCCACAATCCAGCATACTGAAGACAGGCCCATCAGCATGGCCAGTAATAACAAAGGAGAATCACCTTTGACACCTCAATACGAGCCTAAATTACTGCCAGACTCACTAAAGTTTGGTCATCTCGGTCCTAATTTTCACTCATTCACCTGGACTAATCTGATGAACGTAGGTCAGGGACTGACTGCCCCTGTGAGTCTGTCTGCCCCAGGGCATAGCAGGATTACTTCCTGGATGTGCATCTGCCTCGAGGCTGTACCTGCAACAGTGTGCTCAAGGCCAGAGCAGATACACTTAGAGTTACACTCCTCTAGGTAACTAGGTAGGTCTAGCTCTAGGAAGCTGGACACCAGCATGGATCATGGTAGCTCCTGTCCAGTCACAGTGGAGTCCATCTCTGACACAGCATTAAAAATCACATAAAAAATATATGTACTATATATGATATATTTTACCTATGGTGCTTAAAATGTTCCCTTTTTATGCATTGATGTGTTTATGCAGAAACCCTGAGTAGTTCTTGCTGGTTATCCACAAATTCAGAGACCCGGACAAGGGACAATTTAGGCTAAAAGTTAACGAACAAAAAACCCAAAACAACACCATACAGGATAAAGTTACCAAGTCATTTACAAGGTAATAACTTTTTTCACTCTCGTTTATTTTTCTGTGTAAGTATAGTAATTAAATATTGATCTTGTTAACACTATCCACTGCTGCTTCTATTCTGTATGAACTTATTATGGCTACAAAGTCCTTCAGCAATCAGCAGTCTACACACACACAGATTATTAGAAACTAATGGGAACTTCATTACTTATAGACATGCGGACTTGGACTTCTGGATCATAAGCATTTTGGGTGATGAAATGGCAAATCCAACCATCCTTTTGGTGAATAACAAAATTAATCTTTGTTTTCCTGATATGCAACAGAGAACTTGCCATGACCTGCATAGCATAAATATCTTGGGATCTCTATCTTAGGTGTTTTGGGTGTCATTAAATAACAAGAGACTTCAGAATTTTCATTTATTTACTTTTTTCAACCATAGTTTTCCATTTCACTGCCTGTCCTCCCCTTGTTCCCGATTCCTAACTCTTCAGAACTATCTCACCACAATTTTCCACTTTGCACCTTCCAGTCTGAGCCTAATAAGAAAAAAATCTTCCCACATTTGAAAACCACACATAAATAAAACAAATGTGTTCAGCACTCAGAAGCAGTACAATGAAAGTTACTTGACTGTCTAGAATCACCAGAAGAGGAACAGAGAATAAAACAGGATTTTGTATCTTTGTACCATTGTAGCATTGTGTGAAATAGTTCCACCCAGCACAGTGCACACATTTCTGACCTGTAAATAAATAAACTATCACAAGAGGTAAAGAAATTACTGAGAAAAGTGATAAAGGTGATTTAATGCTTAAAATGGCTTCTCTGCTAAGCATACTAGGACGCCTTCAGAACCACTATTGACTGAAGATGTTCTTGCTTATCTTTACTACCTAGGAGGTCAGTGGTTAAATCTATCAAACTCAGTGAAGTCTAATCTAATAATAAAATTAGTTAGAACCAAAAGGTTACTGATATCAGGAATGCTGTCTAAATTTCATAGGCAGTTTTCTTAAGTAAATGGATCCTTACTCTATAGGCTTTTTTCAAATCAGAGAGAAGAGAGAGAAGCTGAAAGAAGAAATTGGTGCCATCTCTCTCCTCACAGAAATCAATTCTGGACTACACAGCTGCTTGCACAAGTCCTAACACTGGTGGCAAATAGTTCATTAACAGATCCATTTAATTACATGCATGTCCTGGGGATCAAGTTTTGATTTCCATATGATAAAAATAAACAAACAAGCAAACAGAACCAAACAAGTCCCCTTCCCAAAAAACACCAGTCCCTAACAAAAAAAAAATGACTCTACCTTTACCCCCCGACCACCGACCCCAGCCAAAACACAAAACCAAACCAACAAACAAAAAACTTACCCTCAAAAAAGCTCCTATTCCAGTGCTTAACTACTGCTTTTTTTCATGGGCTTTCAAGTTGCTAGTATCCTGGTTTGTGCTGATATTATGATTGTCTCAGAAATTGCTTGTGAAGGCCATAGAGGAATCCCATGACTGGAAACACCTGTAGCTTCTACAGAAAGAGGACTAGTGTTCTCTTTGAAAGCCCTCCCTACACATGAAAAGAGGTATCATTTGTATGCAGAGTGCCGGGGCCTGAAACAATCAACCTCTCAAAGATGTGATTAACAGAGGTGCCTCCTAGAGAGGAAAAAATGTTTGTTTGCATCAGCCTCATTACTATGGCAGGGTCGTTTGTGTACCATGCAGCCATGCATCAAGTTTTCTAGGACAGTATGGATAAGGAGAGGGGAAGGATCATGGGCTCCTGATAGAAGTATTTTATCATGTCCATTGCTCCGTCAGCTTTGAAGACTGAAGAACCAAAGTAATATTTTCTAATAGAGCAAGCTGGAACATCCCAACTGCTCCTTGGGTTGTTTTGGTTTTGTGGTGGGTTGTGTAGAGTTTCGTTTGTTTTTGTTTACCGTTTTTATCTCCTTAGCCTGGGCAGCAGCTACAGTATACATAAACAGACAAAAAAACACAAACTAGCAGCTGATAAAAGGAATACTAGAAGTATTCAAAACACAGGCCGGTTTTAACAGCAGTCAGAGCGAGATGCTCGCCATTCATCGTAGAGTCGTCCAGCAGATTCATCCTCTTTGCGAATTAAGGAAAGGAAAATGACTCGGGGGCGCGGGTGGTGGGAGGATGGAAAGCGGTGGCAGGAAGGTAGCCACAGGGAGATAGAGAGGAAGGGAGGGGGGAGGGAGAAAAAGAAAGAGGAGGGAGGCGGGGGCTCTTTGCCGGGTAGGATTGGTTGGAAATTGCTGCAGCCCAGGAGGGTGGTGCCTGCGGCCCCCGCTACGCGCCAGGCTACCGAACCGAGCCGCGCTACGGCCTTGGGGGGAAAAGCCCCAAACCGATGAAGCCTCCCCTTCGCTCAGCTGTGCCACAGGAATGACAGGGCTGTCACAAAATGCAAAGGCACACAAGGGTTTAGCTACCGTTCACGACAATCCGCTTTTCTGTTCATATTAGACACACTCAATGCATTTTTTGTGACCTGCAAACAAACGCAGTTTTCTGCTGCGTTTATACAGCTGTAGAAGCTGCAATTGGCTTCCACTCTCACACGAACTTCCTGAGCGTCAGCATCAATGCCTCCAAAACTGTGTGAATGGAGACAAGTGAATTTCTTACATATTTACCAAAGTCCAACCTGATCTTATGCTATGTATTTTAGAGAAATAAATAGTAACTTATTATTTTAAAAGTACTTTTGATGTCTAAGCAGGTCTGGGTTTAAGTGTTTAAGAAAAGTAAATAACTAATGGTATTATTCAAATTATTTATATAGAATAACTCCAGATTTGTAAGATGTTCCAACTGTATTTTATTTTGGTATGCCATGTAATGTTGCAGAAAGATACTAAAGAAACTAAAAATTTGAGTGAAGGAATTTG
Organism: Alaudala cheleensis; assembly: GCA_013398995.1. Taxonomy (NCBI): domain Eukaryota; kingdom Metazoa; phylum Chordata; class Aves; order Passeriformes; family Alaudidae; genus Alaudala; species Alaudala cheleensis. The sequence goes on from VWYE01018891.1 coordinate 11,360, forward strand.
AGAGTAATTCAATAAAAGAACTATAAAAGCATTGCTGGAGCATCGTGGGGATAGCACTGGTAAATTCCATTCACATTTGATCTGGGTAAATATTCTAGCTTGCCTACATTATTGATAAAATTTCTAGCCTAAAGCAAATTCTTATTAAAAAAAATATAAATTAAAATCACATCTTCCTCTAAGACTTTGGAAGACTGCTTACTTCCAAAGAAGTTGGAACAGTATTTCTCTCCTGGCCTTTAATCAGGTCACTAGAGAAAAATCAAGCATAGATAGTCTTTTTATAAAACAAACTAAAAAACTCAAACAAAAAAACTCAAACCAAACCAGCAAAAAACAAACCAAAACAACGTGAATAAGATTTTTGGAATGAAATTAATATCCAAGGACTTTTTTTGGTCCTCCATGGTTACTTAGACAAAGCCTAACAGTAAATGTTCTTTTATAAAGTCATTTTTAAAATTTGATTCTCAGCAGACTTCTGAACATTTCTGCAACTGAGCATAGTTTGAGTTTGGTTTTTTGGGTGCTTATTTTTGGGGGTTTTTTTGGGTTTTTTTTGGGTTTTTTTGTTTGTTTTTTTGTGGTTTTGTTTGTTTTTTGTTGGGTTTTTTTGTTTGTGGTTTTTTTTTAATATTGTCAAAAACATTATCTCTCCCAGCTTTATGGAAAAACAAAAAGCTATTGGATAACTACAGGTTAAGTAACATTTACTCAGGAGCAAGCAATCTGAGAGATTGCACTAGGTTATGGTGAGTACTTTACAGCATAAGGGTATATTTTGTGTGGACTTCAATGTTCAAAAATAAATTAGGGTCATATGATATTAAATTAAATGTTTATTTCATGACCAAAAGTATCTGTGATGCACTGTTCTTAAATCTAAAGCCTTCCTCCTTCTTGAGAATTTAGGTTGGCTGGATAGATGAAACTAAATTTGGGAAGGGAAATTCAATGTCTGCAACAAAATAAAATGTGCTTTCAAAAAACCATAATTTTTAAATCTCATTTGTCACATACTGAAAGAGGTCATATAATACATTTCTCTCTTCTATTTCAATATATAAAAACCTTTTATTTAAGTATGGTACACAAACAGAGAATGTGTGCATTTTTAACAAGCAATTACCCAAGGTAAAACACTATATTGCCTTTCTACGTGAATTGTGAATGACTGGTCAGGAGAAACACAGATATGCAGCAATTATATGAAAACATTCCAGGCATAAATTAGCTGAAGAAAACAAGGATTTTAGCATACAGAATTCATCAATTCTCCTGCACCAACAAAAATATTCTTAAACCCATCATGAAAATCCTGTTGGTGGCAGAGAGAACACAACAATATTTTAAAATCTATATAAGGAAATTGAGCTCATTACATGAACTCTGTCAAGGAGGAAACAAGGCTAGAAAGGCAGAGAATGAAATTGTGCATTTAATTAATTCCAATACTGAGCCTAACAAGTTTCTAGTGAGAAACATAATAGAAAAACAAAACAAACACTAGATTGTAATCTATCCATATCTTATTTGAAAACTGCTAAAATACATGTGTTTTCAAATTATTTTTAAAACATCAGTAGGGGGGAATAAGAAAAAAAGCCAACAAAAACAAAACAAGCAATTTCCAAGAGACGCAGAGCTTGAATACTGAAAAGGAATATGTATATGTAATAAGAACATTAGTCTTGAAAAGAAATGCTCTGTCCTCACACTGTATTTTCAAGGGCAAAAATGAAACTCGGGAGGCCTCTGTTTCAGGATTTTCAAATGGCCCAATCAGAACCTTGTACAAACCCTTCTCCAGGCCCACGTAACCTCTTCCTTCTCTACTAAATATACACCAGTGGAAGATTATTTTGCCAAATATGCAAAAGAGAGCAAAACTGAGATTATGAAACAAAACAAACAAACAAACAAAAAAAAATCCGGAAGTGTTTTAAACTAATTCTAGCCTCAAATTTCGGAATGGTTACTAATAAAGTCCTGCAGCTACTCCTGTTTCAAAGTCCAGCTCTGAATAGTAGATGATTAATATCGAATTCAATTTCTTTCAGCAGAACAGAGATGATTTTTTAAAGGAGGCAAAAAAATAAGCCCTCTGACTATTTTGGGAAAGAAAAGCAAAGCAAAGGAAAAAAAAAAAACAACCCACCCAAACAACAGCCAGAAAAAACCCCACAAAAAAATCTGAAAATTATTTAAGAATCATATACCGCTTAGAAACAGACCTATGATTTTCATCTTTTCAGCCGGGCACTCCCACGTTATCTCCCCCTGCTTGAAAAACATTTTCCATTAACACAACGCCCCAGTGACTCACTCCTCCGCCTCCTGAGGCAGAACACTGAAATTTAAAGAAACAAAAAAACAAAAAACCACACACAAAAACAAACAACAACAACAAAAAAAAAAGAAAAAATAGAAAGATAAACAAAGGAAAAAAAAAAAAGTAGAGTTTTCCTCTCCTTAGTTCTCAAAGGATAATTTTAAAGAACAAAGAAAACACCCTCCCCAGCCCTTAGGCAGCCTCATTCGGAGGCTGCGGCATTGAGTTCCTGCCTTCCCTTCGGGCAGTTTTTTCTTCCGCATAAAATATTGCTGAACGAAAAACAAACTAAAGCGTCATTTATCTACATCTATTGTAATAAAGGAGGATACGCGGTGTTCTTTACAGTGGGGGGAGAGAAAAAAAAAAAAA
>VWYE01018891.1:14177-168145 GCA_013398995.1 Alaudala cheleensis
CTAATAAAAACAAAGGGTGTGACGGGGTGTTTTTAACAGGGGGGGGAAAAAAAAAAAAAAAAAGCCACCCCCCCCCCCCCCCAAAATTTACCTATTCAGAGGAAGAGGAGAGAGGAGCTGTCGCCATCTCCCAGCAGTGCGATCGCCTCGAGGCACCAATGGCGGAGAAGCTCCTCCCTGTAAGTCCCGATCCCTCGCATATTGCCGTGATTTAGAAGCCCCTGACAACCCAAGAAGAGGTATCCAGTGGCTGGCGGCCTCAAAGACCACAACTTTCACATAGCCAAGGCTGTGCCCCCATTCTCGGGGTGCAAGGTGCTCCCACAGTCAAGCAGGCCCATGCAGTCGTTGCAACCAAGGGCCCCAAAAAAAGACAACTAAGGCTACCAAATCCAAAAAAGTGGTACCAAAGAGCTCGGCAAAGCCAAAGGCAGCAGTACCGAGGAGATCACATTATATAAGTAAAGGAAGCTTCGGCAGAAAAACGCCAAGAGCACTTTTGAACACCACTCCCTGTCAGCATGGAGGAGAAAGAATTAAAACATCAGTTCAAGTCCAGACTAGTACATCATGACCCCCTTCCCCATGTATATGTGACTTTCCGTAGTGCTTCTACACGGACTCACCTCAAGCCAGTTCTGGAACTGCCATCACCATCACTCATCACTAAATACAGAATACCTGATGCTATCTTTTGGATACACTCCCGGACTGCACTCTAGGGAAGGTACGTACCGGTTTTTTACTATTGCATGCAAGCTCTAAATGCAGCAACAACTACGCAAAAGGCACTCGGATCCCTCTTCCCCCTCCAGCACAGGGATACCCGCGGCTCGCAGGGAGAAGAGGAGCCCCGATCCCCCGCGGTTTGAAAGCCGCGCGCTCCAGCCGGATTGGCCGGAGGCAGCCCCGAACCCGCCCAGTCCTTCCTCCCCTGGGGTGAGCGGCGCTTCGCCCCCACGGAATCCACCGGGATGGAGGCAGCGAGCACACCCTTGCAGTGTTTCAATCTTTTCTTAAACCATACTGCGGTGACCGATTTTATCAGTTGCAACCGCTATTTTTATTGATTTTTTTTTTCAAAAAGGGAAACTGATGCACGCTTACATAAGTACTTTAAGATACAGGGCAGGAAGCCGCAGATCAGCAACGTAAGATTTGAAGATGGAATACATTTTAGATGCCACCCTGGGAGACTTTGTTTTCAAGCATATTAAATAGGATATATTCCTGGGGTCAAGCGTTCCTGCTCTTTTTAGGAAGATGTGGGTGGCTCTGAAAAGAGCCTTTGGGTTGTTTGTCAGAAATTATTTACTTGGCTTTAGCTTTATGGCTGTCAGTCTTCTTGGGCAGCAGCACGGCCTGGATGTTGGGCAGCACGCCGCCCTGCGCGATCGTCACCTTGCCCAGCAGCTTGTTGAGCTCCTCGTCGTTGCGGATGGCCAGCTGCAGGTGGCGGGGGATGATGCGCGTCTTCTTGTTGTCGCGGGCGGCGTTGCCCGCCAGCTCCAGGATCTCGGCTGTCAGGTACTCCAGCACGGCCGCCAGGTACACCGGGGCGCCGGCGCCCACGCGCTCCGCGTAGTTGCCCTTGCGCAGCAGCCGGTGCACGCGGCCCACGGGGAACTGCAGCCCGGCCCGCGACGAGCGCGACTTGGCCTTGGCGCGCGCCTTGCCGCCCTGCTTCCCGCGCCCGGACATGGCTCCCAACGTAAGAAGATTGAGCCCAGCACAGAAGTAAGCTACGTTAAATTTAGAGTAGCGCCGTGCAAGTACAGATACAACGAGCAGTGACTCCGCCTTTTTATACCTTCTTTCTGAGGTTCGCCTGGACTTCTGATTGGTGGAGGCAAGGATTGTGAACTTACCCAATGGAAATGCAGATGAGAAAGCCGACCAATGGAAAATACAGCTTATTTGACGTACAGACCAAAGTTGTCCAATAAACAAGGACACTGTTGAGTCATCTTATTTGCATACCATCCCTATAAATAAGGGGGGGGACTCCGCTTCTTTCTCTACGTTGCTCCTGCAGTACTGGCTACGAGCAGACCCGTACGATGCCGGAACCAGCGAAATCCGCTCCCGCTCCCAAGAAAGGCTCCAAGAAAGCTGTTACTAAGACTCAAAAGAAAGGTGACAAGAAGCGTAGAAAGACTAGGAAGGAGAGCTATTCGATCTACGTGTACAAGGTGCTGAAGCAGGTGCACCCTGACACGGGCATCTCGTCCAAGGCCATGGGCATCATGAACTCCTTCGTCAACGACATCTTCGAGCGCATCGCGGGCGAGGCGTCGCGCCTGGCGCACTACAACAAGCGCTCCACCATCACGTCGCGGGAGATCCAGACGGCCGTGCGGCTGCTGCTGCCCGGCGAGCTGGCCAAGCACGCCGTGTCCGAGGGCACCAAGGCTGTCACCAAGTACACCAGCTCTAAGTAGGGCGTCTCGGACCGTCACTTTCAACCCAAAGGCTCTTTTAAGAGCCACCCATATATTCAGTAAAAGAGTTGATCGCACTGGTATATTCCGGTGAGTGGTACTTTTGTCTGGTACTGTTTTAGTCCCTGGGTTAGAAAATGCTGTAAAAGATTAGGGAAAAATGTTTACGCTGTTAGGTATGCAGAAAAATTAGGGTTGTTTCGTCTATGCTCTTCTGACATTTGGTCCCGCAAGTCTAGAAAAAGCATGTTAAGCGCCTAATGAGTTACAAAGCTATTGGAGATTTCTTAGTTTTAGAATATTCTTTCTAGTATCTGTCAATTTGTTGTCCTCTTTAAATATTAGACGTCATTCTGATGTGACTTGGCTATAAGCCAAAGTGGCTTGTTTACTCGGGAAACTAGGAATAAGTCTGTAATAATTAAAAGACGATGTTTAATGAAACCTATAGAGGCAAGCAGAGCAGACACATAATGGTAAAAAGAGCGTAATTTTATTAGTCCTAGAGATTTCATAGGGAAGTGGTGTACTTTATTAATGTCTGAGACAGAGTTGGAACTGCGGCAGAATTAAGAAATCCCTAAGTGACAATCGGAAATTACGAGTAAATAGAGGAGACTCTAAGGAAAAAAAAGAAAATAAATTAAAAAAACAAAGAGCGAATATGAGCGCTTTAACGAACCTCAGATACTTCGGGATCCAGGGAAGGCTGTGTTTGGGTAAACGTTTTTTACAAGGGGGTTAAATCCTGGTTGACCCGGGCAGAGGCCGAGAGAAAACTGCTGTAGAGACTGAGTAAAAACTTCTGCTGGCGGGCTGCAGCTGTGGGAGCGCTCCGGGCCATCACCAGTCCCGCTTGGCAGCGCGGAGCTGAGGGAGAAGAGAAAAGGGAGTGCGCGGCTGCTGCCGTGCAGGGAGGGAGGGAAGCGCGGAGCGGGAAGCGGCGGCAGCGCCCACCTCCTCTGCCCCACCCCCCCCGCCTTGCTCCGCTCCCCCCTACGCGCGGGTTTTTCAAACTCTGCCCTTTGTCCAATGGCAGCCGTCTCTTCGCTCTGGCCAATCACAGCGCGCTGGTGGCCATAAATAGCGGCCCCGGTAGCCAGTGCTCAGGCAGTGTGTGTTCGTTCAGCGGCTGGGGCTGTTCTGCGGGATATGGCGCGCACGAAGCAGACGGCANCAACATCACTGAAGAGCTGTAAATTCGTAGACACGAGTAGGAAGTGATGGTTTTTGAGTGGCTTTGCACTTGATGAGATTTCGAGTGTCAAATAAATACTGGATAGAACGCTTAAGCCGTATTTGTAGGAATTGGGTCCTGAATTTCGCCAAGCTGTTGTGCAGGTAGTTACTAGCAATGTTCCTGTTAAAAAAAATTCGTTTACGGTGAAAAGCTGCTTCCTAAATTATTCGCATCATTTTGTGACTTACGAAATAATCTTTACTGTTCTGAAAGAGAGGATGTCCTCTTAAAAGGTAAGCGAGTTTTATCTGCTAGCAAACGTCTTCAAATAATTTGTTGGAACTGTTTGAATTTGTAAAGGACGAAACTTCTGTAGAATCCTGTACTTGTGTTTAGAGTAGGTAAATGCGCTCTAAATCCCTCCTGTGTTTTGTAAAATGTTATGCTGCCTTTGCGTTTTGTCCCTCATTTAACTTCACAGTTTCTTAGTTAATGCCTTATTCTGCCAGTAGCGATGCTGTATGTCCCGCTTCCCCCCGCCCCTTATTTTGTTTTTGAGAGGGCTCGTGGGACTCGCTTTGTTTCTTAAGTCCCAAATACTTCGTTCCCACATTCCCTGGAAAGACTCTCAGTAGTTTCCTCAGTGCCTCAGTTTCTTTAGGCAAGAAGTACCTGTGCCTGAAAACTTAGCAAGTCCAGAATAATTTTTAAATGAAGTCTCTTCCCTATTCGTGTTCAGTGATTTTTGTGAAACTACGTGCATAACCATTTCTTCCTGACTGTAAATTCAGTCAGACACACCCCCTTGCTCTCCTAGTAAATAGATCTGTAGTTGCTGAGAAGTGTCCGTTTCTAAAATTATTTCGGACTTTATCGCACCTTTATATATATATATTAATACTACAGGTAGTTTTATGTAATTTGAGGAGCCTGATGGTCTATTGAATTTTTGGAATTTATGTCCCTTTGGTTTTTCGATGCTACAAATGAGTACCGGTGGCTTTAAGAAGCGGTTAGATTGACTTAGACACAGCCTTCATTTAAACTAGGTAATAAGGAGTCACTGAGAAATGCTTAGAGGAAATATTTCTCCTGAAAAGGCTAATACTGCAAGACTTAGTTTACTCTTAACTGCTGATAAGCTTCATTTTAGGAATATTTTTCTCTGTCAGAAACCTGGACTCTGCAGCAAAATCTAACCAATCAAGTGCCTCGAGACCATTTTCTTTCCTATGTTTTCTCACGTTCAGCCATTTTGTTTCTGAACATCGCGGGATTAAAAGGGAGGAGGGAAGACATCGGGAGTAATGCTTTGGGAATTAAGAAGTCTCTGTTGTGATTTCTTCATCCCCCAGATTTGTTCATTAACATAGGACTTGTGGGGCTTTTTTGTCCCCACTGGGATTGCAGAAATTAATTTTAGTGAAAGGTAACTAATTTCATTTTACTGAGATAGCCAAAGATATGTTTATCGGGACCTATTTACATATGTTTATATTTAAAAAAAATCAGGTAAAATAGCTTTTATTATAGTTTATTTAAAAGATTTGTTATCTTTATTATAAAGATAATAAATTGGTCAGAGTAGTTACATTTCAGCAAAATGTAGCCTCAGAAATGATGCTTTTTTTTTCCTTTGTGTGTTCAAGAAAATAGTAGTTTTTGAGCAGTGAGACAGGGAAACAGGTTTTATTTGCCTTAATTTCTTGTCATTTTTTCTCTAGTCTTTTGAAGACCTCATAATGTTGTACCAAGTTATTATTTGGATTAATTCGGAGAGAGTCGCATGCTCAACTTGTAAAATAACCCTAAAACTTCATCAGACGAGGAAGAAAGATGTGTGATGCTATTTATTTTTTCAGGGCTTATATAAACTCTAAATTATAATGATGGAGTCTGATGTAGTTCTGGGGTGTAATACACAACAAATGGGTGGCATGTAGACACAGGTGACTTAGCGCAAGATTCCTTAAGTCCAAGTGAGAATAAAAGTGGCTGTTCCTCTGGTGCCAGAAGGTTCAGCTGCATTTCTTTGCTTTTTGCAGGGGAGCCCAAGATAAAAGAATGCTGCCAAGTCAAAGCTGGATGTGAGCAAGACCTCTGTGCTGAGCAGCTGAGGATTGGCTTGAGAGTTGCTGTTGGTAATCAAGCTGCTTTTACAGGTGATTTTAGATGTTCAGTAAGTTATTTGGCTAGGACTGTTCCTGGACCTTTAGCCATCCTCTATGGATGAACTGGCTCAAATTAAAATCATGGCTTGGTAGAAGGTTCTTATCAGTCCAATGGATAAAATAGAGCATAGCTACTGACATCCTGGTGAAATAATTCATTTCATACAAATACATAAAAGGTCTTATGACAGGATCTTTCTAGAACAAAAATATTTGAATCAGTTCTACTTGACAGCTATTAATTTCTGAAAAAATAGAAACATATATACATCCATATGAAAGCAAAGTTCTCACTTGAATTAACTATCATGTAAGTATTTTGTAAAGGTGGTTGCAAGCCAGTATGCAAAGATAGGTCCTAAACATGTTTTCATTTGCAAGTCCCTCTTGTGGGCTGCTTCACAATCTGAATCACCAGTTGTTTACAGTCTTCAGTAACCAGCAACAGTGAAGTTTAAACTTGGCCAACAGCGGCTCTCCTACAGGCCTGGCCAGTACCGCCCTGCTGCATCATTGCCTCTCTCCTGCTTACGAGTCACGTTGCATCTTCAAGCTGGCCATCAGCCTGCTTCAGATTGTAGATGTGCAAACAATGTTGCCACAACAGTATGAACACTTACTAGGATTTTATATTATATATTAGAAAGTACTTTGTCAGATACTCCTATTATTAATTAACAATTATTTACATTTTACAATTAATTACACTGGCCACAATAATAGGGTCTGACCCTAGGATCCTGCTGATTAATGCACTTTTCCTAGTGAAGGTTTCCAATTTGTCTTTGGTTCATTATTAGTTAGCTTAAGCTGGCTGGATGCGTAGAGTGACCAATACATCAAAAATTAACCCTCAATCCCACACAGGCCACCAGCACTCAAGTCCCAAGCCCATCAGTTGCTTCTGGTCAGTTGTCTTTTTTGTTGGTTTTTCTTTTGTGTTTTTTTTCATCTGACATTACCTCAGTTCTTGGGGTTGTTTCCTTGGTCCTTCCTAAACTTTTCATTCTGTTTTGGGCTAGTTGTACATTAGCAGCATTAGCTTTTAACAAAGCCTTTTAGTTTGGTCAGCTCTTGTGGCCTAATGCTATAACCACTCTAGCCACTAATGCAAAACTACTTGATACATCATAAGAATATGGATAATATAATCAATGAAAATTTCCTGTATAACACCATGAAGATGGAAAGCTCTGTTCTCAGTGAAGCTGTTATGGCAATACCAGTGTTTAGTAATAAAAAGACCACAAACTAAAGGAACATTAATGTATCTTGTAAAAGTAATGCAAACTGAGTATGAATTAAACCCATTTGTACATTAAAATTGTAAGCCTGTGGTGCTTTCTCAAGTTTACATGTATTGACAATGTTCAATTCGATATTTGTTTCCCTGTCCTTCATGTTCTTTTACCCTTAAGCACTGTGAAGTTTTGCTAGTCCATTAATGTGAATATGCTTTTTTAATGGGCTTTATCACTTTGTCTTTACACAATCAGTCAAGACTGTACTCTGCTATGTTGTCATCTGTTCTCATGTGAAGGTTAAATGTAGTTAAGATATTAAAAAACCTGATTTATATCTCATCTGTGTCCCTATTGCTTCTCTCTCTATATTTTATTCTTGCTCATCACTATCTGTTTCTGAAGATCTTCCATTTCATTGCATGCTGTCCCCATGCTGTGAATATCTGATGTATTTGTGAGTATCCCCTTTCTTTCTGCAGATGGATTTTTATTTTATATGCTATTCTAAGCACATTACTGATCCATCAGGATGGATCAGTAGAGCTATACAAAATTTTGGCCTGTAAGAGCTTCAACTTGTGATGCCATCAATAGAAAAGTAATTGATCCAGCAGGCACATGATATACTTTTCCATAAGTGATATGATCCCCTGGATTTTAGGTCAGTATGCCAATGTTGTAATGAACATAAGGATCTAGAGCCTAAGGCATGATGTAACATGCATGACAAGCCAAAAAAAAAAAAAAAAGGCACAAAAAAAAACCAGAAAAAAATAAAAAAAACAAAAAAAGGCACACAAAAAAACCAGAAATAAATAAATAAAACAAAATAAAAAGTGTTTTTGATACATAGGTTTTCAGGAGCAGCCGAAAGTCAAATGTACATCTTTGTGTGTTTTACATGCCAATTCAGTGTGCTGAGGTCTGAACGTTTCCTGAATTATTCAGACTACTGTCAGTAAAAACAGGTAAGGTCTCCACTGCACCAATGTAATGATAAATAGCACTTGAGAGTTTCTGAATGCTTTGCTGCAGTAAACTAGCTCTGTCAAAATCATTGTGACACTGAGATTGAAGGACTTCTAAGCAACAGAGCCAGATGCAATTCACGCTACTTACGTTGTGAAACAGAACATAAAAGAAGGTTTTCTGCCCCTCTTTTTTCCAAAATTAAGTATGCTGTCAGTTGCTGAAATTGAATGTTATTTTCCTTATTTGGGCCAATTTTGATCTTTCAGGCAGACTCATCTGACAGGTTGTTGTTGGGTTTTTTAAGGAAAAAGGAACATGTTTGGAAAGAATTAAGATCGTTACATGGATATGGACTAGTCCACTTCCAGGAGATGCATTTGAAAGTCTAGGAGTGGTGACTATGCAGACATCAAAGAAAAATGGAAGGGTTGCCAACATTTGCCACTCTCAGGCTCCTTTGGTATTTTCAGTCTAGGCCCATATAACACAGAAATTTTTCTAGAACAAAAGTGTCTCCCCATCTCCAATGCTTGAAAACTGTTACAGAGTCAATAGCATTTCCAGGCTAGTCCTTGCTGTTTTTCTGTTTGCTTAGACAGGTGCATGCAGAGTTTGAGTTCACCTGCAGGAGTGCAGCCTACACAGAAATAAAATGAAAATACTGAATACGTGCTGTGAGGACTGAATTACAATTGTTATATGTGTGTGTATGCACATGTACATGCAGTCATTATACATTTTCAAAGATTGGAAGTGGGATGTTTAAATGGGAAGGATAGGAAGTTCTTAACATCCTTATCAAATTTATCTAGTTTAATGGCCCTGAAATGCATGGCTGTAAGACTACATGAGAGGTATTTCCTGATACACAGTATTTTGCATGTACCTGTATATGTTGCATTTTAAGAACACTTTCATGTACTAAAACTTTTTATCCTCAGGAGTTTAGGAAGTGGGGCTGGTTTGGTTTTTTAACACATTAGAAATAATGTTTAAGAGTTACTTTTTATCCTCAATTTAACTAAAAGTACAGTATGAAGTTTGCACTAATTCACCTAGCTGTCCCAGGGTAGATTCAGAACTCAACTGTACAGGAGACACCCTCACCCTTGTCCTCAGAAACATTAGAGCAGAGCTCCCAGAACCTCCCTAACACCTTCCATGAGCTTTCTCCAGGTATTTACTGTTGTAGAAGGGACAGTATTCTACTCCTCCTTCTCTTGGATATCTTTCAACCACTGTTGCATTTATCGATCAGTGCTAATGATGTCTTTATTTAACATTCTGGTTTGGAGTTGCTAATTGCTTTTGCTTTGTAAGTGTAACAGGCTTGTGTGTCTGGTGGGTGTCACATGCATGCTAATGGATCAATCACTTTCCCATAGAAGACTCCAGTTTAAATGTAGGAATCATATAGAAGGTTGGCAAGTGGTGCTTATAAGAAGGTGACCAATCAGGAAAGCCAAGAGGACCTCATGTTAAGGAAGAATAAAAAAACAAATGCACTATGATACATCCCTAAATGCTGGAGTCACAATTCCAAAACAAGCAGTTCCCTACATTATGAAATAGATTCTATCAGGAAATTTACAGTTTCCTAAAAGAAGGCTGGAGAGTTTGGAACAAAGTTGTCTGCTGTAGAGTGAAATAGAAGAAGAGCTAAAAGATAACTACAGATATTAAAACAAGCAAGCAAACAATCCCCAGCAAGAGCAACCAAACCCAGATTTCCTTCCTTATGTTCCTGTGTTTGGAAAAGGTAATGTGGAGAAATCTGTCTATCTTAGAAAAAGTCAGCAAATTCGTTTTTGAACATGTATCTGCTACATTTTTGAGGGGATAAGTGAGAGGAGGTAAAGAAAGACAGAAATTTCTTACCCTAAAATGTGTGAGTCATTAGTCATTAGGACAGAAGGATGCTGGGGCATGAGGGTATTGCTACAGCAGCACTTTCTTGTTCTTCTCTTTTTCAAAGAAGTTACACAAAATTATGCCAGTGAAAATGTTTGATAATGCTATGACTTCCCAGAATATGAAGACTAAATGCAAATTAAAACACAAACCACACCAAAACAAAATCCCTAAAAGGTTCTTTAGGAAATTCTTATTTTTACACTTCTTCAAGAAGTGTTCCATATCAATATTCCTCTATTAACTATAAAGATAATTTCTTGTTATCCAAAATCAATAGAAATTTGTGAAAATTTTTGCTGTTAAAATTTGAAAGGGAAAATACCAAGCAGCCCCGAATGTTTTTAATTGTGAAATTATATATAAACTAGTTTCATAGTATCTGTGTCAAGAAGCAAAAATTTATTAGTTTATGCAATTATGCCATAATCCAGGAAGTTTACTAGTACTAGAACATTGATCTATATTTTAGTGTTGATGGTTAAAAATTTTAAATGCCTTATGTTTAGCAAGGAGATAATGCAAACATTAGCGTGAGAAACATGAAATAGTCTTTCATTTCCATTATGGTGTGGACCAAGAACAAGTCTCCTACTTCCCTAGTAGGAAGCATTACCAGCAAGTGTTGTTGCTTCTTCCATATGGTCTGTTCTTTTATAATTCTCTAGGCTCTCAGCTTTCCTAGAAACGGTCAAAAATAGGCTAGATAGCTAAAGGTATGACAGACAATATGTACGTTGGCATGTGTGTGCGCTTGTGTTTCCAGGGAAACAAACAAAGCCTAGTAAAACAAACACATGGAACTGTTCACACTTTATTCCTCTGTAAGGAAGTTCGAAATTCTATTTTTAAAAAAAGAAAGAAAGAAAAGAAGAAAGGTTAAAATCCTCTAGCCACGACAGAGCTTGAGCGTTTCCTTCCCCTCGTATTTTAAACAAAAATAAGTTAGTAACAGAAAGAAGCTGTAGGTCGCAGAGGACAAGATTGGCAGAAATTATATAAATTTTCCCGAGGAAGGGGTGTATGCAGGCAAATGCTAATCACAAAAAAATTAAAAAGGAACTCTTGAAGTTTTCAAAGTAAAAGCAGAAGCAGAAATGGGCGGGCAGAGAGCAGAGAAGGGCCGGGGCGGGAGCGCCGGCCGAGCGCCCATGTTGGTAGGATTTTGCGGCAGACCCGCGGGCAGCGGAAAAGGCAGGAAAGGAGGTGCCGCAAGAAGGTGCCGCAGTCCCCTCTCCTGCTACCGGTGGAGACTCAGAGGGGAACTGTCACCGCGCAGGGGGGCACGGCCGCAGCGGGGAGGACGGGAGAGCAGCAAAGATAGGCGCGGACTGAGAGGGGGTGCGGGCACTGCCCCGCTCGGGAGAGGCGGAGCGCCGAGCGGGTCCGTGGGAAAAGGCCGGGAAACCGCCTCGGCTGCGTCTGGTGGGAAGCCCGTGCGGAGCTGCGCGGGATGGAGGGGGGGACTGGGCGGGGACTGGGCGCCAGGTTGCGCCTTCTGCAGCAGTTCTCAATCAGGTCGGCTATTGGGGAATAAAGGGCCACTGAGGGTGGATGGTCGGGCTCTGAGAATTGTGGGACGAATTGTTAAGGTGCTCGGCTGAGGCTAGGGCGGCAAGCGCATCTCGGGATTCATCTGCGAGGAGACGTGCGGCGTGCTTGTTGTTCCTGGTGTTCTTGGAGAACGTGATCCGCGACGCCGTCACCTACACGGAGCGCGCCAAGAGGAAGACGGTCACGGCCGTGGACGTAGTCTACGCCCTAAAGTGCCAGGGTCCCACCCTCTGGCTTCGGTGGCTAAGTTGAAATGGCCAAACTTTTTGTACAGTCTGTTTTAACACTAAGGCGTTTTCAGGAGCCACACACAGAATTCATAACTAGAGCTTGCAATTGCTCAAATTAAAAATGCAGTGGGCGAGATTTGAACAAAGTTCTGTACTTTCAACAGGGTACTTTATTTCGTTGCGTTTAAACTGAATAATCCACATGAAGAAAATCCTGGATTTGCAATCACAGCTCAACTAAGAACGTGTGGTGGCTCTTAAAAGAGCCGTTTGGCTTATAATCTACTATCCTTTTATTTGGAGCTGGTGTACTTGGTGACAGCCTTAGTGCCCTCGGACACGGCGTGCTTGGCCAGCTCGCCGGGCAGCAGCAGCCGCACGGCCGTCTGGATCTCCCGCGACGTGATGGTGGAGCGCTTGTTGTAGTGCGCCAGGCGCGACGCCTCGCCGGCGATGCGCTCGAAGATGTCGTTGACGAAGGAGTTCATGATGCTCATGGCCTTGGACGAGATGCCCGTGTCAGGGTGCACCTGCTTCAGCACCTTGTACACGTAGATGGAGTAGCTCTCTTTCCTTGCTCTCTTGCGCTTCTTGTCGCCCTTCTTATGCGTCTTGGTGACCGCCTTCTTAGTACCTTTCTTCGGCGCTGAAACAGATTTCGCCGCCTCAGGCATCCCTAATGTTTTTCTTCCAAGATGTTATCTGTAGCGGAGCAACATTAAAAATGGCGCCTGTTTGTTCCCCCATATTTATAACGGCGCTATGCAAATGGAAGGATTATGAGAGTTCAATTCTTATTGGAGTAAAAAAAACCAACGTAATTTCAGGCACTTCCGTCCTGTAACCGTCAGAGCTCAGGAGCAGCCATTTATACAATTTGACCAAATTTCAGTTAGTCCTGTATCTAATAAGATAATTCAGTGCGCAATGCAAAATGCATGGGGTGAACGTATTATAAATGTAGTGCTTTTACAGTTGGTGTTCTTACTCGATTTAACACACGGGCACGGGAAATCAGCAACACAACTCTTATCGTGACATTTTTGAGTGGCTCTGAAAAGAGCCTTTGTATTTTAAGTAACAGAAATGTCAAAGAACATTTTAACCGCCGAAGCCGTAAAGAGTGCGACCCTGACGTTTGAGAGCGTAGACCACGTCCATGGCAGTGACCGTCTTCCTCTTGGCGTGCTCCGTGTAGGTGACGGCGTCGCGGATCACGTTCTCCAGGAACACTTTGAGCACGCCGCGCGTCTCCTCGTAGATGAGCCCCGAGATGCGCTTAACGCCGCCGCGCCGAGCCAGGCGGCGGATGGCCGGCTTGGTGATGCCCTGGATGTTGTCGCGCAGCACCTTCCGATGGCGCTTGGCGCCGCCCTTGCCGAGCCCCTTGCCGCCCTTGCCCCGACCAGACATGACGCCGCTCGCCCTACACCCACCTCAGTAGGCCGGCCAGGGCCCCGCGCCTTTCTATATTGCCGGCGGTCCGACCTGGTTGAGGACTGCGCCGGGGCCGGGCCGGGGCGGGCTCGTTGCGCGCCCTTCCCCCACGCGGTCCGTGACTTTGGCGCCTTCGCTCCCAGCGGCGCCGCGCGGCGCCGGCTCGGGCTGGGCCCTGTCCCCGGGAGGCCAAACCCGGCTGGGGCCCAGAAGCGGATCTCGGCCCGGCTGCCCGGCCCCGCCGGCGGGACTGTCGGTGCCGATAGGGAGCGGGGCCGCGCGGGCTGCTGGGCTGCAGCAAAACCCGGCCAATGGAGGCGGCGGGGCCGGGATAGCCCGCGTTCCGCCCGCGCTCCGCCAGCCTCCCGCCCTGCGACTCCGCCATAGAGCTGCCCCCCGACAAAGGGCAGGGGAGAGATTGGGCGCCGCTGTCCTGCTTCTGCAGTAATGTACCCTCTTCTACCGAAGGCTGAGAAAGCGGGGTTATGTGCTGAGAATTTTTTTATTCACTGTGAGGGCGACTCTTTAAATTTTTGCCATGGGGGAATTCTTTTGCGTGTCCCATGTACTTGACTTAATAATCATGCAGCTTTGTTCTGTATATGGGACTGATGTGTTGGTGAAGAAGCTGATTTATGTCTCTTGCTGCTACACCTGTAATAAAAACCTGTACTACTTAATGTGGTTTTAAAAAGTGGCATGTGTTTGATCGTTTTCATGGTCACACTCTATTGATAGCTATTGAACTATTCCTTTCACTGTTTTTCTTTCTTCACTTTATATTACTTTCTGAACACAAACTAGTATTTTTTACTTACTGTAGTTCTACAGCTGCATTCATTTTTATGAGGTCCATCATCTTAATTACCTTTAGTAGTTTCAAATGTCCATATGTGTAGTTTTTTGTTGTTGTTTGTTTAGGGGGTTTTTTATGCACGGTTGACTTCCCCTTCTCTATTCTTCCACTTTGGTCTTTTTAGTCTTTATTTTTTGATGTCGAAATGTGACACATATATTTAATGTTTCTCCAGGGAGTTTTAGAGTCTTAAGATTATAACAACACTCAACAATTTACAAATTGCAGCTACAGGTGACAAAGTATGGAGCAAAACATATCATTTTGCTTAAAATTTCAGTCTCAACAGCTAGAAGATCTACAATAGCTACCTGCAGCCTTGCAACCCAGCTTCTCAAATGTGATTTTAAGGTTCATCATGCACTTATAAAATTTTCCCAAATAATCCCAACTACACGATAAATCTGTCTCATCATCAGTAAATTTGTAATTTTCCCTATTGCTATGTGCTGTCTCCTCTTGATTGCCAGGTTGTTCTTAAACTTTTCTTGGGACTTCTTGGTTCTTTTCTCTGTGTTCCCCATAGAAAATTACACCACATTAAAATGAAGTTATGTTCAGAAACGAATCTAAATCTCTAACATATATCCCTGTTCTGGATGAGAGGCAGCAGGGCTGTGGAGAGAGGGCAGATATTAAAACAGAGCAGCAGGATAACCAAGGTAACATTAAGCTGCTCTTTCTTCAACACTGCTTTGCCTCCACAGTTAGGGAGAAATGTACTTTCAAGCAAGCCTCTCTCACCAGAAAGGAAAAATATCCCACCCTTTCTTTGTCTGCTTCCTTTCAAATACCACTGTTTTGCATACAGGCTGGAGATCTTTGTGGATCTATGCTTCTGCTCAGTATGGTAAAAAGGAAAGAAGAGCAGAAGCATGACTAGCTTGCTAAGATCTCTTTTTTCACTCATGCAGAATAGGTAGCATGGACCTATACGAGAAACTTTTCCTCTGATACCAAGTAAGTCCAGTCTTTGAATAGTCCTTAAAGTTTCCAAAAGGAAATAGCATCATGTTTTCTTCTTGCACAATTGATATTAACATGAAAACAGCTTGATTTTCTGTTTTATGATAATTTAAAACCACAGAATAAAATTCACATTTAATTTTTAGGATTATCACAGTTTTGACTTAAACACATACTTCCAATATTTGTTGCATCTTAGGAGAAAACCAATCATTTCATATTACTAATTAAATCACAGCTTCCATCTCATTTAATTGGTGAAAAAGAATCCACACTCTACAGACCAAAAGAATTCATTCTAAACATGGTTAACAGTGTTTGTAGTCCGGATTCTCTATATCTTTCCTGGTTGCATCTTTTCCCTTTTTACATTTATCTTGTGGTCTTCACAAATGCAGACTGTTCTGTGAAGCATGCAGGTATGTTCTTTTTCACAGAAAAAAAAAAGGGGGGGGGGAATAAAAAGAGTAGGAGAACCCCTCACAAGTTGTTTGTTTCTGTTTGGGTTTTTTTATTACTTTTTTTTCCTTAGAAATGCCCACAACTATATTTTGTTGTTCCAAACCCGCCGGCTGCTGCGGGGGACACAGAGCCGGGTGCTCCGGGTTGACCCCGGGCCTGGGAGAGGCCGCGATGCAGCGCACGACCTTCGGCACCGAACGCTGGGATTGAAAGAACTCATTCTGATTGGCTGAGAGCATTCAAATCATGGACCAATCCAAAGTGGTGTTTAAAGAAGACCAATAGTAAAGCACTTCGTACGGTGGATGACGTCACTATGCCTTTTGCCCAATGGAAGCTCTGCTGTCCGATACCATAAATTTGCATAAGGGCGCTATAAGTAGCGGAGCAATCGCCAAAGCCAATACTCTGCTGTGACAGAGCAGCTAGTGAGGTTCAGCCATGCCCGAGCCGGCGAAGTCCGCTCCCGCGCCCAAGAAGGGCTCCAAGAAGGCGGTCACTAAGACGCAGAAGAAGGGCGATAAGAAGCGCAAGAAGAGCCGCAAGGAGAGCTACTCCATCTACGTGTACAAGGTGCTGAAGCAGGTGCACCCTGACACGGGCATCTCGTCCAAGGCCATGGGCATCATGAACTCCTTCGTCAACGACATCTTCGAGCGCATCGCGGGCGAGGCGTCGCGCCTGGCGCACTACAACAAGCGCTCCACCATCACGTCGCGGGAGATCCAGACGGCCGTGCGGCTGCTGCTGCCCGGCGAGCTGGCCAAGCACGCCGTGTCCGAGGGCACCAAGGCTGTCACCAAGTACACCAGCTCCAAGTAGGGCATCTCGGACCGTCACTTTCAACCCAAAGGCTCTTTTAAGAGCCACCAATTATTTCAAGTAAAAGGGCTGAATCTGTGCTTTTAGTGAGGAAGTATGTAAATGGCTTAATATTTGCATGATAATTAGTAAATCAGGTGGTCGTCTCTCTAACAATATATACCTGAAAGATCGAGCACTTTCTTTAAATGCACTCTAGCAGTAAAATAAAAAAGGTGTTTTTTTTCTTGATGGCCTAATTTTAGAGCCGAGTTTCTGTGTTTTGGTTTTTATATTACTCGCATGTACCATAACCTGCCATTACTCTGGTCAGTGCCGGCTGGTCTTTTTCAAGTAGGTGCCCGTACTCGATTAAGTAATAGGAAAAGATTTTCTTAACGAAGGGTTTTCGGGCTTAAAACACTAATGTCTCAATGTTTTGCAAGAGATGGATCTTTCTTAAAGGAAACAAACGAACAAAAAAGCCTGCCGAAAAATGTGGGAGATCATTGATTTACCCAAAGGTTTACTGGGAGCCGGGGAGAACCAGAAGCGTGGGTCCGGAGCGCTTCTTGCCCTCACCCCCCCCCGCCGCTACAGGAGCGGAGTTCCGCAGCAGCTGCCGCCGGACAGGGCCGTGGCACGGCCCGCACGTTTCTCCACCCCTTCTCCATGCCACTCCCCGCCTCCCGCAGCCACCCTCGGCTTGAAGGCCATGAGTCAGGGGAAGGAGGGCCGATGCGGTGCCGCGCGTCACCGCCCAGCCAGCGCTCGCTCCCTGCGTGGGGCCGGCAACCATGCACGGCCCCGGCGGATGGGGGGGGGTCACCGCCCTTGGAGGGCGGGGCCTGGTGGGAAGGCCGTGCGGAGCTAATCACGGCCAAACGCGGCACTTTTAAACTCCCCCGGGCACCGGAGCGAAAGGCGCTCGCCGTTCCGCGAGGATGCTGACACCACCTCTTTTCGCTCTGACCTGCATCGGTCAATAGACAGGGGGAGGGGCCGGCGCAGCTATTACTGCAGGGCTCACGAATGGCACGTAGGGATACACTTCCTTTGAAAGGAAGCCATAATTTCCCATGCCGTCGTTACCGAACGCACACGAACCCAAAACCTGAACGTTACTAGTGCTGCGTAAACTTCCACTGAAATCTGTGATTTGGATTTGCTGATGTATGACCGTAGTGCTTCAGCTCATTTTGAGAGTAAGTGGGTGGCTCTTAAAAGAGCCTTTGGGTTTATTTAAATGAGTAGACCCTCAATTTCTCTTAGTCATCTTACTTTTTTTTGGGCGCCGCCTTCTTTGCCTTGGCCGCTTTGGGTTTGGCTGCCTTCGGCTTGGCTGCTTTGGGCTTCACCGCCTTCGCCTTAGCCGGGCTCTTCGCTGCCTTCTTGGGGCGGCCTGCCTTTGCAGCTTTCTTGGGACTCTTGGACGCCTTTTTTGCCGCTGCGGCTGCCGGCTTCTTCGCTTTCTTGGGGCTCTTCTTCACCGCTGCCGCTTTCTTCGGCTTCTTGGCGGCGCTAGCAGGCTTCTTGGCCGCTGGCTTCTTGGGCTTGGCAGTCAGCTTTTTCTTAGCTGCCTTTTCTTTTGTCTCACCCGGCTTCTTGTTCAGCTTGAAAGAACCGGAGGCGCCGGTGCCCTTGGTTTGCACCAGGGTGCCCTTGCTGACGAGGCTCTTGAGCCCCAGCTTGATACGGCTGTTGTTCTTCTCCACATCGTAGCCGCCGGCGGCCAGCGCCTTCTTGAGCGCGGCGAGGGAGAGCCCCTTGCGCTCCTTGGAGGCGGACACGGCCTTGGTGATCAGCTCGGTGACGCTGGGCCCCGCGGGCTTGCGGGCTTTGGAGCCGCTCGCCGCCTTCTTCGGCTTCTTGGCGGCGGCCTTGGCGCCGGGAGCAGAGACGGCTGGAGCAGCAACTGGAGCAGTCTCCGACATTGCGTCAGCTTTCACCCACGAACCAGGGAAACCACTGGGCCTGGAACAAGTCGGCGGCCTCTTATTTATAGAGCGGAGCCGCGCGGTGATTGGTGCGTTACAGAGCCCGCCCCACTGCACGGCAGAAAGGTCCCTTCTCTCCGCTCATTTTGTGTTTCTTAGGAGCAAAAAACGGCTCTTTTTATCAGAATTTCCGCCACCAACCCTCCCCAGTTCGCACCGGCGTGGAAAAGAAAGACTCTTATTCCCCTCGGCCAAGTTTTCTTTCGCAGAGGCAACGGGTGAGCTAAAAAAAAGGCGATAAACACTGAGTCCTGGACCTGAACAGACCTCGGGAGACAGAAACTTTTGTTTTTCCTTCTAAATAAAATCCGCGATGTCGAGAACTAGATTTCCAGAGTAATTAATTAATATTCTTTAAAGGGTCTTCTCTTAATCTGAACTGAAAATCAGGGATTTAAATCGATATTTTAGTAGCAATTTGATTTCAAAGACGAGGAAGTAACACAGGCTCATCTTGAGCACTGAATATGGATTAGAAATTAGCTTCTTTGTCCAAAATCCCTTACATCTTTCAAAATAATTAAGAGAAATTAAATAAGTGCATTACGCAGCAACGCGAGGAGCAAGGTAAAGTCCTGTGAAGGGCTTTTTGTCGCACCAAAGGAGGTGACTTTTTACAGCATAGCAGTTTGTGCTGTGTTGCTAAGTGTACGCAATGCAGACATGGTTCCCTCGTCCTCTGCTACAGAAATACTAACTTTCTAAATAAATTAGGTGGAATAAAAACTTCACACGGCCAGTTTTTGTTAATAATTATAACCAGTGCCCTATCATTTGATGTCAGTGTTTTTATTTTGATACAGCTGGGTTGGCAAAAATCTGAGCCATCATTGTCTAAGGAGACTGCTCCAGCTGATTTTCACACTACTTGAACATAATAAAACCTGCTCAAGTGATCAGTTACGATTCCTCTTTCACAGCAGTTTCCTAAATACTCCATTTTCTTACTGTTCAGTGACTGATCCCTACACTGGAATTAATACTAAAAATGGCATGTCTTGAGGTATCTGCTGCACTGAAACCACTCACTGCTAAGCAAGAGGGGGACAGTCTTCAGATGCACTTTTCCAAGACCAAGCCTCAATTAAAAATAAATGTGCATGGTTTATCAGAGTACAAAGAATTAAAATAAGTATTCTCTGATATGTTTATTAATGCCTACAACCCATGGTTTTGACAAAGGCCTGTAAATTCCTCTTTACCTCTTGCTACTGTAACTGTTGGTGATACTAAAATTCTAGACAATATTATGATTCAAGTAATTTATGTTTTCAAATGGGTAATTATTAAAATATGTTTTTTCGCAAATAATAGCAGATTTTCTGGTTTTATTTCAACATATTTATGGTTTATATTTAGCACTATGTATAAGATAGAATCAAAACTGGCAAACAGTCCTTTTCACCTCAGATTGCCTGTTCATTGTGAACAATTGTTCTCAAACTCCTTCAGATTTGAGGCAGAAAATGGGCTCAGCATCTCAAAGATTTTTAATAAGAACTAAGGATTTGCAACGCAGAGTGCCCTTTAATACAAAACAACAAAAAACCCAAACCAACAAAACGAAAAACAAAGCAAAAAAAAAAAAAAACACACCAAAAAAAAAACCAAACCCCACCAACAGTATCTGTAGGTCTAAAACTGCTTTAGAGGGAGCAGGGCTGTTTTTTGAGATATCGGTGAATGACCTGAACTTCACAGAGCCGAGCTGAAAAAGGAGAGGCATGATGGGGCTGTGGGCTCTTTCCTAGAGTCTAAACAAACTTCGTATTCTCCTCACTCCCACCAGCGCTAAGTGATTTATTTCACGTTAAATAAGCAGCAGCAATTTTAGTAGGTACGTCAGCCACTTCTTACTACATATTTCCAAAATTTTAAATCTAAGAGCTAAAATACAAAGTATTTAGGGTGGTTTGGGCCTGTGTTTTTGTTGTTTTTTGGGTTTTTTTGGTTTTTTTTCCCCAAGAGCTAAGGGAAAAAGGATTTGGCGTGTTCGGGAGGGGATGTTTCCTTTCAGTTTCTCTGTAGGCTTTTTGGACGAGACGGTGGGGGCGGAATTGTTTCTTTTTCTCACTGGGAATGTACAGCTCCTTTTATGAGCAATTGGGTGGCCCTGAAAAGAGCCTTTGGGTTATTTTTGAAGTGGGAACGCTCCTCAAATGTTTCACTTGCTTTTTGCCTTGTGGCTGTCAGTCTTCTTGGGCAGCAGCACAGCCTGGATGTTGGGCAGCACGCCGCCCTGCGCGATCGTCACCTTGCCCAGCAGCTTGTTGAGCTCCTCGTCGTTGCGGATGGCCAGCTGCAGGTGGCGGGGGATGATGCGCGTCTTCTTGTTGTCGCGGGCGGCGTTGCCCGCCAGCTCCAGGATCTCGGCTGTCAGGTACTCCAGCACGGCCGCCAGGTACACCGGGGCGCCGGCGCCCACGCGCTCCGCGTAGTTGCCCTTGCGCAGCAGCCGGTGCACGCGGCCCACGGGGAACTGCAGCCCGGCCCGCGACGAGCGCGACTTGGCCTTGGCGCGCGCCTTGCCGCCCTGCTTCCCGCGCCCGGACATGGCTCCCAACGCAGCTCCTCGGCACCGCCCGAACTGAACCGATCACGTGCACCTAAGCCCCGCGCGCGCCCACTTATATAGCTCCTGCGCGCGCCCCGCTGGCTCTCTGATTGGCTGCAGCGCGCTCCGGCCCGCTCCGGCCAATGGCATCGCGGATCCAAATCCGGCCAATGGGAGCCGCTGGCGGCCGCTCCCGCAGAGATGACCCCGCTGCCGGCCCGCGCCGCGCGATCCGAGCCCGGCCCCGGCTCCGCTCCGCGCCCGCCCCGAGCCGCGCTCCATCAACAAGGACTGCATCGGGGAAAACGCCTCCCTGCCCGCCCAAGGAGAGCAGAGGAGCACAGCTGCCTCGGAACGGAGGAAACCCCCGCTAAATGCCATCGCTGTATGTTCAGAAGTAATACTGTATTTTAAACCTCAGAAATGCTACTGCAGGGCTACTTTAAAAATGTGTTATTGTTACGATAAAAGAGAAGCTTTACTTTCAGTAGGAACATTTCCACCCCAGCACTACCGTGTAGAAGACAGGCAGGAACATGTAATACAAGACGTTTCTCTGATTCTAGAGACAAATTACTTCAGTATTGCTGTAATCAAACCCATATTGGTGTTTTCAAGCTGAATTTTCTGTCTCCAGGCTGAATCTTCTCAAGTTCTGTAAACATAACTGATGTCATCAGATAATTTATACAACAGAAGTGGCTTAATAAAGAAAAAACTTCATGTTTCAAGAATTGTATAGTTACACAATAGTCATTAGGAAGGCAAAGAATATACGTTAGGTGGGTTCATGTAGATTTTACTGTATAGAGAACTGCTGTGCAAACATTTTAAATTGTGTCCAGAATTTGTGATAACAGATTCTAAGTTTTCAACTCTAAGTTTGGTTAGCCAGTAACTTTGTCTCCTAAAAGCAGATTTAACCTTAAGATATGGTGCATTCAGCTAAGCCTGAAACTTACAGGAAATTAAATGTATTGTTTGAGGTATCTGCTAGTCTGGTATCTTTAATATTATTAGCCACAAGTAAAATTATCTGTCAATCTTTTAACATTAAAATTCTTTACTAATTTTTACTTAAGGTAGCCTGTCAATGATGCACCCGGTGGTTATCTGAGGCTTGATATGAAACAAACCTTCTAATCAGAGTATATAAAATAGTTTTGTAATTATTAGTAGTATTTGAAGACAATTAAGTTTTCATTAGCTACCAATAAAGGTTAAACGGGATGTTTAGGACATAAACTTAAGAACATAGCAGAAGTTTAGCGGGAAAAAGTATATGTTATTTACACGTGATTATTGCTTTGCTTTTCTGAGGTTCCAAATACCTCTATCATCTTACAAGGTGAGCACCCTCCCCCCTTCTCCACCTGCCTGCTAGTTTTACACGAATCACAGGGAAAGAAGTATTTTGATACACTAAACATTTATTGTCTTTCACAACACAAAATGAAGTTTCCCCAGCCAACAAAAATCCATCAAGATGACCATAAAGGGGATAGGATGCAAAAATCCAGTGTACAGTATATGCAACAAATTACCTCCCTCACTACCCTCGAAGAAAGATGACTGATCAACCTCACTGCAACTAAAAAACATGATTACAAAATATTTACAGGAAAAAAAACCCCAACAGTACAGAAAATAAGAACTGGACAACCATTGTGTATGAAATGCTGCTAACACTTTTCTGGCTCCTTAAAAACCTGCTCCATTACCCTCACCAGAGCACTCAGGGTGTGTAAGGATTCAGGCAGAGAATCATTATCTCACTCTAAGGGGGAGGACTTGAGGGGAGCAGCATCATCATCTTTACTACGATTTCCTTTCACCAAGTGGACATGGTGGCTCTGAAAGGTCCCCAGACACACCTCAGCTGCAGCGGTCTCTATTCACAGCACACTGGCAAGTTAACCTGTGGGGAGGGAACTATTTCCAGTCATGGCCTTTCATTGCTTGCAGGAGGACTTTCCCTTCTTCTCCGTCCAGTGATCTGATCCATGTTCAGAGGGGCAGGAAAGCTGGCTAGGACCACAACAGGTCACAGGAGACCTTCCATTTCTTTCATGAAGGCTTCATACACATCATCTTTTGTCTGTACAGAGATAGGGGCAGACGATCCAGCCTTAGGGGCAGCTTTGGTTAATGGGAGGGCAGGCTCATCATCTTGTTTTCTCTGGGAGGCAGCTGAAGCCCCTTTGTTCTCACGGCGCACTCGCAAGGCAGTGGGCACAAAGCGCGTGATCTCTGCCTTGGGGTTGGTGATCTGCGGCTTGGCACTGATGGTGGCTGTGGCTTTCTTCTCGATGGTGGCCGCACTGGTGTCATCTGCCTTGGGCCGCTGAATCAAGCTGGGAGGAGCACTCAGTACCCCAGGATTTGGAATGGGAGCTGGTGGAAAGAGCCCAGGTGGGGCAGGTCCTAAAGGAGGCACCAGAGGTGGCCGTAACATGCCTGGGCGAGGAGGAGGGATGCCTGTAAGAAGAAAAAGAAAGCATGAGCTGTCTCCACATCAAAATATTTGAGAAAAAAAGCGCACAGGCTCAGAATGTCAAGAACAAAAAGCACAACAACCCCCAAGAAGATGCAGTAGCACTGGCTTAAAAAAAGTTTTCAAATTGCACTAAATGCTGGGTTGAATGCTGGCTCTTCAGACTCTGAAAGCCACAAGGAGCTTTTTTATTGCTCCCTTTTAAAGTTATAATCTGAGAACAAAGTTTCTTGACAATCCATCCCACTGGAATTTCAGTCATCAGACCCAGGTACAAAAAATAAAGATCAGATCTCCAACTTATTTAGTGGAGCACCATAACAGCACACAGAGGCTGTTCAGAAAGAGTTCAGCAGAGTAGAAGTTTAAACTCTGAAATGCCATTTCTGAGGGCAGATTTCTTGCTACCAAACTATGCACAGCACTTACTTGTTATTGTACAGAATAATGTAGTAGCACACAGCAAAATGCAGCCACAGACAGGAACACAGGCAAACTGGCAGCCAATTATACCTCACTGCCTTGATCATCACAGCCAAAACTGCAAAAAGAAAGCTAGAAGGGACTTTGCACCGAAAAAACCAGAACCCCTTACCTGGTGGGGCAGGAGGGGGCAGACGAGGAGGAGGACCACGTGGAGGGGGACCTGGGGGCAGACCTGGTGGGGGGCCTGGAGGAGGACCAGGTGGTCGCCCTGGGGGAGGACCTGGTGGCAGTAGTCGAGGCAAAGGTCCACGCAACCCTGGTAACCCAGGAGGTCTCAGGAATGGAGGAGCTCCTGAAAGCATTCATGCAACAAAAGAGAAATTTAATTCACAGTTAAAAATATATCCCAGTAACTATTTAATTAGCTAAGAATAAAGATCTTAAACATATGAATGAAAGCTGTATTACCTAGCTGCCAGATGAAATAGAATTTCTAAAAATCTCAAGCAGAGGCAGCAGTTATACAGTTAAAGCATCTTTATGAAAGTCCAAGTGTATCATGGAAAAAGGGTTCCTTCCCATATAATTAGGTAGTAACTGAAGTAGTAACTGGTAATAGCTTCTGAGCTGAGTTTGTCAGAATTTAAACAACTAAAAATCTTTCTCTGTGGCATCTGATTTTTCTTCTGGCCTAAAAATAAGTACCTTTGCTCTTTTACTCCACTTCATATACTGGCTCTGCTGCTGTCTGCCAGTG
Organism: Alaudala cheleensis; assembly: GCA_013398995.1. Taxonomy (NCBI): domain Eukaryota; kingdom Metazoa; phylum Chordata; class Aves; order Passeriformes; family Alaudidae; genus Alaudala; species Alaudala cheleensis. The sequence goes on from VWYE01018891.1 coordinate 38,631, forward strand.
TTGGCTCTAACAAAGACAACCATCAGGAAGGCTACAGCTACAGGAGCCTGATGCCTCAAAAGCAAGGTACAGCAACAATGATGCAGACTGATGACAGACAAGTCTCAGTAACTGGGTACATGTACTCCATCTGCAACACATTCTACAGCTCCCAAACTCCCACACTGATACCACTGCCTGAGAGCCTGCATCTCTCAAAGCAGAGTAAATCAAGTATACACCTGGTGGAGGGCCAGGAGGAAGACCAGTGGGTGGGCCTGGGGGCCTCAGTGGAGGGGCTGGAGGTGGTCCCAGCGGAGGAGGCCCAGGCATGGGAGGTGCCTGTATCTGAGTTGGAGGCACAGCCTGTGCACTCTGTTGCTGCTGCTGTGCCTGGGAAGTCGCAGTAGATGACCCAGTCTCTGCAAGTGCTTCCTCACTGAGTTGTTGCTGCTGTTGTTGCTGTGATGTCTCTTCGGACTCTGAGTCCTCTTCCTCCTCCTCTTCTTCCGAATATTCCTCCACTTCTCTCCCTTCTTCTGGAATTTCCTGACCTGGATGTGGAGATACTCTTATAAAATCTGTCTACGCATGACGTCTTTGAGAACATCAGAGAAAACGAAGCACATAGAATAAAATAAAAAAAGCAAGAGAAAGATCTACCTTACTTCAAAGGGAAGAAATCTGACCACTTTTTACGGTTAAACACAAAATGAAAACAAATAAAAATAATAGTAGAAAAATCATTGCTTTTCTAGAGAGAGCTCTGACAACAAGAGTTATGTATTCCTCTGGGACCTGAAACTTGTACTACCAACCCAAACTGCTGCTATTTAATCTCTGCCTTAAGGGAATTTGTGGGGAGGTGAGGCAACAGGGGGTTCGGGACACAATGTCACAATAAACATTCCCTATGTCCAAGAAACTTCTGCACCTTTGAAAGTTACTGGAGTTTCTTTTTAAAACAAACAAAATTTGTCTTATTGGTTAACTTCTCTCAGCAGAAGGGTATTTTTAGGGAGTACAAATCCTTACAGGTTACATGCTGAGCACATATACAATGTTACCCTTTCTCTTTCACCAAGAGATCTGTATTTCATGTGAACAAAATGAAAACATATGCTTAACCCAAAAGTTAAGCAAGAAAAGGCTTGGCAGAAAAAAAAAAAACAGTAAACTGCTACTCTTAACTTCAACTCTGCTATGCAAAACATACACATCACTTAAACAAAAATAAATTTTTAAAAACTTACAAAACAAACAAAAAACCCCCAAAAAACGAAACAAACAAAAGAAAAAAAAAAGCAAAAATCTGATACCGTCAGCAGAGCCTACATTATGACAGTAAAATATTTACTCTATAAAATAAAACCTGTGCAAAGTAAGCTACTCATAGAAACCTTAATTGGAAGCCTAATGGCGTATCACCACATATGACATCCACCTTACTTACCTGCCATTCGTAACATCATGGCCTGGAGTGGAGTCAGTTCTTTCATGTTCTTTTTCTTTTTTCGTGACTTCCCAGGCATGTCTGCAAACCGGACACTGTGACCTGGGGAAAGTAGGGTACAGATGAAGGTGACAGAAGGTGAGAAGAAAGTCAGAAAAATCAGATAGTTACGTTGATACCTGGTATGGATAGAATTATCAGTCTAACATAATGATGCTCCTTAGATAACAGTTAACATTGGCATCTCTGATTGTTTGAAGTTTTGCTAAATTAGTATTCTCCATGAACTGGTCTCCCCCAAGCAAGTGAGCATATTTTACCCTGAGGCTTAATTTCGTAGGGTATCTTACCAATGCAATGATTCAGGTGAAAAATGGCTTGTGTGCTATAAGCTAACACAACTTTTGAGAAAACAGGTTTATTTGAAAGTTGCTTCACTTCTAGATAGCCTCCTTCTGACCCATTTATTAATAAAAATCCTTTAGGTGGAATTTAGGTGAGTTAGAACGTAGTTAGTTAACTAAATAAATTACACACACACCCCCAACTCTATCAAGTAGTGTTTTTCTTTTGAAAAATCAACTCCCAGTCTCTCATCTCCCCTTCATACCCGATTTTTTTTCTTCGCCACCTTCCCTCTCCTTGTCATTATCACGATGCAGGAAGTCCTCTCCTTCACTGTCTGCATCTGACCTATCACTGTCACTGTCATCACTGCTCTCATCGTGCTTATCTTGATCCATATCCTCAGGATAACCTTCATCCTCACTAGTGCTGGACATGTCATCATCATGGCCTCGCTGTCCTGCAGAAAGCAAAGTATTAGGAAATGCAAGAACTCCAAATACAAAATATTCTTTCACACCAGTGTATGTTTACAGTCACAACATTCCCCTTAGCAACAGCATGGACAAACTGTCATCCCTCTTTTTAGCACATATTCTTAAAGGATATTTTGGAAAATCTTTAAGATTTCATATTAAGAGTTCATATTTTGCACAGCAAAAAAGTGAAGGCAACTGCTACTGCAACTCATTCAATAACTTCTATTCAGCAATTGTCCACCACTGAAATATTTTTATGCCTTCTGGCATGAAATAAAGCTAATCCATCCAGTCACAAAAGTTTCTAGGGATGATACAGCAACTGTATGAAAAAGAGGACCTATGTTCTCCTAGCAAATGCACACTAAGGGCCACTTGTGGGTTTTGTTGTGGTTTTAGTTTGGGGGTATTTGATGTGTTTTTTAAATAGAAGATTTCTCTGAGAGTGACTGGGTTTTTAAAAGGGATTACATGAACAATGTTTCAGCACTGTTAAGGGTTCATCAAAAAAAAATCTAATCTATGAAACATAACAAAAAGAAGTATCTGAGATATGTAATTAAAAGTTTCAACATTTAAAAATACAGCTGGTTGCAAAATTGCAGATATTATTAATATATCTGAATTATATCAGAGGAGCAATCACTTAGTAAGAATCCTTCAAGTAGTGTTAGCATTCATATTGCCCAGAGAACACTTTGTCTAGGGCACACTGTATCACAGCAGTAACATCCATAGCAAAACAGAGAGAGAGGAATAGGAAAGACCTTACCTGCTTCAGAACTGTAAGAAATCTCCTCCTCTCGCCTTCGAGGAGTCGCATCCAAGGTGAAACCCACTTTACGGCCATACATCTGAAGGACCTGAGGTGGGGGTGGCCCTGGTGGAGGTCCAGGGGGCTTCCTGCCTGGAGGTAAACGTGGAATACCAAGCCCCGGAGGAGGAAGCACAGAAATGGACCGAACTGGTGGTCTGGAAATAAGAAAGGAAATGAGAAATGTAGGAACACAGTTAAAGCAAACATGCCTTTAGTAGAATTATTTAGCCTTCTCTCACCACTGCTTATGCAGACTTCTAAAAAGAAACATGAATATTTAAAAAGTATAGATTTGACACAAGGAGTTTAAAACCTCATACAAAGACATGACTGCAGAACATCAGACAAAAGTTCCTAAGAAAGCAACTGAAGACAACACTGAAAAAAATCAACTATTGAATCCTACGACAGAAGATGAATGAAATAATCACAGAGTTGGTGAAAACAGAAGGCTATTCAGAAAGAAACTGAAAAAACTAGCACTAGAATGAAAAAAAAAAAACAAAAACAAGCAAACTAGGAGTTTATATGAACTATTCATATATACTGAATATGTTAGCAGGACAAAAGAACACACATATGGTAATTCAAGGGGCATTTATGTTCAAAACAGTAGGGCTCTAAGTTCTCCTGATATGAAAAAGTCAAAAACTAGAAGGCATAATGTATTACTCAAAAGAAATTTAAACAAAAAGCTGTAATAGTGGGGAAAGATTAAAAAGGGCTTTGGTTAAAAAAAAGCACAATTCACTTGTACAGAATTCTTGACTTCTATGAGTCAATATTACCTCTGCTTCTACCCCTAGCTGCTCCCCCATAACATGAGTGCTTCCTTTTTAGTTCCCCTTTAAGTTTCTTTTTCCGCTTACCCATAGGCTGATGTCTTCTTGAGGATAGAAGGTGGTTGAGCCCCTGGAAGGGGAATATCCTGTATAAGGATGTTTGAGGGAGCATGAGGCATATCTGGTAAGGGGATACTTTCCACTTCAACATGCTGAGCATTCTAGAAAGGACAACAACAAAAAAAAAAAAAAAGAGAATGGGTTACTCCCATAGAAGCTACTGCATAAACTCATTACTTTTTGTAAGTAAGGAACATATGGAACCTGCCACTACTTGTCAAACATGCCTGTTTCTAGAGTGCGTTATCTCGCAGCAGTCCATGAAAGAAATTTGGGAAAGTGTAAACGGTAAAAGCTTTCAATGCAAACCAAAGCACTCACAATGCACCCATGAAAAGCTGTAGTATTTCAGTCAAAACTCAGTCAGGTTTCCATCTTCTTTTAGACCTTCAGTCTACAAAATGAAGAGGCTGCAGACAAGCATGGCTGTGCTTTTTTGTTTTTTAAGTATTCAAGTCACAGACTGCTGCATGTTCCAAAGGAAAAAGAAAAAAAAAAAAAAANNNAAAAAAAAAAAAAAAAAAAAGGAAGTCTTACAGAACCTTGTACTTGCACAACACTATATTTTCCAGCACAGCTGGGAGGAATACTAGAGAAAGATCTTCAAAGGAATGCCAAAGGATTCTCATTACTTCCAGCAACAGATTTAGCAGAAACTCACAGAAATATCAATTGCACACTCACAGGCTTGCTCTCTCTTTAATACAGAAAATAAAAGGCTGATATTGTTGATTTGCAATACAAATTTCCCTTTCCTCCTTTCATGCTCAATGAGATCAGCATATCAGAGACAAACAGTGACCTGACAACCACCCTGCTGTCCTCACTTTAATTTGAGGTACTATGCAAATGAGCATTCATATGGGCCACATGATGCTGAACTCACATAAATCTCCCTACCTCTGTAACTGTCATACCAAATGAGCAAAGAGAATGCACTACCACAGTTACAAGACTGAAATACAGTAACCATTACCTTGACAGCATCAAAATACTGGCTGAGTTGTGCTCTCTTCTGCTCATACTCCACTTCCAACTTGCGCAGTTCTTTATAGATGTCAGGATTTTCCTTCTCATAGAGCCGCAAGATACGTTCAAAAGTCTCACGGAGCTTTTTGCGTTTATCCTTCAGCACTTTTTCATTAAGTTGTGGCTGCTGTACTGGGTTAAACTCTGATCCGATACAGCAAAAGTGACAAAAAAATTTGCAAATTACTCTACTCACAATTATGATGAATGAAACTATATCAAAACAAGTTCCAATCCCTCTTTTCAGGAAGTTCTTAGGCCTTATGACAATCCCCTCCTTGAACTCTACATTACAGCACATACACACACTACTCATTCTTCTTATCAGTCATCTTCTGGGAAAAAAGTCCTCTTTGATGGCACCACAACACCTTGAATCATAATCAATCCCCAGATATTCACAGAATCCCCCCTTCTAACAGGAAAGGAAAAAAGATTATTTCTTTTAAGTCTCCCCCTTTGGTTGTTAAAACTACACTGTGCATCTACATAAACTACTGCCAAGTCCAACACCTGGTGCCTCTCACTCACCCATCTCATCCAATTTTTCCATGTCCCGGATAATCTGCTTTGGATCTTTCATCTTCAGTACAGCTGCTCGTACCATCATCCGTTGCTTTTTGTTCTAAGATCAGAGATCAAGCAGATAAAAAACTTTCACAGTAGAAAGACACAAAATATCTGTTACCCCTTCCTCAGTACTTCTAGTCTGAAGAAAAAAAAAATCACACCCCAGAATGTCCTGAAAATGTTCACCATGGCACAAATCAGCAGCAACTGTAGGTAAAAAACTTCTGGTAATTTTAATTCTGCTATCTTGGTAACTACAAATGCCACTACCATTCCTTCACTCCTAAGACACATACAATCAACACAATAACCAACTGACAAAATATGGTGAAGTACACTAAGAAGTGTGTGAGTTTGGATGCTTTATCAGTTTGGATTTTTTCTTATTTGGTTTGTTGCATGCTTCTTTGTTTTGTTGTCTTGGGTTTTTTTAATTACTAAGTACTTCCACCAATGTTTCAAAAATAATTACAAGTTTAAAAACAGCCGGGGCTATGTTTAATTCCAAACAAGACTTTTATGGTTTTTTAAACTATGTGTTTGGACAATATTTCCAAAGTCCATCTTCGGATATCAACCAAAATATCCACAGTCTATTCATGGCCCTTTAAATCACACACATGATACATAGTATAGGAAATGCCAACTAAATGTTCCCTAATCTCTTTATTTACCTTCTTTAGTTCCCTTTTCCGAGCTTCCTTCCCTAAAGGGGAAAAGAAAATGGCAACTTGAAAGACAAGATCAAATTAATTAAGAACCTTTCCTTCATCAAGACCAGGGCTGTTTATCAACAACTCACTAATTTTACAAAGACCTCCTGTAACTCAGCTTCCCAGTGAAAAAGAAATACATCATGAAATAGATTTCTATTTCTTGTCCTTTATACAGAAAAAAGAGACTGCAGTATTCATGTCTCCACAAGCAGGGCTTTTTCCATACAAAAAAGAATAGGCAACCCACGTAACAGTGATAGGTGCAATCATGAAAAGATTGCTGCACAGAAGCTGAAATAGTCATCAGACAACACACTTTAAGAATATGTAGGCTTTAAGAATGCCTGTGAAATAAAGCATGTCCACAGTGGGAGTCTGGATTTTATTCAGTGAGCATTGATAACACCTGGCATGTTACCAAAAATAGAAAAAAACAGTAAGACAACTCCCCCATCTAACCAGAGCACCTGCAGAATTTGACATGTTCCTCAAATTCCTGCCTGGGGCAGATTAACTCTGTCCCAGGAAGCAGCCTGCACTTCATCCAACAGCTAATTACAAAGGCCTTCCAACACTGATAACCAGCTGAAAACCAAGAGGAAAATACTTAGAAGAGCATGAAAACAAGCAGCCTTCCCAGACAAAACTGAGCTAGTATTTTTCAAGTTAGAGAAACTGAGTTCTGATCCACAAGTGAGGATTCTATCCTCAGAGAAAGCTTTTTATCTACTCCTCTAGGTACTCCCCATTCCCACCTGCTCAGCTTTTATGGATACTTACGGGCCTGATCCGTGGGATTCATAAACTTCCCACTCTTGGTGGATGAAGTAGACCTCCGCCCCATTTTGATCTTTTTTCTTCAGCCTCAAAAATCAAAACTAAAAAAAGATGGAGAGACCTGGAAAAGATGCCATGGTTTCAGGTCCTACACACTGGTAGCTTGAGGATGATTGTTTCTCTTCATTCCATCAGCAAGTTACTCCCTCAAAGAGCTCAAATACCTTTACGGTACTCAAACCTGACTATGAGCTCAGCACCCATATCATAATTGCCCTACTCCAACAAAGTAGTACTATGTAACTAAGTATCTACTTATTACTACTTTAGAGGTTATAATTCTAAACTAATTGATGAGTTTGTTATTATTCATGCTACAACTCAAACCAAGAAGCTTTGTGCTTACACTGTGGAGGAGTCCAGGGCAGGAAGAAGCATGTATTCTATTTTTCTAAGATCGTATCACAGCTTAGCCTCTTATTCACTCTCGTAAGTGCTCTCCAGTCTTCACCTTTCTCTGTTTCAAAAGTTTCCCCACAATCCTCCCTTCCTCAGACTTCTGACTGCCCCTGATATCTCTCCCCAGCACACACTGTATGAGCAAGTATAGGATTTTTCTGCAAAAAATTATTTCCTGTCTCTAGACATTTCTTCAGCTTACAGCTGATTATACAAGTGTCCAAACTACAGCCCGAGATGTTTCTTCTCTCCCTCCACCTCCAAACCTACTTCCCTTCCGAAACACTGGGGTGGGTTTGTTTTTTCATTTTGCAAGACACTATCGCTTCCTTAGGTGGGAAGCTCACCAAACAGAGATAGGAGTTACAATTACACCCCGTATTTCCCATATTTGTATATTTAAAGGCTAAAGGGAAAGAGAACAAACTTACGAAAGCTCGATTTCACATCCTCTAAGGACCCAGACTAGAGTTTCAACGCAACAAGTTAACGGCCGAAGGTGAAAAAAAAAAAAAATAGAGCTAATAAATCAAGCACTGAATTAATTATTCTTCTGGCCACAGGGGAACGGGGCAGAAAGTCCCCCCTCCTATTCCCGCCTGATAGAAGGTGGAAGAAAATGAGATAGCGCGAACTACCGCCTTCTCCTCGCCTCTCTTGTCCTCGCAGCCCAGCACCGCCGCGCCCCTCTCACCCCTCCGCCCGGCCGGACCCGGCTCCCTCCGGCTGCAGCGGCCTCGCTCAACCCCGCGCCCGCCACCGCGGCCCCGCCGCCATCTTGCACCGGCACCGAGTGGCGGCGCGAAGCCGCGCTCCGGAAGCCGCAGCCCCAGCTCGATGGTTCCGCCGCTCCTCGCTCCCCCTCGGAGGCTCCAACTCTATGGTTGGACCTGAGGAGGGGTGGGAAGGCGGGGCGGAAGCGGGGACAGGCTGGAACAAAGAGGACAGGGATAGAGATGATTAGGTAGATAGATATTAGAGAGAGACAGAGAGAGACAGAAAGAGACAGAGAGAGACAGAGACAGCAGTGTCCAAACGGCCCCGGCGGGCTCTGGGAGCGGGTGGGTAAACGCGGTGCGGGAGGGGTGCGCCCGTACGGCCAGTGGTGGAAATAGGGCTGCGAACGCGGCCTCTGCTCCCCCACGCTCTCCAGGAGAGATCCCCCGAAGTGCCCCCCGCGCCCAGAAACAAGGTAGAGCCGAGGGGCGTGTGGGAAGCCTCTGTCCACGGGGAATAAATGCAAAACGCTGTGAGAGCAGGGGTTGCCCACAGCCTCAGGTCTGTTCCATGGTTTGCTGTAGGCTTGGTCTCGCGTCAGCGCTGCTCCCCTGCGAGTGGGGCTGGGATCCCTCTTTGGGCTCTTGAGCCGGCTGCTGTTCCAGGGTACTACTGGAGAAAAGTGACTGGTTGACGTTCTTTGGGCAGCACAGATGTACAAAGAGAACAGGAGAGACAATTTGATGCCATCGGGACCACAGACGCTACTCCGTTTCTTGTCTTTTCCTACAGCCCCCACTGTGGTGAACTGGTGAGGCTGATGAACATTTGGTGGCAGCTGATTTGTGTCATTGTCCAAAGTACAGTTTCTAGCCAAAGTGCACAGCGCATGAAGAAGCAGGATGAAGATGCGTGAGGCGTTAATGTGCAAGCAATAAATATGGGTGCAGGCTTTAAAAACTAGCATGTGGGGAAGGAGATGTAGAAAGGAATTTCTTCTCTGTACAGGTGGCACCTGGGAGCAGAGGTGGTCAGATCTCTGGGCAGGATTTCTAGATTCCCTGCTCCTGGTGAACATACCATGCAATACAATGTTGTTATAGTTTTTCAAGTAATGGAGACTCACTTGGCTGATTTGTAAGGATCATTGCAGGATGGGTAAAAGACTGTAAGCTATACATCACATTAATGCCAGCATATAGTCACAAACTGCACAAAGTCAAAGTCAAGGAGCATCCTCAGAGCCAAGGCTTCCGGAGTTCTCAGTGCCTACACTGAGGGAGTGTTGCTAACCTCATGCACAGCCTGGTCATCCCCACCTTGTGCCTATTTGGCATGTTCTCTTTGTTTTATTCTTGTCATCAGAAAGAATGCTCAGCCAGGCAGATTTTTGTTACAACCGTACTGTGGTAAGATAGGTAAAGACAGTGTGGGGAAACAAAGAGAGTTGGTACTAAAGGTAATCTTGCCTCTGATGTATTGCAGCTGTGTTAATTATCCTAGAGTGGGAACAGGTATGGGTGTGATAAAGAGTGAGCTAGCTAGGAGGGGTTCAGTTGCAGCTCAGTTGGTGTTGTAGTTGAAGCCTGCTGCGGTGCCATGAAGACCCAGGGTCAGGAGGCTGTGTAAAGGACAGATAAGACTTTGTGCCAGGGACTGACAGGGACGGGCGGCTGGGCCAGGGTCAGGATGGAGTGAGCTGGTACTGTGAGAAGGCAGAGAGAAGAAGGAGAACTGACTGACTAGCTGTTAGCATAAATGGATAGACCTGGAGAGCTGCTTGGAGATGCCTTTGGGAAATAAGGTAGAGATTGTTAAATAACAAGGTGTTGGTGTGTGAAGCCTTCTGATAAGTATGAAAGGCTGATAGATAATAAAGTCCTAATACTTGGAGTCCCTAGAAGTTTTTAATGAAGCACTTAGTGTGTTTTAATGATCTCAACTACCAAACCATACTGTTTTTCCACATAGGTTTGGAAGCGGCTTAGGCTGGTTTGCAGTTTTTTTGAAGCTGTTCTTATTTGGACCACATATATCACCGTTTTAATTCTTAATCCTTTGTCCAGAGCAACAGCTTGAGCAAAGGCAGAATGCTCAAGAGGACATGATGGAAAGCTGTGGCCATACACATCCCTGTCAAGTGCTATCACAGTCGGCCTGGTGATTATGGGTCCGGTCTGGCTGGGAGAGCGTGGCAAAATATAAAGGGCTGGGAATGATGGAGTTGCCCAAAAAATAAACTTTAATGGTGGTAAAATAACAAATGCAGAGATCACATGGTCCAAGGGGCAGCATCCAAAGACCCAGGGACAAGGCTAATTTGACAATATATAAGGTTACCTGAGGGCAGGGGTCCAATCTTGAATGCAGGATAGGGACATGACTTTATATGTCAAAAGGCGAAAACCAACAGAGAACCAGACATGACCTATTTTGAATGATGCCATTAGAATCCTAATTTCCATATCTCCCATGGTCTCAGGTTTATGGTTTCTGCATAAGCTACCTGGGCTAAGATATTATCCATTTCAGCTAGCTCGGTTCCCACAAGGTGCCATGTCACTGTAGAGGGGGATGGCTGAATCTTCAAAGATTAGCTGCACCTCACAAGGCTTGGGGTCTTCTGTCCTGGCAATATTGGCCTCAGTGGGAATAGTGGTGCTACCTCAGCCCTGACTGCTTTCTCCCCACAGTGTCTGCTGATTTAGAGGATAATAGTCCTCTCACATCACATTTTTCACTTGCTACTTCTGTCACACTGAGAGGCAGCTTGAAGGAGTCTAGAGAAGAAACATCAACAGACTGTTTATAACATCTTTGGAGCAATAAACATAAGACTGGCCAGAGGATTAGAGAGAGCAAGAATTAAATCCGTTGTGGGGAAACCAGCTTTCCTTTAAGTCCACCAGGAACAAGTATATACCTAGAGGTGAGTAACAGTTGTATATATCTGTGTTCCTCATTGCGTACCTCACTTCCCCTAATACAGCTTAGTATTTGCATCCAAGAACATGTGGGCAAATTGCTTGAAAAATACAACAGAATTGTTTTTATTTGACTCCACTATTCTCATAGAGCACTGTTTGGCAATCTCTCTGATTTTAATTCCTAGTTTAGAGTGTCCGTTTGGAGATAGAAAACAGAAGCCAGAAACTCCCACCTCTCCAACACACAGATATTGGTATTCTACTGATTGACAGTCTTTTGCCTCTACACAAGTAACTCTAAACTGAGTGTCACTTGTGTCAGGAGACAAGTTTACATCTTGGAGAAATGATGCCTCAGGTCACCAAGTCATCCACCACAATACCTCGTGTAGGCAAGGCAGTGCTTTTTGCCACCACTGAAGTGCCTTTCCTGACTCACATAGTTCAGTCTGCAGCTGGTCCTACTTTCTCAGTCCCTGGCACCCATCTATGCTTCTGAACCGTGGGCTTTCTCTCTGATTACTTGGCAGAGCTGTTGAGTAGCAGCAGGTTCATTGCCATCTAGTGGCTTTTGTGCATAAAAGGGAAGAGGAGTCAGAAAATACTAAAGTGAGAACAGAAGTGGAGAAGAATAAAAACCCGACAGAACAAACAATCCCCTCAAACCCCAGAATGGAAGGATTGTGAATCTCACCAATCTCTTTATTTCACAGGCACTACCTAGTTATTAATGAATTGAGATTGCTAATATTGAATTTTAGCAAACATGTATGAATTTGGACATGGTTTTAGTATGGGGGAACTGAGTACTAAAAAAGGAACCTATGCACAACCTGCTGGATTGGTCTATCATGGATTAAAAAAAACTATGAATTGCATGTATAATGAAGCTTTTAATACTCTCTTATTATTTGGTTTAAGATTGGTTTTCAGGCAACTAACCCCATAAAAATAAGTACAGAAAAGAGAGATCTTCCAGTACTTGTGTACATTTTATTAATTCTTAAATTACCTTTTTTTCTAAGATCAAGAAAAAACAATCCACAGCAAATCAGGGCAAGACACTACAAATAATGTTCATGCTTCCAGCTTTCATTTTAAAATCTGAAAAATAAGGACAGTTGGTAGCATATTGTGAAATGCAGAATCTAAACACATTCTGGCAGTCTCACACTGGTGGGATCGGGTAAAGCACTTGAAAATAATTTTAGTACATTGATAAGGCTGCAATCCTACAGGCACTTGTACATGTGTATAATCCCACTTCAATCCACAAAACAGCAACTTTGCAAAGAAATTTTTATATGTGCAGGAACAGAGCATTACAAGCATAAGAGGTTATTTGTGGCCAGGCACATCCAGAACACAGCAGCTGGTTCCTCTCAGATGTGGAGCGAGGTTGTGTATGTTTGCGTGTAAGCCCAGGCTTCTCTTACCTGCCGAACTACTGGGATTACAGTTTATTTAAAGAAGATCTCTGGCTGGCTCCTTAGGAGAGCAGGAAATAGCAGTTAAATACGCTTCAGCTAGTCCCTGTAAAGAACAGGGAATTCAGTCTATCAGATTTAGAACTAATCCACACTAAGAGTTTAACAACCACAGATGTCTTCCTAAAGCCTCCAGATGCTGGCATGAATTGCCTTCTTGAAATTGTTTTCTCCCATTATGTTGTCATCTTTGAAACACACTTCCTCACCACTATCAGTCCAGCAATTGGTATTGTTGTCTGTAGTACGAATTACAGTTTGCTTCCCAGCTACAATGCTTCCCAGAAAATAAGCTTAAGGAAAGGTGCAAAGTATTTGAAACATTGCTCCCCTGAAACACTTGTAAACCAAGTTCTCTATTACTATTCAGTGCCTGTTTCCTGATTTGTCACTTTTTTTGTTCTGCTGCCACAAATAAGAAAATAAAAAACCATCATTTATCATAATGAATCAAAAAGGTTTCTGCAGGCCTAGCTGCTGCAGCTCCTGACACAGCAGAAGAGAGAACGCCAGCTTCATTTACTGAACTTGCTGTCTCACCAAAGAAGTTACTTCATGTATGGCATGCTGGTATTTCTCTGAGGCTGCTTTAAACTCAGCCAGGTGCTTCTCGTAGCTTCTCACAGCTGTCAGAAGCTGACTCCTCTCCATGGCTCCCAGGATGGCATGGAGAATCATTTCAAGGCCAAGCCCAATAATGGTAATACTAACTCCCCCAAGAACAGATGCCCCAATCTGTACAAGGAGACTGATGAGCTTGCTCACAGAGAGAGTTAAATGATTGGAGCCAAGAAGTTTGAGAGCTACCATTGCAGCTGTTGAAGTTGCTTCTCCAAAAATAATGGAGAAAACTCTCTGGGCTATTGCAATTTTCTCCAGCTCAGGCTCTTTGATATCATATAACTTCTGGTACAGCACTGGCTCCAGCTTTTCCTTCATGTCACTATCAATCTTCTGCACCTGATGCTGAATCTCACTCATCACTTGAATGATAATCTCACAGTTTTCCTTGACTGTACTGCTGTCTTGCATCTTGATGGGAGTAATAGTACAGCCCAGGTGTTCATTCAGCACTCCAACCAGCTCATTTGTTGCATGGAAATTTGTGGACATACAGTCAAGCAGTTCCTGATGCAGCTGGATCAGTTCTTGCTTTCTCTTGGGATTATCTGGATAAAGGAGGTCACTCAATGCCATTCTTCAGAAATGGGGTTCTTCAAGAGAGAAAAGAAAGTTCTTACTCTGTTTAACGCCCATAACCATAGCCTTGAAAGTGCAGCAAAATGTGCTTTGTCTCTGCCCCACTGGTTCTTTTCATACCAAGTAGATCAAATCCCAAGGTATAGCTGGTAAATGTAGAAATCTTAATTCTTGTTTTGGATCTTTGCCAAATGATTGGGAAAGGACCTTATAAGACATTGGGTAAGCTCAGAGCAACAAATATGTAATGAGCAGATTGGTAAAATGGATGTAGGTCATTGACAACTGAAGATTGGAATTGAAACTGAAAATGGTAGAAGCGGAACTAGTTCAATAAAAAATTGGAACAATCTCATCTAATCAGCAAAATTAAATGTGTGGCTTAGAGATTAAAGGGTTGTTCCAGGCATTCTTTGTATCAGCCTATTATTTCCATTTAGTGGCATCCAAATTTTCAGCAGCCATGATGATTGGTGGATATGGTTTGTGTCACAATAAGGGTATTTTATGCCAGCATAATTTTTTCTTCTGACATGCAAGAGAAAATATTACTCTATAAACATTCTGTACTTATACTAAAAAGCTTACCCTTGGGAATTCATAGTGAATAGTAAAATTGTCTCCATTCTAACCTATATCACTTTACACATATCTCTCACTGTATTTCCTTCCCTGATATTTCTTCATAAACTGCATTCCAACATAGAGAGTCCAACAGTGATCATGGAGTTATTCCTCATCACTGAGATTCTGCAATCAGCTGTCACTTTCCTTTAACCTGTCACCAGTTGCAAAGTGAAAATGCTTTAGCATGATTTCAGCTTAAATGCTATCATCTTTGCTATGGGGGCAAACTGTGAATGAGTAGGATGACTCATTTCTTTGTTGGTATGTTCTCAGCCCCCTTATTGCAAATCTCGGCCACTGTTTTGCAGTGCTTTGTACTTTTCTAACATAAACCTATTCTTGCTGTTGGTGCCCACATATCACAGTTAGAGCTACAAATAGTTGTGTGTAAAAGATTACCCAGATTTTTTCTTCTTAAAAAGATACCTTTATAACATTTTGGTCCTTTGTAGTTCTTACACTATATGTTAGCTGCAAATCATCTGACACTGACCCAGCTGTATTTTACTAAACACACCCTCCCCCACAAGATCACAGTAGAAAACCAGAATTATTTCCACCATCCCCTGCCAACTTTTAATCTCAGAGTTGAAATACAAGCCAGGCTGAAAGCAGTTTTTTCCCCAATATTTTGCACAGCACTGTGTATTTCTTTCAGCCACTTACCTTGTATCTCTGCCAAGAGAATAAACTCTTTAACACATCTTCTAATAAAAGCTGTAGAGAGCAAAATACATACATAGTAAAGGTTTGTGATTTTCAGGAAACAGAAAGCCATTATAATGCAGGCCATGGTTTCATATCAATCCTGCTTCAGGGATGTTGCTGGCTTGCTCTCTGACTCAATGTGATACTAAAACCTTTCCACTCCAGTAGTGTTTTGTTGTAAGGTTATTTGTTTTCCCTTTTTGGTAAAAACCGAGAAGACAAATTATTTTAGAAGGAATAGTACTTCAACAAACACTTTACATACTAGACAGGTGTGGAGAAGACTTTTAGAATCTATTGTTTACATATGATTATTCCAGCTTCTTATAGCTGCTTTAGATTTTGTACCTCCTAATGCTAAAATTACTCCTTACTCTTCATATTAACACTTTCATTAGCTTGTATCTTTTTCTTCTAGAATTAGGCAGGCCACATATATTTCTAGATTTCTATTTCTCCACCTCCAGGGACATATACCGCAGAAACTTTTCTAATTAAATATTTACACTGCCTACCTCGTTTGGTCTGAATGCTCCTGTTGAAATGTGTATGGGATAGTAACTTCAGCCTCTTTCCTCTCTGCTCGCCTGGTGTTTTCCAGCAGAATGTGATGAGTTAGGGATACAGACGCTGGGCTTCAGCTGCATCCTGTGCCTGCCTGCCTGTCATTAATTCTATTGTGTGATGTTTACCCAGATTCATCTCATTTTCTTCCTCCCCTCTCATCCCTTCCAATTTTAAGAGAATTCAGTTTACTTAATGCTAGTTCCTAATTACTAGATCCTCCAAAGGCCTTCTGCTCCTGGAGAGAATGGGTACAGGACAAATTGTTCCTGCCTGCAGCAGAGGTGCCATCAAAGGCACCTGGAGCCGTGGCTAAAAGGGGATGGTGTTACTTGCTGTCCTCAGAACAGAGAAGGTGTAGGACAGCACTTCTAATTCAAATAAATTCAAGATTAAGTTTTTTACTGGGATTTATAAGTTTCTATGGTTTGTAAATATAAACTTTAATGCTTGTACCTATGCCTTGAAATAATGAATTTTTGCAATTACTGTTTTTGTACACCTGCAAATTACAGAAGAAAAATTGAATGGTCCCACATAAACAGAAAAAAAATACCACAGACACTGGAAATAGGCTTTGTCTGTTCCAGTAAGGCAAGCTTGTACTTTTGCCATCAACCAAGCTAGACATCTTTCATGCTCTTATCCTTTGAAAGGTGGACTTGCAGCCCACAAGGGTCTCTCCAGGAATACTGCCTCCACTATAGAGGATGGCTGAGTTCTCAGATGAAAATGTAAGATGAAGCATAAAATGAGCACTCTGCAATTGCTAACGTGCTTTCACCTGAAAGCTGAGCTGCTGTATTCAACCCCAATAAATACAATAAGAGTGCCAAACTCGCTTGTTGTCAGAGCTGTGGGCATGAGAACATAAGCTGAAAGAGAACACTGTATGATTTAACTGCTGTATTTCTGGAAGCGCCAATTAGTTGTGACTTCTTAGTCTTTTCCACGGAGAATGCCATGTAGTCCTGAAATACTTTGTGCAATATTGAACTGAATTGAATTGATCAGGCTGGCAACTGCCTGTGTGTCACATTCTGGAAACTAATTTCAGGATCAAATCACTGGAACATGTTTGCAGTGGATGCAAATTCTTTTCTTCTAGAGCCCTCATCATTTGGAATATGACAGAAAATAATTTGAACAATATGAAGACAGTTTTGTTACTGTTTTACTCCGTGTCTTTTCGGATGATTAATAGCTATTATTTCAGGCCTATTAAGCTGGAGGAAAAGACTTGATCTGGAGTGTCTGTCATCTTTCCTTGCTGCCATTTGCCAGGTCTCTGATGCCATGAGAGTAGAAGTAGGGGTGTGGAAGCCCAGACTCAGCTCTGAAAAGCAGTGAAGACTAAAACAAATTTTGCTATTTCACACAATTTCAGACCCCTATTGCCACGAGAAAGAAATAGAGGAAAAGGAGATGGTTGAACTGAGTTTTGAAAAAAAGTCTTTAAAAGTATACAATGGGACAGGAAGCTGCAATTGCTTGAACACTTCTGACTACACATCTAACCACAGCAATAGCTGATGAAACGTGTCTGCTGCAACCAGTCTGGCTTTACAGGACTCTTGTGCAAGCAAAGGCAACATCAGGGGCCATCTCTGAGCCACACACTATCCCAGGACTGTGTCTCTAGTTGGCCTTGTGAGAACCTGTAGGTGCAAGCAGAAGGACATAACTTTCTTTGCAGTCAAAATGGTATCAGTCATGGGCAACCAAGCAAGGAGAATGTTTTGTGTTTCCACCTATCAAGGGATGCTTGCACCATTTAGTCAGTGTATTAACTGACTAATGTAAATCACTTTTAAGGGAACAGTAGTCTGACAAAATGTGGCATTACTCAGTCTTGAGTTGCTTTGTCCTTTGAATGTAGATGTCATGTATTTGACCTTGCTGTGTCTATTCCCCCCTCCCAAAAATGAGAGTTTAATTCTGTGTAGACCCACCAGTATATACAAACTGAAGGATTATAGTTCTGAGGAAGATGTAAAGTAGTTGTTTTCTAGAACTTAACAAATTTAGCAAAAAATCCCCAAAATGTAAGACTAATTAATTTACAGCACTTCCCTTATTAGAAGATTGCAGGTCAAAGTCATAGTTCCTGTAGCCATCAGAGTAACAACACTTTCAGCTGTTTACACCATATTTTGCTGGCTGCTTGCTAAGGTCCCAGAAAAGGCTGCCAAGAACTTTTCTATGGTTTCTCCCAACTAATGTCTTGGGGAAGAATGGATCAGTTTTGATAACTGATTTCAGAAATTTAACAATCAAGCCAAAAGTATATCCACCTTTATTCCTCGGTAATAATGCCTTCTGGATTTCCTCTGTTTGCTTTTCAGAGTCAGAAATCACTCCAGAAAGGTTAGTCCATCTTGGTTTTAAGAGTGGCAGAGAAAGGTTGTTTAGGGTCTGCTGGAATCTGCATTAATGTACTTCTCTGTCTCTTCAATCAACACAGATTGCACATCTTGGCACCAACTTTACCTGCACTCAAAGAAGGTATGCACAGCTGCCCAGTTACCCACTTGACTTTACCACCATGGTGCCTTCCATGTCCCACAGACAGACTCTTTCTCACTAAAAATAAAGGTATTAAGAGATCTGTAATTTGTCCAAAGTCCCTGTGTGTCTTTCCTGAATGCCTCAGGACAAAGCTATTTCCAGTGAAAGTTATCCCTGATCTAGTCTTCAGAAAGGCCATAGATAACTTTCTTCCTACCTGAATGAGTCTGGGGAATGTCTGTTTTGAAGAACAAGTCTGAATATTCTAGTTTCAGCCAGACAGCTGAAAACAAAGTGAAGATTGAAACTCCTGTAGCAGCAGGAACTCCAGAGGCTTCTTGCCTGATATTTAAGGGCACATATCTAGATGCACCCGGAAAATCAGAGATTGTGGGCCAAGCACAGGGAAACTCTCCAAGGACACTAGGGAGAATGGCAGAGGTGAGTGCAGTATAACCACTGTTCTTGCTTCTTGCAGCTTGAAGAAAGTAAAGATAGTAGTCAGTTAGACCTCTCTTCATTATCTAAAGCTTTTTGCCTTTGCTGAGACAACCTTTGCCCACAAAGGCCATTTTCTCAACTCTATTATTTTGGCTTTGGAGACACAAACTCTCATTCCTAAATGATTGTTTCGAGCTCAAAGATTGCATTGACACACTACTGTACAAAGAGGCAAAAGCAAGAGCCCTGGACTGGTGGTGGACTCACAGAAAGGCAGGGATGTGAAACAGGCCCAATGAGGTATTCCAGCATAGAGTTCTCTCTATGACCAGTGTGTTCTTTGTCAAAGGATACCTTTTCTCCCTTCTGCCTCAGGAGAGAGGTCACTGTTAAAGTGAAAGTAGCTTTGTTTTCACTTCTCTCAGCTTGCCAGGGATAAGTGTAGAAGTAGTAGCTTACCAGAGTAGTAGTAGACCAAAGCCTAGAATAGTTCTGAGGCTTGAAGTGTAGCAGCATTGCAAGACACCAGCACAGATTACTTGGTTTAAGCAAATCTCATCTACTCTTGCAATAAGAATGCTGGGTACCCAAAGGCATGAGTCCTACAACATCCTTGCAACGACACATGGGATAAATGGGAGCGGCAAAGAACCTTGAGACCTGTTGTTGATTCATCTTTAGTGAGCTGTGGGATTGTCCCAGATTTCACAGCAAACAGGTAAAAGCTGGGTCTTGTGGCTCTCATAGGGAAACACAGCAGGCAGGGTACAGGTTTGGCCTGGGGTGTGTTCCTGTATAGGTGCAGTTGGTACGGGCTGCCTGGGGCAGTGGAGACCAGACTGTGTCCCCCTTGCATGAGAGCCTGTATACAATGCCTTCTACCAACTGGCACTGGTACTTGCTGTAGTTCCCCACAGAATGCAGATGCAACCTGCTGGGTCTGAAAGAAGCTTTTGACAAGAAATATCTCATGAGGGGGAATGAGGATTTCCTTCTCAAATGTGTGGTAAGAAAAGCCTTGCATAGCTGCTCCCAGACAAGTGGTCACTGTGAACGAAGTTTCGTTCATGGTGTAAGCCAACTTCATGAGTGGCATGAGTGTCACCTTGCTAGTTCTTTTAATTCCAAGGTATTTGGTGTTGTTCTTGCAAAAAGGAAGAAAACCATGACTTGGAGAAGTCTAAGGCACTTCCCCTGAGGAGTGATGTGTCAGGGTGACTACTCCCAGGTTAAGAGTTTAAAAAGCCCTTTTAAAGAAGTTGACACTGATAAAGCCAACACAGAAATGCAGGTAGGTTGGGATCCCATCTGGAAGCAGCAATAACCTAACTCTCCTCCTCCTTATCACTCCCTGGTTTCTACTGGTGTGTAGATTGTGATGTGCTGCCAATCCTACTCTTACACCACTGCAGAGTGGCACCTTGTGGCACTTTGTTGGAGTGTTTACATTGGGCACAGGCAAAATGAGTGTGTAAATGCAGATTCTGTACTGAGACAAACCTTTCTCTAGCAGCTGCTTTCTAGACACCCTTCCAAATACTGACAGTGAGTTATTCATCCACCAAGCCCCATGGCCTCTGATAACTCCTCTGTATAGAAAAAGAGCCAAGAACTGTCAAGGCTTTGGTTCTGACTACAGAAAAGTGAAGCCCATTTTCCATGGCCTGATAATGATAGGCTGGGTGAGGGAAGCACCTCCAAACATGGTTATTCCCTGAGATAAGGGATGTTTGTGAAACTGCTTGGATTCTGTGGACAGAGCATCTATGAAATATTGCTGAGATGAGGTGGGAAGAGATGTGAAGGTCTCATACTGGGCTCCTTTCAAAGCAGTTGCTGCTGCTGACAGTATCTGCAGTCCCTGGTGACGTTACATGAGGCCATGAAGTGCCATACAAAGTGATGGATGCAGACTACCTACTTCTCCATCGAACAGAATTTCTCTGGTATCTTGGGCTGTATTTCAGAAAGTGGTTGTTAAACTGCTAAAAGTGAGTCCACAGGAGGGCTCACAAATTTATTCAGACGCAACTCCACCTCTGTGTAGAGATAAAACAGACCTAAACTGAGACAGGCTCCTGTGGGAGCTTGGCAATCATGATAAAACCTCCCACTAAAATGTCAATTCAGCTGCATGTCATCAATTTGTGAATTATGTCCCTGGTTTTCCTCTCTGACCTATAAGTGAATGTTTAGCATGAAGGGAATCAGGAGGAAAGGAATTTGCATTTTAGAATGCTTCAGAGGCAACTCAAGTTATTATTAAATATAATAAATGCAACAGTCATAAGATGGCAGCAGAGGATTTGTGGTGGTGCTTAGGGCTGCACTAGCCAAGCAAAAATCGAATTCCTCAGCAGTAAATTTGTAACGTGATCTGAGTGCTCAGATCCCCAAAGATCATTATGACTTTAGCTCATGAAGAGATCTGATGACACAGAGCAGATGACATAATGGAGGCCTCCGGGTGTAACTTTCTTTGCCTGAAAAAATATTTACTGAAAGGGAGAGAAAAAAATATAGAACTGACAGAAGGATGCAAATATAGACAGGAAACTTTTTGCGCTAACAAAACCATACAACAGCAAAAAAACCCCTATTTTATTAGAACACTAGATACTAAGATTCTGCTAATCTCTCTACTATTTTTCCAAGCAAAAATTTCACTGTTTTCAATAAAGCACTCTGCTAATTTTTACTAGGTGGCCTTCAAAGGAGAGTTTTACTGTGAGCAGTGAAGCCCCATTAGTTTATGTCAATAGAGAAACCAGTCGCAGGTGTTGGAGCAAGACACACAGAGATATTTAATAAGCGTCTTCTCCTTGGCCAAGATCACCATTGCTAGTGCAAGTCATAGCAGCTTGCCAAGCAAAGCTCACACTGGCAGCCAACTCTGCAGACTTGTCCTTACTTCAGGACAAGGCTTTTCAGAGAAACACTGATCTGGGTACATGGTGAGTCAGGTAAAGCCTGGCCCTCCTCTCCCTCAGTGTCACAGAGTGCTGAACCTATGACCTAAACTTCAATGTCATCATTTCTGAATCACACTGGGGCATGGGAGGGGAGAATGAAGCTCCCCAGGGTTCACAAAAGCAGGCTGTATCTCCCGGGCATCTCTTTTACCACAGGTAGAAGTTGTACAGAGGAAGAGAAAGAAGCAGCACACCAACTTGCTTTATTACATAAACAGTATTTATTGCAATTAGTAGCTGAGGATGGTTGCACCAGCTTACATGTAACCAGAGAGATTTGGTTTCTGCCAGTTTCCTGAGCAACAGCAGTCCCTGTTCTTGGAGGTGTGATCTCCCATCCGCCTCTCAGGGAAGGAAAGCTGACAGAGTATATTAGGAAGGTTATGCAGAAAGCTGCTAAGGTATAATATTAATACCAGAATGAAGTAGTGCAGAGGGAAGACAATAATTATATAAAAATATACATACATATATATACGTAAGTATATATATATATATTTATTTTTTGCTACAGATTGTCTTGAATAAACAAAACACTACCCCAATTTCAATCCATCCTTAAAACCAATTTTCTTTTTTTTTAAATTTCATAATGTTTATAGCTTTCTTTTATTTTTCTTTTTTTTTTTTTTTAGCTATTTAAATAGTTTTAGTTTCAAGTGTAAATGCAAAAGCAGCAGAGAAGAAGAGGTTTGGGGGTGTTCTTTTTGTTTTTTTTTTTTTTTTTTTTAGTTCTGCTGGGTATTTTTAGTTTCACTAGAAGCTGGTTGGGGAAAAAAGCAAAGCCAAAAAAAGAGAAAAACCAAGAGAATCTGAGGTCTTTTTATACAGTGCAAGGGCTCATCTAAAACAACTCCTTAAGCACACATTTTGGGATTTATTCATTGTGCTATGCAGGCAAATTTTATGACAGAGTAATCAGAAGAGTGTACCAGAAGCTGATTGCTATCCATGCTAGAATATTTGCACACTTCTATCCTACTGTGATGCATATTTAATGTGATTATGCTACATGAAAATACAGAACTTTACCACTAATTCAAATAGGAGACAGGTGTTCTTCCTTCTTCACAGTGAGCATCCCAGGATCAGATCCATCACATTTACACACATTGTGACATTCTTATTCCATAATCCTCCTGTATTTTGCAGAAGAGGATAAGAGATCTAGTGATGTTTCTAAGGCATGCAGTGGTTTTCATGAAACTAATCACCATTTTTCACCTATGGTGTGCTGGGGATTCAGGTAGAAGGAAGTAAGACAGAATCTTCTGGTGAAGCTCAAAATACCACAAAAGATGTCTGAAGAGAGACTTTATTGATGAAAGGAAGAAAGTTAATGGAAGTTCAACAAGTGGGATAATCCCTGCCTTGGTGTACCAGCTGGAAAGGGAGACTTTGGAAGAAGATGCCAGTCCAGACGCTTTCTTCCCAACCCCAGCCTTCTTTCTCCTGTGGGGTTTGTTCCAAGCCAAACAAGTAGGGACTTTCCCATCCTCAGTATCTCCCAAAGAAGCGGTTGTAGGCCAAGGGAAATCCTACTTGGTCAGAGAGATAGTCACAGGGGGGGTAGTTTTCACAGCGCTCATGCATCCGCTCCATTGGATTTTTATAATACTCCAAGTACCTGGAGTAGACAAAGACAGAGATGCCATTCTCCAGTTTCAGCCAATGCAGTTGGAGACAGTTCACACACCTGACACTGACAAGAAAGAAGTGATCCTCCAAGATGACCCAACATAAGACTGATCATGCTTAGTTAAACATTGTCTTACACAGGGATGGGCTACTTGATCAATGCTGGGAAATAGGGGATTAAACCCAACTTAAATTAATTGCTCTTGAGGTTTTTGTCAACAAAGGGTATCACAGAAGCTGTAAGGATTTGGGGTTGTTTCTGTTTTGGTTTGGTTTGGGTTTTTTTGTCTTCAATTTCATTCCCCAACTACCCAGGAATATTTTTTGTTGTTATATATTTAATTATATATTTATTATTTCCCGCTTACCTTTATTTTTGTTCACAAACCATTATTTTCCTTTAGCTTAATCATTTTTCTGTAGTTATCCTCACTTCTGCTGTAGACAGGAGCACAATCCCCATGCAACATTTTTTCTTTTCTTTTTTGCAAGGCTAAGAAAGCCCAGATTTTTTTTTGTCTCAGCTGTATACTTCCGATGTCATTCTCAGTTCCTCTTCTAGGTTTGGTTAATCTTTCCTATAGACTGTACACACTGCCACAGAAATACCACCAGTATCTCACAAATTTTTATTTTATTTATGTATTGGAAAGAGTAGCTTAACAACTTCTTCCAGGAAATATATGAAGAAAATCCTTACATTACTGGAAATTTCTCAAATAGCTAGGATTTCTCCAAATCTTTGTGTCTACTTTCTGCACAAGTAAATGTATGTTCTACAGCTTCAGAAAGAACAGCCAATCTAATCTAGCCTTATTCCTGCAACAAAGCTGTGCTTCCTTTGTGGGAAACCAGAGGCAATGACCAAGGCTCTGCTTCTCATTATCCTAAAAACTGGTTCTGATGACCCAGTAGGTTGGAGCATCTTCTATCCCGCTGTCTCCATGGCTAGAGCACAGTTAATGCTGTCTTTTTCCCTGGGAGGAATACTAGAATCCAGCTATGAGCCTTCAAATGGGTTTTAATGAAAATAGAACCATCTTTCCATCACTGAACTGTCTCCTACAGCTGTTTTTACTTTCAACACATGAAGGAAATAACATAGCTGTACAACAAAATAATGCCTTGTTGTGCCCTACGGCCTTCCCATCCCAACTTCTGAACTAGTTCAGAGTCCAGCTTTCAGCCCAGCTCCTGAGTTGTTACCATTCGTAAGGGCTGGATCTCTTCTTCCTCTTCACAAAGGCATTGGCAACTTCTTTTTTAATTCTGATGCCTGCCAAGAGAGAATACAGCAGGTTAGAGATGCAGCACTGAAACACACAGACCAGTCTAACCTCTGAAAATCAGAATCTACTTTCTTCACAAATGACTGCCACAAGCAATCCTAATGGTTCATTCACCTCTACTCATCCCACTGTCCACTCAAAACTCCCTCCTCACTGCAGCCTTCACATCTCCATGAAGCAAGGGCTTTTTCTGTCATAAACTCCATTTCCTTATCACACAGCATAATCTCAGTCTGCAGCAAATGTGCAGAAGGCATAAAATATGAGTAAGAAGAGAGTCTTGCTTCCTTTCTGGGTCTTGACGCAGACTGAGAATGATGTGGGATACCAACCAGAAGACCTTAAAGCACCTCCAATGAGCCATGAACAACAGGCAGCACACAGAAATACCAATGCTCACATGTACAGAGTTCCGTGAAAGGTGAAGAGTATAAAATAGTGACAGTAAACATCACCCAGCGAGAAATACACCCAAGATGTGCAAAAATCCCAGCATTCAGGACCTAGAGAACATAAGAAGTGTTTCAGCCATGAGAGCATTTGCCCCTGCTCTCCACTAACATGTCATGTCTGCACAGTTGCTTCTTTGCTCCCTTGATTTGTTGTTGTGCAAACACAATGGTGCTCTGAAACACCCTACAAACACCAGGTACAGCCATTTCCCAGATGGAGCCAGGGCTCAGCACAGCACAACCTCACTCCATGGGATAGTCCCACAACAGCAGAGGTGTGCACAGGTAGCTGGCACAGCAGCAACAAGGGCAGCTGCACACCAATATACATTTCAACGTGGAAATTGGCAAATCTTTTTCTCTGGGAGAAAAAGAGATTCTAAAATATCTGTTTGTGGAGAGATAGTGGGATTTGTCCCTTGCCTCATCATCATGGAGTGTTTGGCTGTGTTTTTCTTTGGAGGTGAGCAAACTGAGGTTTAGTCTGGATCAAAATACTGACTACACAGAAACTGCCAGTTAATGAGCTGTCAGAAACTACCACCTTTCCATGAACGGTCTTCACATCTTCTTTCTCTTTCTCAATCTGTGTTTGTATTGGCTCACTGGAAAAATGCCAGCTTTCATGCTTCTTAGCAGCAATGTTATCCTTTAAAGTGTAAGGAAAGACATGAGAGAACAAAAAGGATTTTCCATACAGATTTCTGCCAGGATCAGCTTGCTGCTGAAGCTGTAAACAGCCCGAGGTGTGCAAATCCCAGCATCCCAGGTGACCTGACAGGAGGGACTGTAGCCCTCAGGAGCAGCCAAGGAAGCCCCTCTCTTTCAGGCTTTCCTTGTTGCAGGATTTGGCAGGGATGTCACAACCCATTGATGTGGGCAGCTTCTGCTCTCAGAACAGCCTAGGGATGCAGCAGTCACTCTGGGCAGGTCTCTGAAGCCAGGTCAGAGCAGGGAGACTCCACCAATGCAACCCTCTTTCACAGAAGGCAGATGCATCCAGCTGCAAACAACCTGCAACACTCACGCCTTGTCAGGGCACTGCTCAAGGGTTGTGGAGACACAGTCTCTGGCAGCAGCCCACCCTGAGCAATGCTAGACTTGCTGGTGCAGGGACACTATTTGCCCTCATGTCACCTGGTCACCCGTGCAGGGCTCTGATCACTGCACATGCTCCTGCACCTCAGGGACTGCTGACTTAGGGAGCAAAAAGGGAAGAGTTAGAGAGGGACTCAGCATGGTTCTTGTTCAGCCCTTGAACCTATCAAAGGGAAGAAAGAATGCAGGAGAATGGAGCTGAGCAGCAGTCAGAATGATATACTCACTGTCAGTGCTGAGAGATGCTGAGGGTTCTTTGGGATCTGGAAGACAGACAGACAGACAGGAGTCTGCTCGTGAGTCCTTCTATGCTTGTGAGTCATCCTCGCCTGTAACTGAATCCCACCACTGACTGGCCAGATCCAGCTCCCCCCACTTACATAGCAGGTCTGCTTCTCCCAAAATGGTTTTATTAATACCCACCATTTAGAGAGAGATAAAATTATAAACCACTTGAAATCTTAAACATATTAAAATGTTTCAATTCTCTGCTGCAATTCAATATGCAACTGAGGTGGGGTGAGTGGTTGTTGACTAGTGGAAGAAAATGCTCAGCAAAAGATGCGCGTTCCCAAGCCCTCTCTCATCCATGACTCTCTCTCCAACAGTGATCTAAAATCATGCAATGGCTGCTGGTGCATCTCGTCCCTCCCAAAGTTCTGTGTCTATCCCAGACTGGAGGGAGGCTGACAGCAAGCTGCAGAGTTCAGCAGCGCTCTGAGAGCATTCCTGGGAAGATGTCCCCTTACCTTTCTCACAACAACAGAGTGCTGCCAGGGCCAGAGTCACAATCAGCAGTGCCAGCAGGCTCCTCATGTCTTCTTTGGCTGCACTAGTCTCCCTAACTGCTGAGCTTTCCTGGAGGTTACTGAAGTTCTCTGGGGCTTGCTTTTGGGCAGCAGTTTATATCCTGTGATTTCTTGGAGAGATCAGGGATCTGGCTTGTGTTCCTGTGTCTGGGCTCCAAAACAAAACCCGTCATTAGGGCCAGGAGATACTGGGTCCTGGCAGTCATTTTGGCATCCATCTCATGACTCAGGGCATTTCCAGAAGATTTTATCTGAGGTTTTGAATGGGGCTGTTGAAGGAAAACAACTGGATTTAAAAAATCATTTTTCTTGAAACTTGAAAGTTATTCAGTCATGCTGGAAAGCCAGGGGAGAGACCAGCACACACTGAAGGCGAGCAATTCTTTTCATGTGATGGGGCTCTCTCATGTAGAATTTCTCAAATGAGACTGAGCACAATGGTGACCTTTTCCTCCACTTGACCTTGACTCATTACCCTGAGGGTAAAGAAATCTGTAAATCAGTTTTCATAGTGAAAACACAATAGTTTTTCAGACAGTTTCACCAAATCCCTTTAGAAATAGGAGATTTTTATACTTTTAGGAACTTGGGAACTTAGTTTGAGGGAAGATCTTTAAATATTCCTCCTGGAAATTTTCATAATTTTGAGGTTTTATTTTGGCTTCTCTTGTCTAAAAGTCAAATAAACATATAGACTCCAAAAGTATTTTGTTCTTCAGGACCCGAGTGGTTAAAGTTACTTGGTATGACAAGAGCCTTGCATGGGCTAATAATAACCCAAATAACCCCACATCCCCCAAACCCACTGTCCAAGTTACCAAAGCCACATCCCACAAACAGTGTAGGAACCACAGAATGACAGAATAAGCTAAGTTGGAAGGGACTCATATGGATCAAGCTCCTGGCCCTGCACAGGACACCTCAAGTCACACCATGTGCCTGAGTGCTGAGATCACTTCCCTGGGGAGCCTGTTCCAGTGCCCAAACATCCTCTGGGTGAGGAACCTTTTCCTGATATCAAACCTAAACCTCCCCTGACACAGTTTCAGCTGTTCCCTTGGCTACTATCAATGATCACCAGAGAGCAGAGACCCACTGCCCCTTAGGAGGATGTTGTACACTGCGATGAGGTCTCCTCCTGGCTGAACAGACCAAATGACCAAGTTTGGGTAGTTGTTGTTTTTTGGGGGTTTTTTGGGTGTTGTTTTTGGTTTTGGGGTTTTTTTTCTCATTTGTTTTGTTTTGTTTTGTTTTTAAATCAAGTGTGCTCACTCTTTCTGGTAGCAGAGACATAATCTTCCTCCACTTCATCCAGTCCTCCTCAGACCCACGTGCAGGATTACAGAAGTAAAGTTTAGGAGGCTCCCAAGGAAAATCAGAGCCATTAGGGATTTTCCCAGTTCTTAGAAACACTGTCTTTTAGCTTAGAGAATTCTCAGGATTAAAATAAACTTTTGTCCCTGTTAACTTTTCCGCAGTCCAGGAAAGGTGAATATATATACTAATGACATCCAGCAAAAGGTCTTGCATATATATTATTCTAGCAAAAGAACAACAGTTAAAAAGCAAATAAACATCTAAAAATAATAGGTATTCTAGGAAAATTATGTTTCCAGATGAATACTTGAAATACTATAAATACATAAATGTGCAGTTCTAGTAATCCAAACAGCTTTATTTATCCTCCCATCTTTTCCCAAGATTTCTAACCAGCACGTAGTCTTTTAAATCTGTTTAGTTGTTGCTTACACTGATGAAATCCCACAGAAATCTCTGGTATTATTCATTATTTATACTGGTTAACTGGGAATTGGAATCACTGGATATTTCTGGACACAGACCCAGACAGCACTAGACTTTGTGCCTTCTATTGTGGTGGTGTCACAGTGTCAAGTCAAACCCATACATTGCAGACTTGTTGATTTTAGCATATGTGAGTTTGCTCCAGTTGGTGATCATAAGATTCACCTACTTGAAAACACAGAGAACAAGTGTGTGTGAATATACCTAATCTGTACAGTTTCTTCCTTAAAATTATTTCTCTCTCACTTTTTCCTCTGGACAAAACTTTAGCAACTGTCAGGGTGGAGTTTTCTATCAGAAGTGTTTTCAATAAATAAATCACATTTCTTTCCAAAATTCAGTTTCAAAGCTGGCAAAACCTTGAAGCATGTTTTGGAAGGAGATGCACGTTTCTAATGAGCCAGGTAGGTTTGGCTCCAGACTTAATTTCACAGATTATTCAACAATTTGATACTTTACACATCATAGACTTTGATTGCATGCCATGAATCTTTCCAACTTTTATAATCTGCAGGTGCCTGTGTAAGCCTGGAGATGTAAATGTTGAAACCATCTGTGTTGCACTGAGATAGATGTTATGTCTCCTATACAAATCACACCAAGGGGTGTCCCAGCAGCTTTGACTGCATTGAACTCTTGGACATGTCAGCACTGGTGCCTTTTGGCCTGGGGACAGGCCCTGTGGATGGTGAGCAGAATGAAGCCATGCTGACTCCTCAGAGTGAAGTACCTCCAGGAGGTGCTCAGTAACTTGTGCACAGGGTCAAGCCACATCTTATTTTCAAACAATTTGTGAACAGTAAAATGAAATTGTCCTATGTGAACAAAGTTAGGCGTGATCCCAAACACTGGATTTTTTCTGTTTATTTACCACCAGGAGCCCCACTCCAGCTTTGATTTCAGCAGCTTTCAAGTGCTACCAGAGTAGTTTCAAGTGGAAGGGATTTGAAAGGGGATTGCAAAAGGAAACACGAGTTAAGTCTGGACTACACGCTCCTTTCTAAAGTAGCACCTAACATCAGGACCTGATAGTAGCTGGATAAACAAGAGGCAATTTACCAGCTTTTTCTGTCACCAAGTCTCACCCTAATTTTGTTTTAAGGTTAAATAGGTGCCTTCTGGATTTTGTTTCCCCAAATCAGGAAAGGTTTGATTTTCAAAAAGTGCATCTGTATTCTGAACATCTCACTGTTTTTAGATGTCTTAAGACTGTCTGGTGACCTCTGAAAGAAGCCACTTGTAGAACCTGGAACAAGAACATTATAGATTCTTCCAAAGACAAATGCCTGCAAGGTAATGATGTTTTCCCCCTAATCTGCAACAGAATGTATGATAAACAAATTCAGTTCCTTCATAGAAAATTGCACACCCCTCTTCCAAAATACTGTGAGTCATGAGATGATAGTATCAAACCAGCAATTTATTTTGTAGTAAACACCCACATCCTGAACTCTCTGTGATCTCTGCTACATCAGCTCAGTGTAATTAACACAGTGTAGGAATCCATGGCTATATGGGAGAGAAGCAGAAGGCAGGATAACATACAGGGGTACAAGCAACTGAATATGTTTCAGAGCCATTGCTATTTGAGGGAGGATACCCTGGACTCCAGGCCCCAGGGTGGGAAGGGTGAGAACAGGTCATCCTTTATTTAGTCCTCCTCCTCCCAAAATAGTGCTTGTAAGCAGCAGCATAGCCATGGCGAGAAGCATACATTTCACAAGGGTAGTAGTCTTCGCAGAGCTCCCTCTGATGCTCCTGGGGTGCCTTACTACGCTCCCTGATCCTGTAATGGTAGGAGAGAAGTAAGTGTTGTCATCTTAAATATCTGTCTACAGGCCTTTCATGTCACAAAACTCCCCACTGGGATTAAAGAATCACCATCAGTTACCGAGTTCTTAGCATGCCAGCTTCTGTGTTTACCACCCCCAGGGAGTGACATGACTACAGCAGGAATGTTTTACCTCCTTAGGCAACTTTTTATTTAGGGGCTAAATAAGGTGGTGGGGAGAGAGGAACAGCTCCTGCCTCAGTTTGAGGAAGGGTCCTCCCTTTGCAGCTTTCCCCAGCCTGCTCTTTTCAGCTCTTCTGCTCTTTTCCAAACATATACATAGAAAAAGGACCTGAAATATTCTGCAAAAGGGTCACCTGGTACTGAGGAGAAGGTTTGCCTCATGCCTCGCTAAGAGATGATTTCTGTGCTTCAATCTTTATTTTCACAAGCCTTAAATAAGGCATGAGATTGGTTATATCTGTATTTTATAAATGAGTTAAGGAGTCCCTCAGATGGCCCTTAGATTTAGAAAAGGTCATGCAAGTTCTGCATGAGATCTGAGGACAGGAATAGGATCTCAAACTGAGCTTTCTTTCAGACCATCCCACACTCATTCTCTCTCCTTCTGTTGGTGCTTCCTTCAGAAAAATTAATCAGTCTTCTCAGCATGTGACATGTCTCCAAATCAAAGGACCTGCTCTCTGTAATCTTGTTTTTCCAGGGATTGGGCACTTAAATGGTACTTCACATTAAAAGAGGGACTGAGGCTTCTCAAAAGTCACCATGGCTGCCACCCCTCCTATCAGCCTGTACTTGTCAAGGAGAAATCTCTTCTCACTCTCCTCAGCATCCTGAGGCCATGACATACCTCTCCTGAGTGATGGCTCTTAGTCTTGTGTCAGCCTGTATGAAGTCATTGGCCCTTCGCCTGTTGAGGAAGGGATCTGAGAAGGCAAGGAGTTATTCAGAACAGTATTTTTTCAATGCCAGATTTCAACAAAAGCTAGCTTCCTCCTTTATAACAGCCTCCCTGTCTGCACTCCCAGGTACAGTGAAATCCAGGACCCTTTAATATTCCCTCCTGCCCCCTGGCTAGTTCATGTGCAGGCTCTCTAAGTGGCTGGTGCAGCCTGTACAGAAGTGCCCATGCTGCTCTTGTTCTGCTCTTACTTATATCACCCAGGGAAATGTTACTGTGATTTTGCTGCCACAGCTCCTCTGAGTGAGCGGAGCTTGGCCCTGAATAGAACCAAGCTACACAGACCATGAAACATCTGAGCACTCTCAGAAGAACTGCAAGAATTGTGAAATTGAGCATAGGAAGGGCCTGAGTAAGTCTCTCTGCCTCCAAGGTTAGACAGTCATTGAGAAGTCTGTGTGGCGGTTTTGGACTGAGGGGCCTGAAACTCCCTTCTGACTTTTTTGAGAAACATCACAGTCCTGTTGCAGAGTTCAGGAGTCTGTGGATGTCATTGATATTGGTTTCCACATGTGCTTTTGTGTTGCTGACTATCTGCTTTGTTCTTCTTCCAGATGTCCTAATTTCTTTTTAGTTTTTGTTCACTGTTCTCTAATCTCTCCAGGATATTTTTTGTTCCAAAGTGAGACTTTCCATCCTTCTCATGCTTTTCCTGTGACACTCTCCCTCTTCCAGCCAAAGGATCCCTCCTATTCACACACCCTGCCAGCTTCCAAGGTGCTCAGATTAAGGCTCTCCTTGTTCTTGGAGGAAGAATAAATTCTGTACATGGCTTCTACAGTACCTCTTTCCATGCTCATCCCAGAGTTTTTTGAGCAATGTTCTTTTCTAGTGTCAGTTAACCTTGTTTTGGTACACATAACAGAGACCTGAGCTCTGTTCTTAAATTTTGTTTTCCAATTCTCATTATATTCTATGCAAAATGGTGGTATGAGCTTGTGCCAAAACACATGAAGTCTTCTTTTATCTCTTTCCTTTTTCATTCTGAAACTCCATCACTCAGTAAATTAAATTTCCCTGGGCTCAGTAATTCTACCTATTTTATCCCTAGTAGGAGCACAAGTAAATGATCATGGACATGTCTGTAGAATTCTTCAAATTTAATAACATAGTAAAGAAGTCTCTTACTGAGATACTCATGGGACTCCATGCTCTCATGGGACTCTGTGGAAAGAAATAATTAACATGTATTATGACACTGTATTGATGGGATTCAGTATTTCATATGCTACAGATCAGCAGAGCACATGTAGAAATCAGAGAAGCCAGGTTTTAAGGCACATGTTTAAAAAGAAGAGAAAGGGATTAGTGGTGTGACCTAGAATTTCTATGAGGAGTTTAAAGTGCTCAGGAGTTTAATACAGAGGTACCCGTGATTTAGTCAGTGCTTCCAGACTCATGCTTGGTCATCCAGCCTGATTCTCCACCATAGTTCCTCTCTTTCTGCTCCTGACACAACAGTGGATAGGACACCAATTTACCTTCAAAGTTTGCATGCGTTCTTAGAGTATGGACTAGCACAGTGAAATGCACTTGACTCTTGCATGAAGCAGCATCTTAATTCCACCAATACAGAACTGTGTGCCTTACAGGAAAAAAAGGGATGATATTACAAAAGGAAAAAGGGAAATCTTCCAATTAGCAAGGAATAATTAAGAATTAGCACTCATATCACAGTCCAGACAACAAAGGGACAAAAAGAGGAGCAGTCTTGTGAGATGAGCTGGAACAGAGAGGAAGAGGTTGAAGCATCCTGGACCATGAATTCCAAAGACTGGAGATAACAGCTCTGGATCAGGGCTAGAAGGATCTGACACAAGGGCAGGAAAGCAGGCAAGAGATTAAGTTATGGGCAAAGAAGGCACGAAGTTAAATAACAAGCATCTGAACAGACCCATAAATGTCTGCAGGTCTGGAGTTTTCATTCCACCCAGTAATAAAGGTCACCTACCATAGCAAGTGGCAGCAATCACCAAGGCAGCCAGGAGTGTAAGGATGATGAGAGTGCGCATTGTGCCAGTGCAGGGAGGAATCTGTCACTCTGTCTTTCTCACTGTGCTCTCTTCTCACTGAGGGTTGCTGGAGATTCTGGGCTGACTGCAAAATTAGCAGCGGAATATTTATTATAAAAACAGAGATAGGAGGGAGCCCGTGAAAGCCTGGGCAAGGTGACAGCTAGCTGGTACACACCCTTCTTGGAGCTATTACAAAACATTCTCTATTAGCAGACTGGATTAGGTTTTGGGAAGGAAGGGGCATGCCCCCTTCCTGTCATAATTCAGGGGTGTGGGACATAATCCAGAGGCAAACATGTCACTAGCACTCCACATTCAGAAAAGCTGGCCTAGGCAAGTGGAAGGAATTCAATGGGCTGCCAGGGGCCCAAAGGCAGAGGTGTGTGTTGATCCCAAATATAAATGTTTTTCTCACTTTTCCTCTGATCTGCTGTATTTGCTGTCATCATACTTTGTCTGGATACAACCAGCCCAAATTCTTCTGTCAGCTTTGCTGATGGAGACATGGAGCATGAGGCTTCAAACATTCCTGTCCCACTCAGTCCCCCTCTCCCCATCTTGCTTCTGATGCAATGCCAGTCTGTCAGCTATCAGAGGAGGAATACAACCCTGCTGTCCCATTTCATCTCCTAGTTTATTGCTTCAGGAGTGACAAGCAGCAACCTGAAAGAATCCCTCTGCTGGCAGGATCATGATTTTTGCATTGAGACAACAGCAGCACCCAGAACTCTTTGAAGGCTCCCACTATGGTGCTGACCCTGGACTCCTCTTGCAGCCCAAAGGAAAACATCTTGGTGGAGTCAGAGGCAAACATTTCCCTCTCTGGTCTAGCACTAGCAGTCCTTGCCTCACTGGGCACTGAAGTCACATGTCATTGTAAGTAAGGCTTTTCATCTGGGATGAATCTTCAAGGCCAGCAGTCTCAGGGAAAATTATCTTGCCCTTTAACACCTAAAAGAGTTTGACTGGATCCAGTATCATGGGCAGCAGATATGGACAAAATATCTGGTGTTCCACTCTCCAACTCTTGGAACAGTAGAAAGCAGTGAAAGAGATGGCTATCCCTGCTAAATGAAAAGGAAAGAGTTTGCTAGAGGCAAGGGAGGAGGGAGGGAGGGTACCCACTGCCTGCCAGCCCTCCCCCAATGGCAGTGATGGGGCTGGGACCCCACACACTCCCTGGGGATGAACCTAGGGCACAGGAACCATTCTTATGTCTCATCCAAGTTGTGACTACTGCCTGTTTTGTCTATTTGTATGCAGGTATCAGGATTTCTCACAGACAGAATGCAAAGTGAATGCCCTCTGGGTGCAGACCATTCTCCCCAAACCACTGTGCTGTTGTCACTGCTATCACCTTCACAGGCCAAACCACAAAGCCGCACTGAAGGCAACATGGGACATATAGCCAGAACCTAACACTTCATCAGGGAGGAGTGAAATTCATTGGAAAAAGATTACTCTGGGCTTTGCAATTTACCCTTTCAATGCCAAACTCATGACCCTTTCCTGAAGCCTCCAAGAAGAAAAACTGACAAGGGACCTCAACTTCAGACAAAAGAGGAAAGAATTGCTCTTCATCTCCATTATCCCACCCCATGTGGAGAGCAGCTCAGTCCTGCACCATCAAGCACCTCCCATACACATCCACTTCTTGCCTGTACAGCACTTAGCCTGATATGAGTAGGAAAACTTGGGAAAAAGACATAAGTTTACTGTAGATACAATGTCAAAGGCAAACTGAGACTTTGCTGCTGCTGCTGCTCTGTGCCCTGCCACTCCAGTCTCTTTACAGGAAATTTTCTGCTCTGGGATCCTTTTCATTTCTTAGATCTTAGAACTTCCAGATTTATTGTTGAATGTGGATTTTATAGGTTTCCCAAATGTCTTGTACAGTAGCTGCTAAGAAAGAAAAACATGAGGAAGAGGCTGGAGGACAGACCCAGTGGGAAAGCAGCAGGGCACAGAGAGGAGGATGCTGGGTGCACTTTGGAATGAATGTGAGGCTGCCCAGTGGGAAACTCCAACATGCGTTCAAGCCAAACCCTCTTTATTTGTCTTCACTCAGGGCAGAGCTTTCTGCTCCCTAGAAGACTCTGCTCCCATTTCAGAGGATTCTGATCCTCTGAATATCAGCATATCCTGCCATCAACCACAGGAGAACAGCCACAAACATCACTTTAATCCAATTGTTTCATTTTTCACCACAGAGGCAATACATTTTTCAAGGGATGAATGAACATGCCAGCTACACAGCTGTATACCAAGAAATCTCCTTCCTCTTGCAAAAGTACTCTTTTCTACTCCCCCTGCACTTCATACTTTCCCAGCACACATCTCCTTTCCCCAACAACAGTGGGCTACCCTGGAAGTAACATACTGTGCAGCATGTGAGTGCAACCCCTCTGCTTTCTTTTAGCATCCACTGGTTAGAAATATAGAAAGGAGCTAAGGCAAATCTGCACATGCCAGGGAATATTCTGTAGACTCACAAATAAAGGAGGGATCAGAAAAGCAGCCCTGATGTGTCTGCTGCTGGAGTGGAAAATCACACTATACACACTGTAGCAAACACTCCTAACATTTTACAGTGGTGAAGCACCGGCAAGGCAATAATAATAAGCAGCTGTCCAGGAAAAGCAAGGCAGTCCCTGCATACTCACTAAGCTGTTGCTTCCCTGCCAGTCTGCAGCTCTTGTCTCAGGGGGCAGCTCTCCTGGCGTCTTGGACCCAGGACCAAAGAAGAGGGACCTTTTATTTATTAGCATCGATCAGTGACTCCTCCCCTTTCCCACTCTTGATCCACCCCCAGGCTACCATGAGAACCACCTTCTGCCCACAGCCAGGAAGCCAGCAACATCAAATAACTGAGCCAAAAGGGAGAGAACCAGAGCTCACACCAGCAGCTAGTGGACACAGCCACATCCAGGTTGCCTTTCTGTGCCTGGGAGCAGTGAGTGGACAGAGATACAAGAACAAGCTCCAGCCTCCTTCTTTGTTGCAAGAAACTCCCTAGCCTTTCACCCCTCCTTTTCTGGCTATGCTCTATCTCAAGCTACAGTGCTAGCCAGGGAACCTGTTCTTCCACAGGGAACAGTAGGCCAGGAGCCTTCTCATTTCATGCTGCCTTTACAACTGATCCCCCATCTTAATGGCAGGCTAATATCAGACTGAAAATTCACATAACTGAGGTGTCAGCACTGAAACCCCCAAAGGTGACACATGCTACAAGGCAAAGAGTTGGCTTACACAAACCCAAACCCCTGAGATGCGCCCTTTGCTCTCATCAAACTCACAGCAGTGCTGGGCAGCCCAGGATATGTGACTGCTGCACTGAGCTTTGGGCTTCTGGCCCAAAATAAAAATGATAGCATATCCATGGAGATAAAGAACGACCACTGACTGGACCGACAACAGTGTGCAGCTCCTGTCCAAGGGTTTTCTCTTTAGCTCCTACAGTGCTCTATGAGTTTGGGGAGAGTTCAGACTTCATTGTGGCAACAAGGTACCATGTTACTTGCGTCCTTGTACAAGTAGCAGTTGGTCCATAGAGCCTGAAAACAGCAATTTTGAACTGTCCTTGAGGCAAAGGGCACGTGATCAGGAGCCACCTTTGAAAAGTAGTGCAAAGAGGAGGGCACCTCTTGTCCTTGTCTACCACCCTTCAGGATCATCTAAGTTTTCAGCCCTATGACATGCTGAACCCTGAAGGAAATCAGGACTCAGAAGATCTGGTTACCCTCATCTACCTAGATACTGGTAAATCATTGGCCCCAGTGCCATCTGGCAAACTCTGAGTTAAGTAGGAGAAAACGGGCATTAAAACCAAAACAGCAAGATAGTAAGGAACCAGACAAATGGGGCAAAAGCTTAAGCAATGGAAAGGAGAAACTATAAGAAATTGCCAATTGAATTTCTCTAGGGACTAGTTTCACTTTACTTCTCTTAATGACTGGCTTTAAAAATAAATGCTTTTTGAGGAATTTTGTCAATAACAGAAAGCAAGAAGGCAACAGCAGTGAAAAGGTTGAGTCTAAGAGCTCATACAAGATGAAAAGATCTTCTTTAGCTCTTCATTAACAGGAACAGAATAATACGCAGTAGGGCAAAGGCAAGGTCTGCCATTGGGATTAGCAGTAAGAATCCTGCTGTAAATTAAAAGCTCGTAAGATGGAAGTAAATGGGGAACAAAAGGAAGAATTATGAACCAACAATCATAAAGGCAAGGACAGAATACTGATTCTCAGGCATCTGCTGAGAATGTGCCAGCAGACATGGTGCCACTGGATAAGTTACCAGGGAGACCTCAGCAGGATTCCTCTGCATTGCCCAGGTCACCTCCTTCATGGAATAATTCTGGTGAGAAGTCCTGTAGATGAGGACTAAAAAGACAATATGATTTGCACTCACATCCAAAATGACAAACCTTTTCCCCATAGCTTGTGGGAGGTGCTAAGCATCTCCGTCCCTACATTCACCTCAAGGCTTTTCCAGCAGGACAATGGACTAGCAGTCAGGTTTTGTTTCCAGTACCCCCCAGGGGCTGTTTCACAGTCCACAACTCTCATGACTAGGAGAAGTCCAATTTCCAGCCTCTGTCTTTAAAGCCATGATCCACATTTATGTCTCCATCACTGAGTGCCCAGCTCATGCTAGGAAGGCTTCAGCAGAGTTGCTGAGCGCTCCAGTAAGGGGATAAACCCTATCAGCTCTGCAATAGAGCACGGTTTCCA
This sequence comes from Alaudala cheleensis, assembly GCA_013398995.1. NCBI lineage: Eukaryota > Metazoa > Chordata > Aves > Passeriformes > Alaudidae > Alaudala > Alaudala cheleensis. Next base: position 76,898 of record VWYE01018891.1, read on the forward strand.
AACCCAGGCTGCCCAAAGTATCAAGTAACTGGACTTACCAATCTGGACAGTCCTTTTCAAAGTCACTTCTGTGTTTCAGGGTGTAAGTTAGTCAACCACCACATGATCTATGGCTTATGAAGAGATTTCTCAACATGATAAACAAGTGCTTCTTAGAACAACTAGTTCTACAGCACATGAGAAAACAAGACTTTATTTTTACTTTTCCATTTAGTCCTAAGTAATACCTAGGAACTGATCCAAGAAGCAAGAATAATTGAGCCACTAAGTAAGAGTGTTTGAGTATCCATAATATAATTAAAGTCAACAACCTCATGGAATAAATCGTGCTGAAAACTAGCATACTGACACTAAGCTTTAGAAAGGGAGATTTTTTTAAAACATAGAAGCTAGTCAAAAGACTATGAAATAAAAATAAACAACACATTTCAGACATTTAAATAACTTGATATACATGTCTGAATGTGTGTTAGCTCTGGCAGCCAACTCACTCCACTACTCAAAATTAAAACTAAAACTAGTTCAAATGCTAGTTGAACCTGGGAAAGAAACGTTTCCAAACTAGATTTAGAAATTTCGAAATATTAAAAAAAGGGGGAGCACATAAACAGGAAAATCTGGTTTTATATCAGTCAAACAATTCTTTTCAAAATAACTGCAATGACTAATTTCCACTTCCATGATGGAATGGGGAAAAAAGAGTAATTTCATAACAAATAAGGGGTGGGGCTTTTTCTACAAAAATATTTAAACACCTGTCTTTGAATTCTGTCTTGACCTTTCCCCTGAGCAAAATTTTGCCCCCAGCATTACAACTTTCTGCAAAAATAAAAGTTTCCAGTGTGAGAATACATATTGGTTCTAGCAATGTGGATCCACGTGTAGTCTCCAGACTGTTGTAAAAAACACTGGTTGAAGCTCACAGATAGTGTCAGTCTTCTGTGGGTGGGGAAGGTTCCCACACCATCTTACAGCTATTTTCCTTCATGCTTCTTCCAACATTTTGGGCAGTTTAGAAGCTTCCCTTTCCATCCTATGTGATAACTTCCAGTAATTTTCTCCTGCCCATAGATGTGGAGTACACCTGCATGTCCAACCTGAAGGATATCACTCTGGGCTCTGGGACAAATGGTATCTCAGTATCCCAGGGTTAAAGAGCAGGACTGAAAATGAACACCATTAAAAGGCCCAGATCCTTCTTCCCTGAACAAATTCAGAGGGTGAGAGGATAATTTTTCTTCCACTTGCTCTGACTTACAGAATTCGGGTCATTAATCATGACCATAAAGAAAAGTTTATAGTTGGTGAGCTGTAGGGGTTAGCTGGTTGGTTGGTTGGTTGGTTGGTTGGTTGGTTGGTTGATTAGTTGGTAAACTGGGGAGGGTTTTAGCCACTCTATTATGTTAGTGGTGGCAAATTTAAATTTCATTTAATCTACTGAAATTCAGAGATTAATGTCCAGACACAACCTCTATGCAGCTGTGATCCTCAAAGTAACTCCCTGTAATCCATCAAGCTTCAAAACAAAGCCCAGTGTCCTAGAAAAATCTCAGTGTGGCTATGAATACAGGAGCATTTGGAGTCAGCAGTACAATCTAATGGGAACTCACTGCTCTCCAGTTCTGCTTGTTGGAAAAAAATGAACCTGGTTCAAGCCTTCAACTCCAATGCTCAGCACACTCTGTGGGATATCTCAAAGACTGACTATCTCTGGCCAGGACTTCCCAGAACAGCTGTGTTTGGCTGGTAATAGGAAGTTCATGAGCAGAGAAGACTAAAATTTCACAGAAGTCAGACCAAGGTTATTCAGTTCACTGAATAAAGCAGATGAAAACATTTCAGAGCTAAGGGCTAACTCTGTTGCTTCCTTTGGCTTCACCCCCACCCACCCACACATGTCCACATACAATGATCAGCATATTTCTCTTTCAGTCTGGGAAGGAAGGAAGAGACAGGATAATATTAAGGTTATTTGGATGCTGCAAAAAATTGGCAGGGGATCTTGTGTAGAGACTAAATAACCCATATAAGAACCTTGCATTTCTTGTACTTCAAGAATCTTATGAAAAACAGGGCAAGCAAAATGTTCAAACTTTGTCAATATAAACAGAGTATGCTTCTGGGCTGCACTTTTATGGGAATAGGGAACAGAAATCTCTCTTCTTTTTCCACACCCATGCCCCTTGCTTCACCACATGAACACAAAAATGTCCTGACCCGATTAATTCTTTGGGATCAGATTTACCAGGCTTATTTCCTGTACAGACATGGGAAGAGATAAGAAAGCAGCTGTGGTTTCACTCTTCTCATCTATCTGGTAAATAAAAAAATACCAATAATGGTTGTCTTTTTCTTTTTTTTTTTCATCAACATACTTAGGATAGCTTCTTAGATCTGCCAGCCCTTGTGAAGCCAGTATTGGATTGAAACATTTATGTTCTGTCTGTCTTGAATGCAGGAGGCCACTGAAGTATTTGCAAGCATCCCTGTAGTATTATATCTGTTTCTTTGTTCTATCTCAGTTCAGTATCTGAAGGATCATAAATGTTGTCTTTAGCAAACAAATAACTTTTTCTGTGGCACATCATGCCCCTGGTCTTGGCCTCTGTTGTTAATATCAGATAGAGTACAAAGGGAGGCTAGAGAGTGGAGAGAAATACACAATACACAGATAATTGTGAAATGCTGTTTGTGGCAAGAAGAAAGGCATTCTTATTTATTGAAGCATGAAATCTGATTACTCTTATCTTCTTGTGCATAACTACAAATTATATTAATGTTCCTAACATCACATGATAGCCAAATTATTTGACTTGATGACCTTCCTTAGCATTAATTTCACACTGTTCATATGTTTTTGGATATATATTTATCATTTATTTGTATTAAACTTGGCAACTGTTAATTAAGAAATGTTGTGTTTACATAAAGCAGGAAAGAATTGAAAAAGGAGAAGGAAAGATAAAAGGAATTCAAGAGAAGTTTGGACACTGTTCTCAGGCTTAGGTTTGATTCCTGAGGTTTTTTGTTCAAGGCCATGAGTTGGATTCAATGATCCTGATGGGTCTCTTCTGACTCAGTATATTCTATGATGCTGTGACAAATGAGATCTTTTAGATTAGTCTTTCCTTCTTCATAAAATGGCACTGGACTCCAAAAGCCACCATTCTGCCAGAGGTGTCTTTGTCATTAGTGGTCCCAATCTTCTTTAAATTATAAAAGAAACAATAAAATAGTATAAATGGATAACAAAAAAGAGGTCTTGGTGTGGAAGCACTGGGAAGAAAGACATAAGAAGAGTTACAAGAACAACCTGTATTGATGGCAGCTGGATTAGCAGGTCATTAAGATCCCAGCATATTGACAAAGATTCTCTAGACTTGGGGGGAAAAAATCACAGTTTAAAAGCAGGTAAGTTCTAGAACAAGGGGCAAGGCTACACCTAAGACTTAACTAAAAAAAAAATAGATCTCTGGAGATGATGGTGCTAAGATAAAGAACAAGATTGAGCTCTAAGATCCTCCTAGATGAGGAGACAAAGGAGGATGTTCTAATGATACTCAGAGGTGGGAAAGGATGGAGGCAAAAAAGACAACAGTTACTGCCAACTCTTGCAGGATGCAAAAGATGCATCTAAAATGAGCATATGGTGGCCGAACTAAGAGAAACACTAGAGACATAATGAGAACTCCAGAGCCCATAAATTGAATCTTCTATGTGATTACAAGAAAATGGAATAGTATGAACAAATGCCTTCTGGTGCCTATGAATATGTGGTTATGAGGGTGTTAGTCTGAAGAGTGAAATCAGTGTGGTTTGAAATAAATAACCTTTCATTTCTATAGTGTCTTGCATTGCCCTCTGTTACTTCAATATTGCAACAATAATCACTACAAAACTAAGTATCAGAAGGCAGTATAAATACCTCTTATGATGTTCTCAGTAAGGAAACTCTTTATCCAAACCCATCTCAAGTTGTTCTGCAGCTTTGGAAGTCATCTGCTTGGTAATGAGTTTCTTTCATAGCTCTTTCCATTTTGTCTCATGATCCTTTTGGCCAGGCACTGGGAGGAAAACCAGGAAACCAGGCGAACAAGAAAAAGAGCAAGACTCCAGTGCTGCAGGCATGAGATGACAGTTTTGGATTCAACATTCACACTCGTTTGCTCAGAAAAAGCTGAATGGGGTCTCCTTTGCTTAAATTATATGTCCTTTTTTGTCTACCTACATGATAAAGGACGTAATTTTAAGATTCAATACAGATGTCAAAAATCACATAAGAACATACATATGACTTACAACATGTATCAGTCATAGAAGTTGCATGCTACTGTTTTCTACAGTAGAATCTTCCTTTAAAGACTTGCCAACAAAGACACTTTTGACCTTCCTGGGCTTTAACTCATATTTTTTTTCTCTCTGTTCCAGTAATAGCATCTGCTTACAATACTTCTTGGCATCAATTGGATTGTATTATTTGGGATTTCTTTTCATTGTCTCCCACCAACACCCATGGCTTCACTGGAGAATGTGCTGTACATTTATCAGGAAAATACACTGCATGAGTCACATATTGGGTACAGAAGAAGTTACAGTCCTGCTGGCTGGCTAAGCCTAAAATTAGTGACAATGTTGTTTACTACCATACATTTTCATACAGCAGACATTGAATGAGATTCTCTGCTGCGTATATATTACATACCAACCATCTGTGTATGTCTGTAGAACACACCTTTCCCCATGTTACTTGGCCAAGCATCTGTCTATCACTTCAGCTCTTTGAGGCAGGTGATTGTCTTTATTGATGGTCTTCTCACTAGTGAACAGGAGGAGGAACCAAATAACCTACTGGAGGATCCATTAAATAAAATAGCAATACTACACAATAAATAAGACATACTCACTATCTCCCAAAAAGACCCTTGTCTATTTTGAGACCTAAGTGTGATGCTTTGGGAAGGCTGACCTGAAACAGAGACTGGACAGAGCTAGAGAATAAAGTGGATATTTATTGAAAGGCCTCTAGGATATACCTTGGGCAGGACAAGAGCCTAACACCCAAGGTGGTCACAAAATGGATGACCAGTCACGAGGTCTTACACTTTTATAAGTTTTGGTCCATTTGCATATTGTGGTTTAATTGTCTAATTACAGCTTCAGGTTGTGAGGTCTCATCCTTCTTGTTTTCTCCCTTTAGTCCACTGTTGCTTATGTCTTTGGGCCTGAAAGTTGTCCTTGGTCTTCAGCAGGAAAAGGATGTCTTTTGTGTACCTACTCTGTGAAGAGAACTTACTAACGCTTAATATGAGGCTCAGAACTACACCCCAAGGCAGTGCAGAAACTGAAAAATATGAAAGCTAAAACTTAAAGCATCAAGTGTATAATGGAAATAAGCAGTAATGACTGCAGTCAGGACAGTAATTTCATTAGAGTTGCTCAGGGATCTCATTAGGATTAAGGTCCTGTTTGTGCCAAGTGCTGTACAAGCTGCAGAAGGGAGAGATGCGTGGTTATGTGTCTGTCCTCAGCCCTCGACAGGAGAAGAGGCCTGTCTGGCAGGAGCACCTCCCTCATCCAAAGGTCGCCTGGGGCTTGGTGATGACAAATGATACACAGGCCTCCCAAGTTCACTCTGTTTTTCAGCCCCTGGAGCTCTTCCACATCGTCTGATCTCTCTGGGATCTCTGTGCTATCACTCTAACAATGATCTGTTACTGCTCCCATCCTCTATTGCAGGCACTGGATTGCTAAAGAGAAATCTCTGTCATTACCTTATTGGAAAGATCTTGAGCAAGTAAAAACATAAGAAAATAATTTATCACACTGAGTTTGCACTTCTAGAAAGGGACACTATCAGTAAAACAGCAGCAGAAGTGCTCTGTACTGCCACTGAAGAGAGATCTGCAAGGTTGGCATGACAGCTGAGAGTTTGGCTTTAGCTCCTTCTCTTCTGCCTGACAGCAAGCACCTGAAATCTCAGATGAGGTTTCTGCCTCCTCCATGCAAAACTTAGCATTAAGGCACTAAGTTTACCTTAAGCTGCTCCTAAGAAAAAGTTTCCTGATGTCTTGCTGCTGAAGCCCTGCCTGCCTGGTGGCTGTCCTTCATTCTGCCAAATTGTGTGAGCTCCCTGAAAAATTGCTGGGCCCCAGGAACATCTCTTGTCCTTGTTCTTAGTGGGAGCTTTTGCTGCTTTTGTCAGTGATCTGGAGAATGGGTTCCCTGGGATTTCTCTAAGTGGGTGGTGGACCTTGGGGAGAAGCAGAGGAGGACGGTGCTTGTCCAGAAACAGTCCCCTCCCACTCCCACACAACACATGTTGCCCATCTGTGATGTCTCTGTCTGTCACAGAGACAGATTTAATATATTAAACAGAAATAAAGCAGCGCCAATTCTTTGGCTGATTGTCAGGCTAGAAATAGAAGCCAACTTCTTCAGGAGCTTTGGGTTTGCATGCTTGATGGATTCCCAGAATAAGGACAGACATTCAGAAAAACCCAGCCCAAACTGAAATAAACAATCCTGCATGAATTTTCAAGAAGGTGGCACTGAAGTGAGTTGGAAAACATCGATACCATTGAAGGCAATGGGCGAGGAGCAAGGATCAGCTCCCAGGCAGCTCATCCTGGGGGACTTGAGTGTCACATCCCAGGGATGTGAGGGCATATTACGAGCAAGACTACATATCCCTGACATGAAAAAGCTAATCATGCAGGTTTGGGACATTTTATGTCTGCCCAACACATAGCCTCAAAACCAGTAGTACCATAATACTTTAGGGACCTAATTAATACAGCCCTGTATTACTGTCAGATGTGTCTGAGCATTTGAAAGTCGGGGCAGGATAAGCATAAACACATTTCTGTAGGAACAGCCAAAGAAAGAATCCCACCCGATTTGCAAAATGCTGGTAAAGCAGTTTGTTAAGTTTGAAATATTCTGGATGCAGTTATCTTTATTATTAAAAGAAGGGTTTTATTGTCCTAAATCACAAAGCCAGACTTGCCAAGAAGGAGTCTACTGAAATACCAGTCTCAGGACCCAAAGACCAAACAGAAACCTTCAAAGAGGGTCCCCAGGCAAAGTGCTAATCCATTTGTTTGTGTTGCTTAAGTCTTTCTTCATCACCACTGTGACAGAGGGTGCCTAGTGGTTTCTCTCTGTTCTCCTTTTGCATAAGATATTTGTTCTTTTTAAAAGGGAGTGCCTGGGGCATAAGCGATAAGGCAGGCACTTTTCCCTGGGAGCAGCAGTGAGGCAGAGCTGCCTGCAGGGCATGGGTATGGGTAAAAAAAGAAACAAAATCATACCAGGGTCAGAGGACCTATCACTCACACAGAGACAGGGAGCCAGCAGGGAGGAGGAGGGTGCAGTGAGAGCCAGCCCTATCCTGCAGACTGAGAGGGAACCTGTGGAATGCCTTGTACTCTTAAGTCTCCATGCTGCTTGCAGATAGCAAGGCAGAAAGGACACCCTGGTTTGGGATCCTGAGAACAACCTTAATGGGTTGATTCTCATGTCGCCCTGCTTCTGCCTGCTGCTCTGTGGGAGCAGAGTGCATCTTTCCAGAGTGGTTTGTGTCTCTGTGGCAGCGAGCAATCAGGTCACAACAGAGACATCAAAGATGTGCTGTTCCCACGCTAGAGACCTGCAAGATGAAAGCCCCTGAAAGACCCATTAACCATGGCAGCATCCAGATTCCCAGATGACACAACAGACCTGTGAAAAGAAGACTGATGAACATTTAAAGACTGTTGATCACTTGATATAGACATTACTATATCAGTTACTGCATGAGAAACTGCCTTTCACAGTACCTTCCTTTCTGCTACTGTCTTGCCATGACTAAAATGTACCAAGCAAGGGCTCATTCACATTTTCTTCTCATCTGCCACTTGTATTTCTTGATTATGCAAATATACTTTCTTAATATCTTTGTCATAAAATATTTTAAATGCAATAACATTTAAATATTTGCTAATTAGTCAAAGTAATATTAAAACATTGATGACAAAAATATATCTTCTTAATATCTGCTCAACATTGTATTTTCTCTACTGCTAGTATCTCAACAGAGAAAAAACCTGAAAATGTTGCTGTGAGATGGGGTCTGAAACCCAGGATGCCCAGGGATCCAAGAAAGCATGGCAACTGCTTAGAGAAAGCAATGGGGCAAGGAAGCACATTCACCATCAGACCCCAAAAGAGTAAAGCAGTTCATCCAGGAGGAAAGGGCTCACTGGCAAGGAGTGAGAGATGGAGGGAAAACAACAATCCAGATCTGTTCAGCTTCAGCTGTGCCAAACAAGCAACTGAACCAGACAGCCTTTTACTCACGGTGAAATGCTGCCATTTCAACTTAAGAAAATAGACATTGGGAGTCACAGGGAGAGGGAAGGTGAAGAGAAAATGTGGCCATATGGCTTACATTCAGGAGATCTACACACAAAAGATCTGGACTCTGTCTCCAGCTCTGCCTTACAGGCTTCATCAAGAGTCTGGGGTAAGTTACTATCTGTCTCTTCTGTTTCTCAGCCAAAGAACAGAAAAAATTGGCCAAGGAAAATAAAGTCTTGATTGCAATGGGAAGTCATGATATATCCAGGATCAACACTCACATTGAATTCAAAGATGCTGAAGAATACTCTGAGCACAACAGATTTATACTGAAAATATCACTCTGTATTTTAAAACACAGTCTTTCAGGCATAGAGCCCTCTATTATTTAGTGGAGAAGAAAACAGATTAACCTGTTTTCTTGAGGTGATTATTCTATTCCTTCCAGCAATTAACAGCAACAGAACAAAAAAAACAGGAAAACTGCAAGTTCCCATCCTGCTCTTCTGATAGCTGATGAGAATACCCAAGGACTTGACATTTGTCTGTAGCTGCCCACACAGATAAGGGAACTAGAATTGGACTGCACCCATGCTATGTCTTCTGGCACCTATGGAAGTAATAATGTGCTGTATTAAGCTGGACTGAGAAAGTTACAGATACCACCAGTGCATCATCTACTAGGTAAAAGGCAAGAAATAATGCTGGTGATGTAGACATATAAAACACATGACAGGGGTGACATAGAATTACACTAATCCCTAACAAGCTGATGAAATGTGGGCTCTGGCCTAGGAAGAGGGGAAGGTGGGAGACATGAAGAATATATAATACCCATAACACAGGGATAGGGAGAAACCTGAAGTGCTCACACAGCCCATGTGTTTAGGCTGGAGACTGAATGGGGCTGGCATTTCAACCTGTATGTGGACAGGATGTGGGACTCTCCAGGGGCTGTTGTGATCCATGGGGGATTCAGTGGCTTGAGCCTTGGTGAATGTGTGGGGAGGAGGACACAGCTCTGTTTGCAGCTGTGATACAGAGGGCAATTCTGCACAGCTGCCATACGTGGAGGCCTGGTGCAGGCAGCGATGCAGTTAACCATGGGCCTTTCCTCTAACCCGGAAAAAATTGCTGCTTTGCAGATCATACAGCTAGCTTGCCTGCTTGTCTGGATATGCAGGTACTTTAGCAGAGAAGGGAAAAACTCAAATGAGAGAACAAGTACGCCTTATTCAATGTGCATCTTGTGGTTTTGCAGGTTTTTCCACTGAAAACATTCCTCTGAATTTTTCTTAGTGACTAAGCCAAAATGGGTCAGAGAGGTATTTGTTTCACAGCCTTAGAAAAAACACTGCTGAGTGGTCTTCTCCATCATTATCAGTTCTCTGTGGTATCCACCCAGCACCTCCCCTCACTGACCCTTACCTGTTGCTGGCCACATCAACACACTCCTTGGGCAAGTCCTCTCCTTCTCTCAAAACAGCCTTTGGCTCTTCCTTGCCCTCCTCTTTCACAGTCCTGCAAACCACTGTCCCAGTTGTTCCTTCAGACAGTATTTCCTCCTCCTGTGTCAACTGTCCCCAACACTTTGCCAGCCCGTAGGTTGCCATTTTGTGGTACTGAGGGGAAGCCATCCTGTGTGGAGGTGACTAAGAGTGACTAAGTTCTGCAATATGTCCACCAGTAGGGAAGAGATTGTTTCTAATATTTCTGCCCAGATTTATTGGTTTAGCTTCCTTCCAGATGAACTCCCCTTGACCCTTCAGCACAAGAGAGACATGGAGTTCCTGGAGCAAGTCCAGCAGAGGACAACAAAGATTATTAAGAAACTGGAGCATCTCTCTTATGAGGAAAGGCTGAGGGAGCAGGGCCTGTTCAGGCTCGAGAAGAGATGACCAAAAGAGGACCTCATCAATCATCTTCAGATTTGAAGGGGGTGTGTCAAGAGGATGGATTCAGGTTCTTCTCAGTGGTGTCAAGCAACAGGACAAGAGGCAGCAGGCAGAAACTGATGCACAGTTTCTGTGTTTTATCTGAATATAAGGAAGATCTTCTTTGTGGTGCAGGTGACTGATCACTGGAATGGATAGCCCAGAGAGGTTGTGGAGTCTCCCTCATTGGAGATATTCAACAACCATCTGGACACAGTCCTGTGCTATGTGCTCTGGGATGACCCTACTTGAGCAGAGAGCCTGGACCAGATGACCCCACTGTGATCCCTTCCACCAGACCCATTCCGTGATTCTGTGAACAGAGGTGTCAGAACGCCATGTCCTTCTTCCATTTATGTTAAGGAGGACAATGGTTTCTACCCTATGTTGTTCTAAATCATCACTATCTCCTCCCCATCCTGGGAACTCAGGCCCATCTCAGTGCTGGACTTCTGTCCATGATCTGAGATCTGATTTAGGCACCATAAAGTTCATCCTGTGACAGCTATTCTGGGAAATACCTGAGAGATTTTAGAATTTTTTTTATTCAAAGTTCACAGGATCCCCAGAGGAAAGGAAGAAGTTCAGTCCTGCCTTGCTGTTCTAGTGATCAACCTCTGCAAGCATAAGGCACCAGGGCTGCATGGCCCAGGAGATGTCACTTCCCTTTGTGCTGGCAGTCAGAGGCCTCTCAGCACCTCGCACCCACTGCCAAGGGCAGAAGCAATGCTGACAAGGCAGAGTCATATGCACTCACATGCAGTGCCTGCTCCTCTTTTTCAGGGGAGGTGCAAAGGTTGTTCAGTCCTTCTGCAGTCAGATTCTCTGCAGCTCAGCAGCCCCTCACAGCCAGATCCATAACTCTGTGTGCAGTGGGACTGAAGTGACAAAGCTGAGGCTCTGAATTTCATGTACAAAAGTCTTGGTTCAACCTGCAGCAGATGGGGGCTAGTTTACCTCTAAGTAACTCTTTGTTGTTTAATGTCACACACAATGGTTCAGGGGAATACAATAAAAGAATGTTAGTCCCTTTGCTGAACATCCAGGTCTCTGTAACATTCTGCTTCTGGAGATGTTCAAATCCTTTCTCACCAAAGATGGATATGAAATTGTATCTTTCACAACACAACCCGCTTCCCTATTCCCTGGGGTAAAGACAGCAGCTCTGACATGCCTCTGCAGCCTCACTTTCCCGTTAGGTAAATTGAGCTTTCATCTTAGGTATTTTGAATGTCCTGTGAGTTCAGATGCTGCTGCAGAGCAGGGGTTCTCATACCACAGTATGTCTGCAATGCTGAGGTGAAAGGGAACCTCTTCATCCTGCCCTCTGTCAATTTGCATCTAGCACTTCCTCCATTTGCCAACCAAACCAGACTCCCTAGACTGCTCAAAACATCTGGGCCTCATACATCACAAGTTCAGGTCAGAGGTGACAAAACGGGGCACAAAACCCAAAAATGAAACAACAGATTGACCCATGCACATAATTCTGCCTCTGTTTTCTACCTCAACTGCCCTATCGCAGTGGCTGAACCCACCAAAGGTGCACTGCAGAAGCCTTTGAGCACAGGGATTAAGGCAGATCCTCTTATTCCACTGCACCATATCTGTGCAGGGACATCCTGTGTGCAGCTCCCAGGGCTGTCTGTGCTGTGTAAGTCCTGCAAAGTACTGCAGAACAGCTGGAGGAGGAGAAGGCTTTTCCTGTGACTTGCTTGTGGTTCTCAAGTTTGTTGGTTAGATGCAGAGCTCTGCAAGGTGCAGAGGGAATTTAACTCCCCAGCATACATAATGAAACTCCTGAGAAGTTATCCCTATAATTAGCTGTGTACACAGAGAGCACAGTCACTGGCGACCCTGCTTTTACTCCCAGGTTTGTTTGCAGAACCAGAACTTCATTAACGTCCTGTTTTGTTTCCCTGCAAGCACTGAGAATCACATCTCTGTGCCCAATTTCTGCAGCTGGACAAGACACAAACTTCAGGCACTCATGCAGCAGGTCAGGGCCCCCAGACTCTTTGGCCTGGACCATAGACAGCTGTGCATACACCAGAAACACCTACAATGCAAAGACTCCTCACAGATGTCTCCCCAGAAGACCTTTCCTCTCTACCATACCACAGAGAAAATAATAAATCCTTCCTAGGGAGGAGCAAGCTATTGCTGTAAAAAGGAGCAGTTTTCCAGCTGAGGGAAAATGATCAGGGTTCTTGGCAGAAGATACAGCCCTGCACATTCTAGGACTAGCATAAAACTGAGAGTTCAAAACCATTGCACATCACTGACATGAGGGTTCTGAAAGGTGAGCGTGAGTTCGCTCTGCCTGGGTTCTGGGCCACTGGGAGGTGCGCCATCTCTTATCCTCAAAGCTGTAGTGTGACAGGATCTAGGATGGGAGCCTCTGGCTCCCCAGTATTTCAGAGGGCCTAATCCCTGTGCTCACACCTTCATGCAGATCAACACCAAAGTTGCTTCATTCCAGTCCCGTGCTACAATCTCTGCCCATACCCAGGACAAAAGCAGCAAGGCATTCTGACACCTTAGACCCTTCCCCTTTCTCTGGGGCTAAGCTTTTAGCATCTATCCTATATTTCTATAGTCTTTTTTAAATGCACAAAAAACCACAAGGACATCCAGCAGAATTCAGGCATATATTTTTATATTTTACCCCTGTAGACACACTCATTCAAGAGGTCATCTAGTGCAGACAGTTCTCTTCCCTGGCCATACAGATGGTGAGAGCATGCCTTGCTCTGATCCACAACAGCCTCTCCTGGGTAAGATTACTGACAACAACATTTTAGGCTCATTCATTTTTGCTGCACCATCTCAGACCTTCTTATCTAGTGCTGCTCCGATCCCAAAGCTTCACAGGTATCTCCTATCCTGGTGACAATAGATATTGATGATGAGTCCATTTCCATAGGGAATGATTCTTAGCAACCAGCCTGACTGATTACACATTGTATTGGTTAAACTCAGAGAAAGGAGGTTTTTGAGCTTACTCACTTACAAATACAGAGACTTTGTTCTTAAGTGAAAGACAAGGGAAGTGGGAAATAACATTTGCATTAAAAAATCAGGCCATTCACTTACTGCTTTATTTAGTAAAATAAATTGAAAATGTCATGTGATATCAAGCAACAAATCTGTTTGTAGTATCAGGAAACGCTTACAGTGGATCCCAGCATGGCACCAAAACCCAAAAGAATGAGGGAAACAGATCCCTGGGAACTACTAGCTTTACCTCTGATATTGCCATTTCACTATGCCACCCTTTGCTCCAACAGAGTGACACAGAAGGACATATTGCAGGGCAATACCAGAGATCCCAAAGTACTGAAAAAAGAGATCTGGAGCCAACAAATGAGAAGGGATAAGAGACAAGAGATTCCTGGAGAGGACCAACAGTATATATGTACATAGAATGATGATGGGAATCCATGGCTGATTTGGCTCAGGAATTGCTGAGCTGTGGGGCAGAGTGAACTCTTCATACACCAGAAACAGACCCTGGCTACAGCCATTCTCTTGGCTGAGAGAGAATCAAAGTTCTTCATTGAGGGGCTTCTCAGATTTGTCTTCTTTCTAAAACACATTAGAGGCATGAAATCAGCTTTGACGTTACTTGGTTTCTCAGCATAGGGATAAAGAAAACAAAATAATTCAGATACCTCCCTCTGCTGTCTATGCCACTGCCCTTTCTCATTCCCATCACACAACACAATGTCCCTGTGCTACAGGAGGATGAATTTTGACAGAGAGACTTTTAACATTGAATGAACATTGAGATTTAATTGTGCTTCTCCCAGCAGAGACCTCTGATAGAGTCCTAAGGCCCTATCTGTACACTCTGTTCTGTAGTCTTCCTGATAGATCTAATTTCTATCCATGCCACTGTTTCTTTGACCTGTTCTCATATGCTGCCATCCATCACCTCCCTTCTCAGCATCTGAAAGCACCCTTCAGTTTGTCTCCCTAGCTGCTGTTCCTGAAAGATAGATGCTTCACAGAGACCTTCATACACCTTCAGAGATCAGTGAATTCTTCTTGCTGTAGACTAGAAGGCAGAGGTCAATGAAGAAAGAGGCTCTGCAAAGACATCCATCTCTGCTCTACCCTAAATCTAATGCTTCTCTGATATTCAGGTGGAAATGTACATGAAAGAGAAAGTGACAGGGATGGGGAGGAGTTCAAGGAACTGAAGTAATCTTCAACAGCCTGGTAAACAACAGCATCAGGATGCCCTTTACCTTTTGCATTCTTTGTAGGAAATGATTACAGAAGTCCTGTACATGCTCAGTGGAGATTTCCTCCACAGTCAACACATCATGCTCATCATCTGGTGTGTGGAATATAGCCAGAGCTGGCAGCTGTGACTTCTTCAGTTGAAAGTATGACAATACTCGTTCATTGCTCTTCAAATTGCTGTCTAACAGGATAAAGAGAATCTGTGATGGAAATACGAAAGAAAATGTGAGAAAAACAGAAGCTGAGACAGAGAATAGATCCCCAAATAGTGATCATATGAAGATTAACAGTGATATTTTTATAAAGAGTTTGAGAAAACCATCCATACTCTGTTAGGACAACATTTTCCTTTATTGGGCTAGATAGCCCACTATCTAACAGCTCCATGCTGTGCATTTGTCTGTATTTTATCAAGTCCAGACTTACGCTACCAAATACACAATATTTTCTTTTGTCTTCTTTAAAAATATATCTACAGAATGACAGGAAGGCAGTGTCCACTTCTATTCTCTTAATGGATAAGGAAACAAGATGCTTCCTTATCTATTAAGAGAATAGACATTATCTTTTATCTTTTATTTTAACAGCAAATGTCAACAAAGGTGAATCCTCTACTTGCATGTTATTTGGATAAGATGCTCCCATCCCTGGAAGACCCAGTGTAAAAAATGGTTTTGGTGTGGGAATAATCAAATTCAATGGCAAGAATGTAGGAATGAATCCTCCAAGGATAAGAACATGAGAGTACCAAAACCAAAGGACATAGTGAAGTGAGCCGCAGTGAGCACAAATGAGGATGCAATGATTTGGGAAACAGAAGTTGTTGGCAAGACACCAATGTCCATACAGCCCAGCTCAGTGGAGCATTCAGACCTGAGGAGAGAAGCTCAACATGAACAAGCCAGGATGAGAATGACCTACAGTCATTATAAAATGTATAAAAGAAAATAAATATAATAGTTAAACAATTTAATCAGTGACCTGATTAAATAGTATCCCTCAGCAGATGAGATCCAAGTCAATGAAATAAACACTCAGCTAGCATGTATAATTTTATCTTCTTTTTACCCTGTGCAATCTGCTGGGCCTAGCATATGATAAACCTATGGACAAGGCTATGGCTCCACTTACACAAGAAGAGTTTAAAAAAAGAAGAAGCAATGTAATGTGAAGATTATATGCCCAGTTCCCAGGCTATGACTAATGTTTTTCTTTCTTTTCAATGAAGAACACTCAAGTTAGTTTCAAACTTGTTTTCTTCTCTAAAAATAAACTTCATAAATCCTACATTCTTTACTTACTAAATTTACATTCTATAAAGAACAATTATATCTGAAAACTTTCCTAGGCAACAGCCTATGGGAAGGAGGGATAGTTAGGCTGTTGTAAGGTTGAACTTCAGTTTTATAGTGAAAACAGAACCAGGAACAGCACTTTCACTGGATATGTGTTATTCAACATTTGTAATTTTTCTTTCAAAAGTCGAATGTGCCCCAAGAGCAAAAAGCTAGTGAGCAGACAGGTTGTGGGGTACTTCTACCAGAGTGCCTTCTTTTTTTTTTTGCAGGATAAAACACCAAGCTAGAAAAGGGTCACATATTTAAGGTTCACAGGTCTAAGGACATGATCGAAGAGGCTTTCCAATGGAACAACAGAATATAATATTTTAGAGCTCTCTTTTCAACCAGAAAGCTAGGAACAGAGGCTAATGTTGGAGGGAAGCACTTTCAGAGTGTCAGTACAGTAAATGGTACTGCATTTTCACGGTACATTCAACAGCATTGGGTTTCTTTATAAGAGATAGACTAAACAACAATATGCTTTTAAATCAAATGTTAAAGAAGTTATTAAAATAAAAAAAAAGTATTGTTGCATCACTTCCTATCTCCACCACCTTTAAAGCAGATAAATAGCATTTTTAAATAGTAATATGAATTAATGTTAGTCAATATTCTTCACTTCCTCAAGCTTCCAGACTTGTGCTAAAACACACAAAACTTAAAAGCTGTACATATTTTATCCATGAAGACCAAGAATAGAGTAAGAATAAAAGAGTGAAAAGGTTGAGGTTTAGAACTCTAAATGCTTTCTTCTTCACAGGAGCAAACAGAAACCCACAAATGGGCCCCTCAGCTAGAAAGGCTGAGATATCATCATCATTCAGAGTTACTGACTTGGATCTCTCTAATGACTCCCATTTGGCTCACAGAATCACAGCGTGCCAAAGTACAGTAAAGTTTCCTTCTCTGCCTATATTAAAAAAATAGAGGAAAGAGAGCAATTGCTTTTGGCCACTGCAGCTCAGACGATGACACCTTAATACCTAGAGAATGATGCATGCCTGAGAAGTCTGTGACATAGGATGGGTCCTCTTTCAGAAGAAGGACCCACCATGCACCCTGTGCTGGTTGTGCTCCAGGAGTCCTGCCAGGACCTGTGTGGTCTCAAGGCCATGCCTGTGGGGCAGAAGGTAGGATGTGTTTGCCCAGAGGCCACAAGCACTGGAACCATGATCTCCACAGCAGCTGAAAACCAAGAAGGTTTCTCAGTTGGCACATTCCCATGACAGATGCCATCTCGTGGAACTGGCATTTTCTAATGAAGTATTTATTTTGTTCTGAGATTCCCAGTCAGCTCCAATCATAAAGAATGAATGCAGTAACCATGAAAATTTATAGAGACCATGAGGCAGGATTCACATTGCCTAACCTCTGCAATCCAGATCCTAGTCTTGTCTCAGCCAGTCCTATACATAACATCTACAATAAACAGACTGGCACTTTATTCCATCTATTTTAGAAGAGAAGGAAACATGCCTGTCCTTCTCCTTTGCACTGAAAAAGAGACTAAAACCTTTACTCAGATAACTTACCAAAGCTACAATTCACCAGAAAGAAATCTCACTTATAATGGCAACTCTAATGTCACTGTTAGAGATCAGTTAGTTCCATCCCAAACAGAAAGCTCATTGTCCATTTCATACTATCCTGCACAATAGGTGGTTAGGTGTTTTAAATTCCAAGATTATTTCCATTAATTTTTTTCATTTTGTAGCAATCTTCTTGCCTGTGTTCAGAGATCTGCTGCTTCAGGCAGCGAAGGATATCCTGCATGAATGAGAAACCTCTGACACAAAATGTCCCCTTCACACATGATATTATCTCTGCACTGTCACTTGCAATAATCCGCCTTCCATAAATTTGTACACTGGTGCTTTATTGGTTTCTTGACAACTTGATTCCTAACCCTAGTGCTTTTAGAACATCGAGTTCCTGGTAGATACTAAGATATGGAATTATGTTATCGCCCAAAGAATTAAAATTAATTGGAAATAGCACTGCAATGATAGAAACCAAGTTGACATTGCTTGGTTTTTCCTCCAACAAAGACAAACAGAAAGGATGGTCAAGCCCTATATCCAGTGTTTGACCTTGAACTTCAGAGACCTGCAGTTCACTGTTTTGCATAAGCAAAAAGATCAAATTGTATTGTTTGAGTAATTTCTTACATCATAGTATATCAAAGCAAAACAAAAACATCAGTCATGATTTTAAAAAAAGACAGTTATAAAAACAACTACTGCAGATATCTATTAATTAGCTAAGACATAAAAAGTCTGTATTTACAGGCTCCTCTGTTTATGGCTAAAAGAGGCATCTCTAAATATTATCTCTCTCAGTTCTGGAGCCATCAGTGTCTGACAAGAAGAATAAAAATTGTATGAAAGATTGTCTTCAAGAGAAAGGGTGTCATCTTTTCATTTCCATGGAAGAATTCCTGAAGGACACCAGGAGTTTCTTGGAATGCAAATCTAAACAGACCTACATCTAAATTAAAAGGGAGTTTACAAACATCCCTAACCAAATCATTTTGACATTGGTAACCAATTATGTCAGCTTCATCAAAAGCTGCTTTTGTTACTCCCAGCATAACCTTACTGAGATTTCTGCAAACACCCGTGAGTTACACCAGCTGTAATTATCATGTTATACTCTGATACTGTGGAAAGAAAACTGAGTATGACTATTCTAGTTTGGCTCAGCAATACAAACTCTGACATCTCCTTTCCAGTGCATTTCATTTCCTTGCCTGGACTCTTGGCAGTACTTTCTCAAATAAGCACATACTTGATAAAAGATCCAAGAGGGCTGGTGGATCTCCTCCTGCAGCTGCAGTGCTCTGAACTCTGTTCACTGTTATCTACCCTCAATTGTTTTCCAAAGTGTGCTAGAAAACTACCATATTTTTTCTTATTGCTGTCAGCTTCTGCTGCTTTAGCATCATCTACCATTTGCATTTTCCTCTCCAACATTTTATAGCGCTCAGGTTCCACAATAAAATTTAGAAAAATCTAGACTGCCTCCAGGCACTCCCTGTTGCTCCAGGTTCAGTTCAGACTGTTTTCAGATAGAAGTCATCACCATGCTGCCTCATGGATCCTCCAGCTGAAAATTGCAGGTGGCCCTCAGGCAGAAGTGAAAATATCATAAACCAGAGGTGAAAGGGCCATAATCCAGAAACTGGCAGGTGAATCACTTCCTCATAATCCATTAACAGTTGGACTCAAACATCTTAGGGGTGTTTTCTAATTTATTTCACAATTCTATTGTTTTTCTTCAAGCTATGGGGTCAGTCAGCAGCAGCAGCAGTTCTCCTTCATCTCTCCGTCCAAACAACAAGTTTCTCTTTTCCCTCTCACTGGTGATGACAATGACAACGGCTGCTCTTCCATCAGCATGCAGCAGAGATGTGCAACAGGATCAGTACCCCCTCTCCTGCTTAGGAACCCTTTCAAGGCTCTGGCTTGTAGAAATGCTGCAACACACACCAACTATCCCCACTGTGTTCTGGCACTCTGCAGTCACTGTAAAGCAATGCTGGATGCAGTGGTACATGCTCACAGGGAGCCTGAACATCTCTCCACTGCACAGTAATGATTCCTTGCTCAAACCACTGGTAGCACTAACCCCTCAGCTCAAACAAGCCTTCCACCACTATCCCACAAGACAGAAATTATCCACTGGTATTCCTGAACAAAATTTAAGTCAAGAATCTTGCAGATTCAGACAATCTGCAAGCCACTAAAAGGCAAAATCTAATCGATACTTATTTTTAAGTAAACTTCAATTAACTTGGTAGTTCCAACAACACGTAACTTCACATAAGAAAATCAGCCAGCAGGGATTTTCATGGTATTGTGCAGTGGCTGCCACTGATACCCAAACTAATTCAGGTCTTTCTATATGACAGAGCAATGGAGACAAACCTAAGTGAGCATTTCATTCTGTTTACTCCTTACTATCCAGATCTAAAATTCAAACAGAGGAACCCTAGCACTCTCTTGCTGATTTCTAGGAGGGCATTCCAAAACACAATTTACTCCTCAGAGTGTCACTCCTTTGGGAAAAACAACTTATTAAACTCTAAGTCACTTCATCTCTCTGTCCTCACATACCACAGCAGTAAAGTGGAAATAATTAGTCAAACCCCCACATTTTTAATGTTTATATTTTACTCTGGCAAACTGCAGAGTAAAATATATGCAAACTCAAACCAAATCCAACTGATTTGGTTGGAAACTTGCCCGCACAAATAAAAACCCCTAGATTTGGCTTGCTGAGAATTCATAAATTGTCTGAACTTCAGTACAACATTTTATCCAATGTTTTGTGAAGCATTTCTAGGAAAATTATACCCATTTTCTCAGATCTAGGCAAGTCACATGAAAACTAGATGCAGCTGCATCAGCAAAGGATAATGATGCTAGTCTTAGAAGAAATAGTTGCTAGGTGAAGACCTGTATCAGACCCTGCTTCTCATGCAGAACAGTGGCAATGGTGTCACTTCAACACACATCTCACAATAGATAAATACAATTCTACAGATAAATGAGTTTTCTTTTGTAACTACATATTCATCAAAGCAAAACATTTTTGAAGAGACATTTTGATTTTGATGTGTAGTTTCTACCTAGTTCTTTGCCAATGGTTAGAAAAGATGTAAAGGTTCCAAAATAGTCCTGCCATAAGCAAGTCTCAAGACTTTTGAGATTGCATGGTTCTGAGGTGGTCCCTGAATTTGAAGGTGAGGGTATACTTGATTTCTAATCTGTTCCTTCAATACCAAAACCAGATGCATACAGATATTCTAGTTATCAGATTCCAAATCTTTCCAGCTCCACATTTCTCAAAGGAAGACCTCTTTATGCCTCTCAGCTCATCCACCCCCACTTCTGTGATATTCTGCCCCCTCCCGTCTGCTGTTCTACCTTGCCACAAATGCCTTCCTGTTGCTCCCAATCCTCCTTTGCTTGCAAGTTCATTCCTCTGTTCCTTGGACACAAATTCCAATGTAATCCGACTGCTGGCAGAGAAGCAGACATAGGATGATTTACTGGGAGCTCTGTTCCCAGAGGGATGGGATTCAGGCAAAATTTCTCTGAAACACCTCATCTATCTCATCACCTTAGTGTGGGAAATCTAATCAATAAATTTGTAGCTCCTTTAAAATTGCCATTTCCAGAAGTCTAAGGGTAAAGAAGCATTGACATTATTTCCTATCTGGTCACTTATACAAGGCTCCTTGGTGTCCTGCAGGCTGCAGATACAAATTCACCTCTTACATCAGTGGGGCCCAACTGTTGCCAGATTAAAGGGCAGCCAGCTGTGCGTCATCTCCTGTTACAAGGGAACATAACTGGATTAAATGCAACAAAGTACACGATGTTTCACCAAGAGAGCAGATGAGCAGGATAGGTGGCAAAATGGCAAAAGGTGGACAGAACACACCCCTCCATTTAATTATCCAGATAATCCTCTGTTCCTGCTGATTGATCTTTGCTCAAATAATTCACAGGAGAGATTATGCCCTCCCCATTCATGGCAGAAATCACTGGGGATTTTTCCTCCCTAACAGCCCCTCTTTCTCTCTGTTTGCTCTTACCTTCCCCTTGTAGAGCTCTGCCACTGCCCGAAACTTGCGCATTCGCTCTGGGTGCTTTGGAGACATCTTGTCTGTGATCAGGAGGAGGTTAAACTGGAGTGAACTCTGCATCACACCTATTGCTGTCTGCCCAGCAGAGAGGGAGAAACATGGGCAAGGAGATGAGAACACCCAATTGGCATTGAATGCAGTGTCAGAGGGACATGAGTCAACATGGCTCAGCTGTGGTTTCTTTGCAAATCAGCATTACAAGCAGGACAGATTTCGTCAAAGCAGGGGGGATCCAATCTGGGCTCTTTGCAGAAGCTCTTAGCCTCCTGGCTTTGCTCATTCCCCAGACAAGAGTCTGAAGGCCACAAAGGTCCATCACTGGCCTTAAGATTATGACTAGGCAAGAAGAGTAGGATTAGGGCAGAATACAGGAAGCTGAAGACTAGAGCAAGGATGTGAAGAGCAAGGCCAGCAAACACTGAATATAAAGGTGTCCTAAATCACTGAGGTCCATCATCTGTCTGAAATATGAACAAAATAGTAGGAAGGACTCGTGATTTCAAGGTTGGTGTTTTCTTATTTTCTTTCTTTAGTGTTACACTGTATGTAGATTGGGGATCAGTCCACAGTTTCAGCAACCTAGTGGCCTGGACATTCCTGTGTGCTGAGGGTTAAAATTGGCTCTGCTGTCCCACAGTGAGAGGAGACTCTGGGCAAGGGCCAAGCGAGCACTACACACCGGCCCTCTGTGATGAACCAGGGTTGGCACTGCCCAAGAAGCCACACCACCATGTCCACGAACTCACTCACTCATCATCTCACTTCTCCTTCCGCCTGCTTCCTGCAGGCCTGCAGCCTCTCCCTCAAATTAAACAGAAGTGGGGCCAGACCTGCTGCCTCCCTAGTGCCACCTAAACCACAGAGGCACAGACTCTGCAGCTCCCTGCCAGTGGGAGCAGAAAGTTTCCACATGTTCCAGGAGTAACAAGAAAGGGGTCATGGAGTACATGCTGGCAAGGACCGTGAATAACAGAGCATCTAGTTTTGGCAGACGGGACTTTGCTGTTAGCTTAATGTTTATCAGATATTTTGTATCCCTTCACTTTTCTGATGGTGCGCAGCTGAGGCAAGAGACAGTAGAGGCGTTGCAAGCTAAGCTGGAAAACATTAGAGGAGCTCATGGGAGAGGATGAGAACTGAAGGTGAGGGTGAAGCCAGCCAGCACCAAGCCCCTTGACAAGGCTGGGGTGAGAGCAGACGAGGTGGGGGTGGCGGTACCTCCAGCAGCTCCACACAAAGGTGTGCTTGTCCACACAACTTTGTGTAAGAGCAATCAGCAGAGCTCATCAGCAGGGCTGGATCACATCTGACTCTCCTGAAAAGTCCACAGGGTAAACATTGCCTAAAAATTCCTAAAGTATGTGGGAGAAACAGTAAGGGCCCCAAGATGGGAAGAGAAACTCTTGGCAGCACTTCATGTGAGCCATGTGACCCCATTATCTGCTGAAGTGCAGCATTCTTGGATGCAAACAGCATATGCACTGGGAATAAATATTTATGAAAAACCAAGCTACCTTAGGGAAGCTGGGAGAGCTTTGGGCCAAGGACTACAGGAGGCAATGTTAATTGCAGCACCTTGATAGAGCTCCAGAGTGTCTGCGGGAAAATAACTGTAACAACATCTGTTCTGACAGTCAGGGTGGAGGGGACCAGCTGAACAGCTGAGGAATTCTCAGACAGAGAGACAGCCTGAGTGCAAACAGGACACCATGCAGTGAGAACCCAAAGCATCAACAGAAATTCATGAAGAAAGAGACTTTGTCCCATTAATTGCAAAAGGATCTAATAGGAGTTTCAAGGTTTCAGGAGGTCTGGGAAATCACAAAGATGAGAACGTCATCCCTCTTGATGTGACTTGGATGTTCTTAAAGGGCTGTTAGGCCAGTGGGGCAGGATAAAGCAGTCCCCAGAAATGTTTTGTTATTTCAAAATGTATTTTTCCTTTTTAAAGATGAATAAACAAAAACAATCTTTTTTTTTTTTGAGGCAGGGGAGGGAGTAGTTACAGAAAAAAAAAAAAACAAAACAGCCTCCTACCGTATTTCATTGAGGAAAAAAAATGTTAAATTTCAAAACAAAATACTGTTGCTGGTTGCAACTGAACTGACTGAACGCATCTGTTCTCTTAGAAGATCCTTATCTTGAGAAGGTATAGCTCTGAAACAGGTTGGGCCATTCCTCTCTGATAGAGGCTGAACCTGGTGAGCACTGTTATAGCTATCCAGAAGGCCACAAAATACCCCATCAGCAATGATAAAATGCTTTGCAGTAGCTGGGGCTTCTAAGACCTACTGACTCCACAGCAATGAGACCAGGGAACTGCTGAGATTTCAGAGGAACCTAAATCCTTGGTCAACCTCTACAGCAGGGAGGAGAGCTGGGACTCTACCACCATCAGTCAGATGGGTAAGCCAATGAAGATGGCCAACATGGGAGCATTCTAAGCATGATATTGTGTGTGGTTTGTTTGTTTACTTGTTTGTTTGTTTTGGTGGTGGTGGTGGTTGTTGAACTGATGAATTCTGGAGGAATGATGAAAGGGATGGGAAAGATTTTGCTTGGGAAGTTCCCAGCCTCCTCTTGAATATGCATTCAAATATCTGGGCTTATATCAAGCCCTGTGTTCTGAGTGATCCAGAAAAGCCTGTCTTCTGAGAGCATGTAATTTGAGATTCCATGTTTCTCAAGGCTTGTCAAAGAGAGGGCATTCTGGCGGGGCTGGCTCTGCAGGCATGGCACAACACAATGAATGTCCATGGGAGGAAGCAGCATAGTAGTAAGAAATGGAGTTGTCTACCCCAATTTACTAGAAAACCAAAGGAACTGTGATGACCCCTTCCTCTGCTACCACATTCATGCCCCAGCAAGTGTGCTTCCAGTCCACGTGTGGAGCAGCAGTGAAGAGCTGTGTGGGCTCCTCAATCCCATCTACACTATTGCTCCAATCCTCTCACAAATCTGGATATGCAAACTGGGGCCACAGGATACCATGAGAAGAAGACCCAGCTCAAGGGTGAGGACTGCAGGGAGTTGATAATTACCACAGGGCTGTACTCTGTCACCAGGCGGAGCTCGTTCATCCGAACAAAGCGAGTCAGCTTCTTGGCATCAACATCTCTGTTGTTCATATCCATATCCCGTCGGTCATTGTCTACCTAAAGACAGGCAAAGACACCTACAGTCACAGCTGTCCTCTTCTCTCTGCACCTCCTCCAGAGGCACTGACTGCACTCACGCACAGAGACACGCACCCTCTGGGACACCACCATCCTCTCTTCCCCCACTACACAATCCCCACTTCTTCCCATCACCACTTCTGGAGGTCTAGAACCTACAGGGACCAGCCTGCACTTTGAGATAAGGATCTCCCAGCCTTCTCCAGCCTCCCAAAGACAAGACAAACTCATGGTATAGCAGAAATCTCTTAGGACTCCAGATATTCCTACACTACCACCTCTCAATTCACTGGAGACAGAGAATTAGCTGACAAACTATTCTAAGCATTGTGGAGAGAGGTCATTAAATAGTCTAACTCCTCACATCAATATTTTATGTCCCTTTTAAAAATGTTCATCTGCTTATTCTGTTTCTTCTACAAGTAATAAACATTGGCATCACCCGGTATGGAATTCCTGGAAACATTGTGCAAGCAGAAAATCTCTCCAATAAAAAGAGGATTTTTCTTCCAGTACAGCAGGAAAGAAAAAAAAAAGAAAATAAATTAAGCCCAGCATATTTCAGCTTTAGAGGAAAATCCATCCTGCCACACATCTCCCCACACTTCCTCCTCTCAAAATGATGTGATTTTATTGAGATTTTCATGACCTGATAAACAGAAAAAAAGCAGGAAACCAATGAATAATAGCAGTACACCAGAGTTTAAGGGCAGAGTTCCTGTGCAGTACCATCACAGGATGTGACTGAGTTAAGCCATGGGGACAGCAGTCTCTGACATGAAGTCGGATCAAAGTTTGGGATTTGAAAGCCATTGATACACATGTTGATTGAGGTCTTGGGGCTGAGGAGCAGTCCACATGCACACCCCAGATTCTATTCTCTGTGTCTGGGCAACATCTGAAAGTTCTTGTGTTAGTTTTTCCAGTGGTGTGCAGACATCTAAAGTAATTTTTGCTGTTCCATGGTCATTGGCAAGGTCACCCGCCCTGTCTGACAACACAAGCTGGTGCTTTTCAGACTGTGTGGCCTGATTCCTCTCACAGATTTTCCTCCCGTAAACATGAAAGGGCAGCTCTGCTCAAGTAAATAAGATCAGGATAGTGCAACACCTGGGTGGGTGAGATCAGACAGGCCTTGGGAATCAATCTAAAGAAGCCTGGACTCTACAGAAAGTCCTCTCTTGACTTTCATGGACTTCTGGAAACATCTGATTTCCATTTGGGGATAATAACATCTTGAATCTGCACTCAACATTTATGTTTTTAAGAAAATAAGGCTGGAAAATAGCCTGCATTTAATAGTTGAAGCTCTAGTCAAAATGTCTTTATCACTTCATGTAATTAGGTTGTTAGCATCTGCTGATTATGTTCCTTTTAGGTCTGTCAGGATTTCTTACTGGAATAAATCAGTTTCTTTCCCCTATATACAAAGAAGTCTCACCAGTTGACACAGCCTCTCCTACTACTGTAATTATAGTTTAAGCATTGTGTTTCATACACTGCAAAAGCAAAGAAAAAATTAATTTATGCCTCTGATTCACTTCTATCCTGGTGACGCATCTCTGTATCCTTCAAATGAGTATTTGATTCCAAGTTCTGGTATTTGTACTTTTAAAATTCCTTTTTATCTCTGACCTCTTACTCCTACATTATTCAGTAGTGGATAAAAGGAAAAATAATAATTTAAGAAAAATTGACAATCAGACAAGTGAATTGTCAACCATATTTGAACCTGACTAGTGTATTATTTCATTGGCTGTTTTTTTTTCCATATTAAACGAGAGTTCAGTTGCAAAAACTTGACTCCAAACAAAGAATATTCAATATAATACAAATTCAAACAATCCAAACACTTTCTTTTGTCAAACTCTCTCTCAGTGCTGTCATCCTCACTATCCTCCACAGTGCAAAAACAAAGAATCTTTTCAATATTTTTGGAAGAAAACCACAATGACTAAGAACCAAAATTGAAATGGGTGTTGCTTAAAATTGCAACATCTAGCAAATAAAAGGTTAAATAAAAGGGCCTGCCTATCTATTGCTCACTCTTAGATCATTCTTTTTTTTTATTATTTGGATAATATCAGTGGTAAACACGGTGCAGGAAATGATGAGGGGGAAAAAGAGAACAAACTGTCTTTGTCCAATCTTTGTACAGGCCAGATCTAGAACTTGGCCAAGCTGCCATATTTAGTTTCCCTAGACCATGTAGGGTGTATCCATTTCTCCCCACTTCAAGCACTTAGAGGTCAGGTGTCACAACACTTCACTGGCTTTTAGGACATCTTGTGATGCCTGGGGTCCTGTTCCTCTTTAGACACACCTCCCTCTGCAGTTTTCAACTGCCATGCTTGTGAGAGAAGGGGCAACATGGGGAAATTGATGTAACTGCTAGAATACTTGCTCTTAGCTTTTCTCAGTACTTTTGCAGCAAGTACATAGCTCTTCCCAGTATCATCTTAAATTTCAACAGATATAGCTGCACTGAGACTACTACATTGGGCTATCTGCACTTAGAGTCAGCAGAGATTTGACTTAGCACAGCATCCATCCCAAAGAAACTCCAAAGCAAGATTTCTAATGCCTAAAACATATTTAGGAAATGAGTCTGCAAACCACGGTGTAGGGCGGCACAGTATCTCTTAACTGCAGAGACCTAGTCTGAATCTGTTTTCTATCATGATGGAAAAGTTTTGTACCCTCAGAGACAGCTTTGCCTGCCTAAAGTGACACTTGACAAGTTTTGATATCAAGCCTGCTGTGTTGATCCATTGTAACATAGACTCTAGACGCTTTTCATGTCTCAGGACACTTTCCAAAACCACAGAAACCCCATCCAAGTAAATGCCAAGCTCTGAGCAGGTCATGTAGAAACACAGGCATTGCTCTTTGCAGAACACGCAGCGCTGAACCAGATCCGTCGGGCAAACACCTAAACAGGAGAATCTTACCAGGTATAATTAACATTACATGTCTCAGTGGCAGGCACTCTGCAACTGAAAAGCAAAAGCCCTCTTTGGGGCAGGAAGAGGGATGTACTTTGAAGTGGACAGGCAGCGTGGCTGCCAATGAGAACCCTATTTTTGGCTTCCCCTACGGAGAGATGAATTTTATGCTTTTTACCGTTGTATGCACTCGTCCAAGACCCTCTCCCACCCACACCAGAGCTCTGGGGGACCCGGAACGAGACCCTTATACCGGAGACGCAAGTTTTTGCCCGGCAGCGTGTTCCCGGGAGGAAGCTGCTCGTGATGCCGCCCACGCCACGCCGCGGGCCCACGCACCCTGCGGAACAGCGCGACAGTGTTCGCCGAGGCGCCGTAGTGGGACAGGACGGCGGCGCTGCTGCTGAGGCCGAAGGGCACCTCCGGGATCTGTCCGGCCGCCAGGCGAAACTGGTCCGCTTCGGGGCTCTGGGGGTCCTGCGGAGGCAGAGGAGGGAAGATGAGGGGCTGAGCCCGAACGGGGCCCCGGGGGCCGCCTGGAACGGCCACCGGCTCCGGCCGCGGGCGGGACGAGCGCGACACCTGCCGGCCGCTCTGCTCCCGCTGGGAGCGGTCACCGCCGCCACAGCCTGAGCGGGCAGGCTGCTCCGCGACCCGGGAACCCGCCAGGATGGTGCTGAGCCCTTGGGCACTCAAAAGCCAGGGGACAAACCCAGAACACAGATGTAGTACGTTTAAATATGTATATGTGTGTACGCGCGCGCATGTATGTATAAGTGTGTGTTTATAAAATACATATATATAAACATCACAATTTTTAAGCTAACCTTGATTCTAGAGTCAAGGGGTTACAATTTTGAACACCTTGCATTATCAGTACCATAGGTCCTTTAAAAAGATATCTTAGGTACATCCTGTAAAAAGTAGCTAATTCAGGTATATCAAAGGACAGAAATATGCAATTTCTCAGTATTTTGAGGTCCATTCTCTTTCCTGCAGAGAGTATTATCTACCACTAGCCTTTACCTGTATTAAAGCCTTCCTTGCTATTCCCATTCCCAACTTTTCAGTGATGTATTTCTGATACTTCTATTTATTGGATATAAATTCTCAGGACATGGTCTCTGCTTGGAATTGATTTGTTTTTCTTTTTAGTTTGAACTGCCAGCTCAGCTGTTTCTGAGCCCAGAGAGAATGGAAAACAAAATTTTTTGTTCATTCCAAAGAAAAACATCTCTCATTACCTGTTTTGGAAATGCCAGTACATCAACATTGCTCTGGTGAGAACACCAAAGCCTAGGGTGGGAATAAGCTTGCTGAGTTTTGGACCATTCCTGGGAAACCTGGGGTTTAATCAGGCCAAGCATGGCCCTTTCTCAGAGACATGCGGGGTTTCTGGAGCAGTGTGCTGAGTTTCCATCACAGCATGCTGTTCCTAGTCAGGGAGGCCGTGCTCATTATACAGGAAGCTTGCCGAGCCACATACTGCAGTGAACTGAAAGGCTGCAGCAGAGAAATAATTTATGGTGAGCAGAGAACATGGACTTTACTTGGATAAATACACTTTCAGGCCGAGAGCCAAGCCTTCATGGCACATATACGTCTTTATCTACTGTTCAAATTCAGCCCTGTCATGCTTCAGGCACTGAATGCCCGAGATGTCGCTGGCTGCTGCCTCGTGCTCCTGGCAGCTGGGACTGCGCGGCAGCAGCCTCCTGTCTTTCTCTGAAGAATGCAAACCAGTGGAGGGAGGTCACTGTGGCACAAGACAAAAAGAGCCATGTCCCTGTTGTAGCTCAGGAGGAGGCTCTGGGTACAGCTCTGCAGCAAACCCAGCCAGCTACCCTCGGGGAAGGAGGCGTCTCGGCACTTTCATTCTGTGTGTGCAGATTGCCTGGCTGGTTTGTACAGCTTTAGCGCTGCAAGAAGCTCCAACTGTCTGCAGGCACCGAAGTCGAGGCAGCTGGTGCTCTATGATCAGTGCTTACTAGGCCCCTGGGGCATAAGACTCCTGTGCTCACAGACTTGTTGCTGCCCACACTGCACAGGCAGCACCATCAGTCCTCACTCTGTGGTGGGCTGTAAGATGCCACTGCCCCATACCAAGGGCATGATGCCTCCCTAGACTACCCTCTAGCCCCAGGTACAGGGCAGAAGGAGGAAGGTGCTTGCAGAAGGACCTGGTTTTGAAAGCCTGAAGCCTTCTCTGATGTGAGGCAGTGTGTGGACAGCAGAAGAACAAAACAGAGTTCAAAGAAAACATGGGAAAAGGTGCAACTTGGAGACCTTAAAAGAATAAGGATCCTGTTAAAGAGGCCTCTGTTTTACAGTGCTGTAGCTCAATACATATTTTCCTTATATTTTCTGAGGAAAAATACTCATGCCATTTGGGGGGTGGGGGGCAAGGGACTCTTGTCTGTCACTCACCTTTGAATTCAGTGGAATTTAGATAAAAAGCGACAGAGATCTCAAGGATATCTGCTCTGGGGAACAAAGAAGTGAGACAGAGACAATGCCTACATCTTCCCTATGAAGAGGCTGCAGCCTGAGTCCAAACTCTTTTGGACTTCAGCAGACCAGCACTATCACTTTTCCCTGAGATTTGGTTTCCTCATCGCTATCACACAGGCAGCGCCTTACTCTGTCTTTGCTGACGACAACAAATAACCGACGTTCCCACTCACCCCTCACCAACACTGTTTCTTTACCACGCACATTTCTTTGTTTCTTCCCCTGCAGCATTTCCCTCTCTCCTGCTCCAGGGCTCCTACAACCTCCTTCATCTTGCTCCTTTCCTCCATCTCCTTTTCTATGCACAGATCAAATTCCCTGTCTTCTCTCAGTTAACCATCACCTAATCCCTCCACATGCTTGCCACAGCCCCAGCACTTTTTTCAACAACAGCTGCCTTTGGCAGGTGTTTATACCATCATGCTCTCATCAGAGTGGGATAGAGCTGGCAGAGGGGAAGTGCTGTGAACACACCTGGAAGAATCCAATGACTGCCACCTCTGCACTGCTGATGAAGGCTTCGGCATCTGCGATGTTGTTTAACAGGGTAAGTTTCTCTGTGGCGCTGGCTGTGCCTGCAGAGCATAAGTCAGGGTTGGGCAGAGTGTACACAAGGAGCAGCTCAGAGAGGATCCCCCCAAAACACACACAAGTATCACAACCTTACAAGCTTACCCACACATCTCTCCTGCAAGCTCAACACAGTGTTTGTGCAGCATACCTTGGATAATGAGGACTCCCTGCTGCAGAGCCAGACTTTCTGCTAGGCAGGAAGAAAGCTCACTTACTGTGGGATGCAGAGTCACTCCCTCCAGCACACCCCGCTGGGGAACATCTGGTAATCAGGATAACAAAGAGGCACGAGAAGATGGATGTGCCCATAGTACCAGCTTGCTTTCTCCTCGCCATGCCACCCTGCTCCAGTCCTCTCCCCAGCAAGAGACACGTCAGCTGCTGTGGGGAGCCACAACCTCTCCTGGGATGGTGGGAAGGGAGCAGCTGGCAAAACCTTCAGCTTCTGAGATAACTGCCTGGCTGGAGAAAGCCCCTCCCTGCTGTGCAGGAATCGGCCTTGGAGAGCTGCATCAACATTGCCAGTGTTGTGTCCTCACCCACGGCACTGGACATTGCAGCTGCTCTGCACCTCTCTGACCAGACACTCCAGCTAGGTTAAGAACATCCCTCTCCAGGTGGTGGATCCCAGGGGCTGATGTTTCCTTGTGCTAGGCCAGCAGGCTAGCCACAAGGACGTGCAACTCTTAGCTCTGGGGAACAGTTGCCACAGTAAGTGTTAAACATGAGAAGGGTATGTTACAGCTCCCTGGCTCATTCAGTTGCCATCTGGGATGAGAAGTGGGGGCTTTCTACCCCTGGAGTCTACCCCCATCACAGCCCAGACATTTTGGGCTTCAAAGGATTCATGAAATCCCTGAAGGAAACAGTTCTGAAATAATCTGCTTATAGAGTAAGTCTGATGTTTGGAAGGAGGAGGGCTATTTCCCTGCTGAAATATGCTCTTTAGTCTTCTGGTAACGCATTCTTCACATACACATCACTGAGAAGCATACTCTAGAAAAGAATGTGACATCCATGCAGAAAAGAAGAAAGAAACTGGTTTTATTCTCAGACACTGAAGTCTTGTTACAGCATCTAGCTGCATTCCCCCTGACTGGCTTTGCCTGCACAAGGATGGATTTTAACAGGGTAGGGCACCAGATACAGACCAGGACACCATTATGGGAGGTAAGTAACCCTTTACAATGAGTCAGAGCACATGGCAAGTGTAACTCAAGATGGGGATTTTCCAGGGACCAGTCTGCCCCTGTCACATGATCTTGTTTCCTTGAAAAGGCACTTCCAGGACTGGAGTTGGTATGGGAGATATGGGGACAACAGGAGGGAAGTACTGGTGAAGAGGGAGGGAGATGCTTCCCATTTTAACCCATCATGGTGTCATGATGGGGTGGTGGTGAGAATGGTTGGGTTGTTTTCAGTGTATCAGAAGAAACAACAAAGGCTGCCTGCAGGGCTGTGCATTGATCAAGGCTGGCACAGAGCCCCAGCACCCACAGGAAGGGCTGCCAGGGCTGTGGCCAGCCATGCTGGCAGGAAGGAGCCGTGGTGGACATGGCCCACCTGGAGACTGGTGCAGGAGACAAGGGGATACGAAGGGGGAAGGCAAACTGGGTGAACTCATTCTGTCCATTCTTTCTTGATGGACAGGTTCCACTCCCAGGTGAGATGGTCGTGCTTGTCATCATCCGTGAAGAAGGATTTGTTGTGATAGGAACCTCGAGCCAGCATACCCTTAGGAGCCTCTTCAATAGGTGTCAGGAACTCATACTCCTCTGGCCGTGGCCCATAGCTGCCAACCATGAACGTGGCTTTATCCACTAGGAGAAAACAATCCACAGGGAATAAGCCCCTCAGATGGAGAATGATAAGCGTGAGAGGAAGCCATGAGCAAAAGAGCAGAAAGGAGACAGGGGAGAAAGGAACAGTCAGCAAAGGAGAGCAGAATCAGTGGGAAAAGTGGGTTAGTGAAGCATAAGGACAGCTGGAAGGATAACACAGATGGATGGGCAGCTGAACAGGCACCTCAGTTTGTACACTCTCACATGTTCTTGTCCTGGTTTGAGATAAATTTGTGAGGAAACTGAACATTCTGGCTGCTAGAAGGGTGTGAGTACACCCAGCATATGGCTCAAGATCTACTTTGATTTCCTACTACTTTTGTTTACTGCTGAGAAGTAACACCAGTTATGTGCGTTGAACAGGATGCTGAAGCCTTAGAGGTGGTTGCACAAAAATGCATGAAGGGTGTATGCATGTGCAAAATGAGGCTTCCCTCTGCCTTGTCCAAGCAGAACAACACTGAGAAGGCACAAGCAAATACAGGGCCCTGCACACAATGGGAAGTTTCACAGAGCTGGCCAGAATTTTACCAAGTACTTCTGAAGAACTTTCAGAGGGTGGGAAGCTCCACACAGGCTGAGCCTCTGCACAGGGGGTGGAGGGGAGAAGAAGCGCTCTGTATGGAGAGGCAATCTGTGGCAAGCACTGTCTAAGCAGAGTCTCTGTGGACTTTGTTGCTGCAGACAGTGGTGTAGCATACAGATACCAGAGCTGGCTCATACTGAGTTTGCACAAAACAAGAAACCGCTATTCTGGGGGAAGCAGGCTTATGCACTCTGCTGAGAAGTCACCTCCTGAGTGTTAGCATAGGGTGGGACTTGGGACCAAGGGAGCCTGTCCCAGTTCAGAACTGCAGGAACACTTCTTCGAGAAGAGGGAACACACAGGTAGGAGCAGTGTTATGCAAGGCATGCAGGGCTCTTACTCACCCTTCACCCCTGTCCGGTAGGTGTGCTGCACATATTTCAGTCCTGACACAATGTCCCTGTTTACCTGCAGGAAGTAACCAGAAGTGTCAAGAGAACAGTTTTGGTTCTGTACCCGATGATTTTCACCCTCCTCAGGGACACACCCATCTTGGCTCCCTACACAAGGGACTCTCAGCACAGGGCACATTGTATAGGTTCCTAAAACAACTTCTCCATAGGTACCTAGAGACCTTTAGCATCCTCTGTGCAACTCCTGCACTTGCCCATTCCTTGCCGAACTTTGAAGCTGAATGGAGCACATCAGTAAGGTTCTCAATACATGCTGACGAGGACAAAGAACAGTAAATAAAGAAGTTCCCGTTTAATAATTTTCATGTCGGAAACCATACATGGGTAACCAGAGTAATCCCTTCAATCCCAATGAGTGAGCAGCTTCCAGGTGCCCTCTAAGCTCCATGGGAAGCTGGCAA
The DNA here is from genome assembly GCA_013398995.1 of Alaudala cheleensis. Taxonomy (NCBI): domain Eukaryota; kingdom Metazoa; phylum Chordata; class Aves; order Passeriformes; family Alaudidae; genus Alaudala; species Alaudala cheleensis. The sequence goes on from VWYE01018891.1 coordinate 110,859, forward strand.
GTTTCTTCTCAAATGAGAGACAGTTTTCAGAATCTTTTCTCAAATTTCCCATGGAAGCTTGGATGTATTCACTGCTGCTCTCCCCCAGCATACACTGCCTTCCCACAGTGTACACTACACAACCTGAAAACAAGATGGACAGACCCTTTTACATCCCAGGGTTGAACTCACAACAATACGAGCCCTTACCAGTCATGGAACTGACAGAGGGAATTAGAATAACCTGTCTGGCTTCAGGTATCTCCAGTCAACAAGGCACAGATACAGATGGAAATATTTCACAGCACAAAAGAGAGCTGGAGGTGTCTTGGGGGAGAACATCAGGGGACATTCATCTCTGAGACAGCAAGCCTCAGAGAAAAGGGGAACTCTGCCCTACGGAATTCACAATATTAACAGCTTCCCTCATCTGTCTCAGGAGAATAATCTTTCTTCCCTTTTTGCCTTCTCTTCCAAGCCCCACTTTGAAGCAAGCACGTGCAGATGTGATCAGTTCAGTGCTGGATGCCACACTGCAGCATGGCCAGGTTTTATTTTCAGCTGTAAACAGAAGAAAAGGCTACCACACTGATTAATAGGACTGAGGGAGAATTGAGCCCATTTAGGTATATCACGACCTGAAGAATTCAGGTATCTTCAGCCAAATGCTACAAGATTACATCTTTTTAATGTGTTCATGAAGCCCAGTAATATTGACTGAATCAATACTACATGAATAACCATTCTCCTCTTCTCTTCTCTTCTNCCACTTAGTATGAAGTGAAGATTTTCCAGGAGCTAAAAAGCAAAACCAAACTCTGCCAAAACTACCCATCTGGCTTTTAAAACACTTGTTGTTTATCAGTCTGAGCAAACAGAAACCAACTCCCTCCAAGCAGTGAGCAAGCAGAAGTGATTTCCCGGAAATACCTCATCCCTTGTTGGGTAGAACAACACCTGGAGCTAGGGGAGTTTTGCAAGTGTTCAGCTTTTGGGCAGGCATGCTGCCTAGCTCTAGTTAAGTGATAGACTGCCACTGACTGGCCTTAGCAACTGATAAGAAGCAACTGGAAGGAAAACAACTCACTCTGAAGTGGATCTTAACTCTGTATTCCACCCCTTCCTTCAATATGAAGGTCTCTTTCTTGAGTGCTTCGAGGTCACCTGCAAGGAGAGGATCAAGCCGTCAGCTAGAGATGTCACAGCAAGGAGAGATCAGTCACAGGGGAGAAGATGGGGGTGGGGTTGTTGTCAGAGGTGAGCATCCCTTCAAAGGATGACACCTGTAAAATGAGTACACTGATGTCTATGTAAGATTGTGTTGTGCAACCAAACACACAATAATTTCTGGGTGTTTGTATGTATGTATCTGTGCCCACAGATGATAATGCCTAAACAAGCACAGGTCTGAGCACATATACATGAAGATGTTTAGGCACAGACTTGTTGTTGAGCATATGCAGGAGCATGTGTATGCCCCATCCATGCCGTGAGAGGAGCGTGATCCACAGCTCCTGCCCAGCTTGGAAGGCTGCCTGGGCTCCACAGGGCTCTGCATGGTTTTGGGCAAACAGGAAGCCTCTCTGCCTCTCCAGGCCCAACTTCCTCTCTCCACAGAAAAGCCCATATAAGGTTCTCTCCCCATATCCCCAGGAGCCGGAACTGCAGTATTGCACCATTCTGAAGTTTCAATACAGCCTGTTACCCAAATGTATGCACATGCCTTGTGCTCATGAAGTCTCATTGAAAGGAAGCAAGCAGAGATAGCTCCTAGAGCAGTCTAGATGAAGAAAAAGATCCTCAATATTTTCCTCTGTTACATCTTCATTTTTATTCATATGTGTATACCTTAAAATAAGAAACAAGGCTAAGATGACTTCAGAGCTTCTCTAAAACCCACTGTAGCATCCCAAGGACAAACTCTCTCTCAACTTGGAGCATGCCAGGGCCTTTGCTTGTTCCCCTTTGTGACCAAGGGCAGAGCCTGTGCCTACCTGTAAGGTCCATAGTGATTGGTCCTGGAGCAGAGTCACACACCAGAGTGAGTCGGGTGACCACCACATTGGGAGCTGTTGGGTCTGTAGGTAGGAAAAAATCAGGGGGAACCTGTCAGCTTGCAAAATAAAATGCAATTGGAGGGGAATGACGCTGAAGAAAAAGGGATGCCTTGCCACAAAGAAACTGCATTTCATGAAACACCCAGTAATGCCAGGCTTCCTTAGCACAATAGGACCACATGTCTACCCAGTCTTTCCACATGGATCCCTCTGGCCTCCATCACAATCCCTAGAGGTGGTCTTTCCACCACAAAAAACTTCCTTCTTAAGATTATTCTGAGTAACAAGACTACCTTTCAGCATAGGCTGACCTTTTCATGTTCCTAATCCCTCAAAAGTCCTCCAAGACCCATACAACTCCCACCATCAGTCCTTTTCTGATGCCAGCACACCCCAGTAATCTTCCTAACTCCAAACACTTAGAGCATCTTCCGCGCTTCCTTTATGTGCAACTTTCCACCTGCTCATCCCCAGTCCTCCAGCACAAGCACTGCATGACTCTGGTCAAACAAGATCCCTTTTCTTTGAAGCAACCTTGCCTCATTCCCCATAGCACACTGTTGCAATACATCTCCCCAGTCTCTCCCTATCAGTGTGCCCCAGCCTACCTACTACCACAGGTCCATCTCCCAGCAGGGACTTCTTGTATTTAGCAAGGCTTTCATCATCCTTGTCCAACTCTTGCAGCTCCTGCAGTGTTTTCTGGGGAGGAGGCTTGTAATTGAGTTTCCCATCCAGCTCATCATCGTCATCCTCCACATGAGGTTCTTGCGTCTTCTCAGTCATGGTCACTTGGTCTGGGTGACAGAGGAGGGGGCAGTCAACGAGATTGCTGTGGATGGGAGGAGTGTCCCTGGGGGCACTCACTCTGGGCACAGAGTGGCTCAGTCCCCCTGACAGGCAGGCACCCACCCAGTGCTGAAGGCAGCAGGATTCCTGCAAGCAAATGAAACACAATCCCCCTCTACCCCCGCTCCTCTCTCCCTGCAGGCACCACGCGCACACGCAGACCTACACCATTCTTCCCTCCCAGGAAGGAGCTGCAGTAGCAGAGGCTGAAATCAGAGTGATTTACAGCCACTCTGCAGCACAGTTGTGGCCGGCAACCCTGCAATTACAAGCCGTCGTACAAAGCTTCAGTACAAAGCTTCAGTGCTCACCGGCTAGCTCGCACAAAGAGCCACTGCCACATACTCGAGAACAGAGAAACACAAATAAAGCCAAGGACAGATGTTTTGTTCACCCTCTCACAATGGGTTAAAAGCCACACTTCACAGAAAGATAGAATACCTGACATCCAGTTCCTCAGATTAGCAAATTCGTTGAAGCTCTTAAGGAAGCCAGCAGGATAGTCTATCTGCTGGCATTCCGTGTGCTTCCACTAACAGCTCACTTCAGGCACCCATCAGGACTCCTTCCCACTGAGGTGATGCCAGAACAGCCACACATAACCGCGCTGCTCCGGTGGTGCTTCTCGGAGTGGAGAGTCAGGACAACTGGAGCCGCAGCCAGGAGGGCTGGGTCACACACCACTGAATGGCAAAAGGGCAAGCGAAACTGCTTGGGTGACATCCCAAACGGGAGCCAGAGCAGGGAAATATCAACCAACGGGGAGCCAGAGCATGGGATGGGGGAATAGAAGACTGGCAGGAGAGGTAAGCAATGCTGCGCCAGGTGCCCCTTAGTCACCTGCCCGCCTCGAGGAGCCAGCCACATGGTCCTAGCCACCTTCCCACTCTTCAGAGAAAGGCTGAAAAACAGAGCAGTGCCCTGGTACAGTGGCAGTTGTCACAAATGGCCAAGCCATTCCTTGTTCTTTGGCAGCAAGAGGATTTGTTCAAGCTACACAGATCATTCCGTTTCCTCCCACTTATGCTTCTTTGAGACTGTCCCTACTTAAAAGTCCCCTTCTGATTGCATATTTGCAATTTTCCAAACAAATCATTTGTCCTTCTCTGCAAAGAGAAGTTAGTTAAGTCGTGGCCTTAACACTTGCCCCTGCTCCCAAAAGTTAAACTGAGAGTCAATTGGTTATTTTTTTCCTTCATGAAAGTAGAAAAGAAAAAAAATAGAAAAAAAAAATCAAGCTGAATCAGCAAGTAGCATCAGGCAACTCTGAGCAGTATGCAGACCTCTCAGAGCAATTCCAGTGCAGGGCAGAAAAATAATCAACGAGTGGTTCATTGGCATGTTGCAAAGGGACAGAGAAGGACTGAGCAGCACGCAAACAAGAAGATTCAGTCAGGTATTCTAATTGGAAATGGCCATTGCAAGACGACCTTGCAATTTTGTGGTGAGTGAGGAACTAGTACAGAATGGGCAGATGGGAAATAAAAGGGAATCTCAACCCAAACAAACAGGAAAAAAAAAAACCAGGTCCCAGCAGCTGAATAACCCTGGCTCAGTTCATGCCCAAATCTAGGAGTGTGAAGTACTCAAATACCACAGGAAAGGCCCTTAAGCTTGTCCTCACGAGAAAGGAAACCAAAAGCTCCCTCCTGAAAGCAGCAATTACACATGCCCCACCACTCTGTGGCCCCAGCACAGTCACCTTAGAAAGCCTCACGGTCCCCTCAGTGCCATTCTACACTGAGCCCAGGAGGCTGTGATTAGCCATGACAGCCACCACCAATTCTTGCCTTGCACTGGGGCTCTAGCACTGACCTGCGCTCTCTCACAATACCAGGGTGCATCTGACACCAGTACACTCACAGACCAGAGGTGCCTGCCTGCCCCCATCCTCTCATGTCCACAACTTCTAGTTTATCACAGCAGAGGGTCAGATACAGGAGATGGAAAGAGGCATCTCTGTCCACATGCAGAGAAAAGGCAGAGTCAAAACTGGACCAGCTGGTTGCTCCTCATCCCTCAGACCTTCCCTTTGCATCACACATGCCGCAGAGACTGTTCCTGCCAGCCTGCGGGGGTGGCTCACTTGAGGGGGAATGCTTTTAGGTTCTGAAAACATCCCAGAAAGGTGGACAGACAACCTGCCATGCCAACAGCAAGATCCTGCAGGGAACAGGACTAGCCAGGCTGTCTGTGATGAACAACCTCTGGCTCAGGATGGCACTGATCAGACCAAGTTCTGGCATTTTTCCCCAAGCCATGAACCTGATGCTGCCTTCCTGCCAAACTCCAAGGCAGGCAGTGACCGAGAGGAAAGCTTTCATCAGAGCAGTTCCTGCTCCTATTTGCTCCAGCTCCAGAGCTGGTCCCCTCTGCAAGCTGAGACACATTCCTGAGCTCAGGCACCACTGCTTCCCCAGAGACACCATGTTGCTGTTGGGGTTCCTAAGTTTCTGTGCCACTGCCCACGCCAAGGGAGCCCCCCGTTCAGACCAAGAGCCTCACTAAAATGAGGCCAAGATTCTCACTAAAATTAACCCTACATTGCTATATGCAAGGAGAAATCTGTGTGGTTGGTGTCTTGCCCTGCCACATTTTTCTTGCGTTTCTGCAGCCCCAGCCCACATTCCTGCGTCACCTGCACCCCTGAGGCCTGCCAGCACCCATGAAAAAGCAAGAAGAGGACAAGGGCAGGGTCAGGGATTCCTGTTAGAGAGACATAGCTGCAGGAGGCAAAGAAGGAATCACGCCTTGGCGAGAGGTGGAAGTGTCTCGCATTTGAGCTCTGCCTGTGTCGTGGATAGACAGCTGCCCTCGTACCTGCAGCAGGAGGGGCCAGTGACAAGGTGGAGGGTAGGCACCTGCTCGGTCCCCTATGCCTCCAAGGGGCACAAAAAGGGGTGTCAGAGGGACAACATTTTTTTACTTGCCCTCCGTCTGCTCATCACTTCTCCTAACCAAACCCTGGCCGAGGGCTTATCTCCAGGAAGCGGGTTTAGCAGGGAGGAAGTAATTTTAGCGATGAGGGAGAAACACACCGGACTCAGCAGCGCCCCCAGCCCTGGCCTCCCCATCCCAAACCCCAGGGTGCGGGGACAGAACGGTAGCCCATTTCCCGGGGAGTGCCGGGTACCATGCCGCAGGGATGCACCCGCCGCCAGCCCGGGACCGCAGGGACCTCTTCCCTTCCTCTGCCCCTTCGCCCCATCGCAGCGCGGAGCGTGACTTCCCCCTCGGGTGCAGGCAGGGCTCTGCCCGTCTCCCCAGGCAAGACTGGGCACCGGCGCCAGCCGTCGGGAGCAAAGGCGCAAAGTTGCGCGGCGCCAGCGGGGAGCGAGCCGGGGGTGCGCCCGCTCCGCTGTCTGTTCCCGGCTGCCCCCGGCTGCCCCTCGTACTCACCGGCTGAGCGGCGCCTTTGGCCGGGGTCCTCCTCTGCTGTCAGCGCTCAGCCTCGAGCTTTGGCAGTTGGAGCAGGAAGGAAGTTGGTGAAGAGAGGAAAAAAAAAAATTAAGACTCACACGCAGCGGAAAAGAAAAAAAAAAAAAAAAAAAAAAAAAAAAAAAAAAGGGAACNAAAGAGGAAGCCCTGCGCAGCCCCGCATGCTGCGGCGCTCCGCCGCCTGCCCCGCTTTGTCTGCGCCCGCTCGGCGCCGAGCTGCGCTCTTTTTGCGCAGAAGTGCACAGGGCTTTGTCTGCGAACGTGAGCACGGCCAGGGACGCCGGAGTGCACGCCTTGCGCGGCTTCGGCCTCTCGGTGAGGGCTGCTTGTGCCTGGGAGCTATGGGGGTGATAGCTTTGTTTTTCTCCCCAGGCTTTTATTTTGCTTATTTTCCTGGTGTAATTAAGGTCGATTCAAAAACTGGCACTGATTGATACCGATTAAAATATGCGGAGGATCAGGTTGGGTATTCCTGCATACATGGGAAGATAGGAATATTGCAAATGGTGGTTCTTATGAACCTCATTTTTCCTGCTACCCGCTGCACTTAATCAGCTTATTGTTCCCAACTCCCAGCCGTTCTCACACAAGCAGTTTCAAAGATCAGCTACCTCAGGAAAAAAAAAACCTCATTTCCCAGGGTTGCTTAAATGATCAAAAAGATTTTACACCACTTACTTTCTGAAATATCAGCAGATTTCTTCTTTCTTTGCCCCTCATGGAGTGCCTACTTAGTTCATCAGTCACATAAATCCTTCTAGTCCTCAGTGCACAACAAATTACATCATTGGTTTGCAAACAACAAATCTGGGCCTACAATGACTGCTCTTGATGCATTTATAGCAGCAAAATAAGCGAAGCATATCTATTGCCAATGGGCAATTCACTGTTACAGATTCACATATCCATTAAAAGTGTTTATTGTACACAATTTTTTAAGGATTGTAAACAACTGAGGAAAAGGGTTCTTCTTCAGGGATAAACAGATCTCAGAAGAGGGGGACTGATTTTTCCAGGCAGATACTGCTTTCATTTAGGTTATGCACAATGATTCTTATTTCATGAATTTCGATGGAAAAACAGAGCATATGTCCATCTGACAATGGATTCCAATTTATCAGGGGCTATAGCCTCTGAAACACTTAGAGCTTCCATTAATTAATTTCAGCATTAAGAAAAAATATTTTATTCTCTGCCACTCTTTTTCACTGCTACACTAACCCTTCCCTTGGGCCAGCACAAGGGACCTGACTTGAATACAGACTGGGATGAGTTCAAATGGTACCAGGGAAAAAACATGTAAGCAAATGTGTATGTATATATTATTGGTGAGTTTTCAACCCATTTAGGTTTCCTGATACTAGTTCATAATGGACAAATGTGGCTAAACCTTTATGCCAGCACCAGTGGGATGGGGATGAGGAAAGGACAGAGCAAATTCTTTCAACTACAGTGCCACTTTATGGCAGCTCACATTGTTCACGTAAGCAGTTCTGGCCTGGGAAAGCTGTGAAGATTTGGATGTGTTAACTTTGGAAAGCTTTGAGGAAGCCCCTGTGTCTTGTACATCAGCTTCTTGTCTTGGTTTTTTTGGTGTCTGGACTCACTCTTTGATTTCAATTTAGAAACTGGACACAGTTGAACTGGCAGGAGGTGTGGATTGAGGTTACTGTTCACTCATGGCTTGTTTTGAAATTTCCTTGGTTTTACTGACTGTGTACAGTGCAATTGTAAGTAGTGTTATTGCTGAGGAATGGTCGAGATCATCTTGGTCTCTTGTGGGTTTCTTTTTAGTTAAACACCAGACTGCATGTGCCTTTGTGTAGCTATTTACACACTATTTCTAAATGCATGTGAGCATAAATTAAGATCAGTTTATCCACAAATATGCATAAAGGTATAGGGATGTGTAGCTGTGTGCCATCACGTGATTGTACATTCAGCCTACATGGGCTCATCTGCCGAGCATGCTGGGGAAACAGATTTTACTCCTAAATTAGAAATTAGTCAGTATGTAATCTTGGGGACATCATGTAATTGCTCTGTGCCTCCTCTTCCTGCTGGTAAGCAGTGTGAGAAGGAGCTGTAGACATTGGAATCACACCATGCCAAACAGGTGGGAACTTAGAAGCCAGGCATGATCCTTTGGGTCAGCATATCCAGCATCCTGCTGGGGAACCATGTCACTGCCCTGATGGAAGAAAGGAAACATTTGAACCACAATGGAGCAGAACATCACTGAAAGCAAATCTCTACCACTGAGAATTTAATCTTTGACAAACTGATGCTATGCCATGAAGATCATTTCTTGGCAGACACTGTCCAATCCCAGGCATTTCTTTTGTCTGTGACAGAAGGAGGCAGGGACAACAGCTAAAGTGTATCTGCTTTATTGCAAAAAACACAGTAAAATTTCAAATATGCTATTCATCAGAAAATAATATTTCTTATTTAAAATATTATTAGGTCTTATTTAATTTTACCCCACTGATGAGTTGATTGTACAATTAGTAGACCACATTAATAGGTGTGATCAACCGCTAGTGTCTAAGTTTATTTCAAAAAGTTTATTCAAAATTTTAAACACAAATCCTTCAACTACACAGCCTGCACTCCCAACAGTCATATATATCTGTTGCATCCTATTGGAAACAACAAACCTTGACTTTTTCTAAAACTGTAAGATTAAAAAAAAAATAGGCATTTTTTTCCTATTTGAATTTGGATTACTGCCATTAGGTATCCAGTATTTCTGGATTTTAATTTTTTACAGTGGTGGTACATTGCAACTTTGTGCTGATAAATGTCATCTCCAACTTTGGTGGAACAGGTCACTGTGTTTGAGGAACAGAACTACTTTTTGACCTTTAGAAGTGACTAACCCAGAAAAATTTCACCTGTTATCATCTCTTATTTTCATCTACTTATAATTTCCAAAACTGTCAAATTTGGAGCTGAAGTTTCCCAGTCTGGAAGCTCTGAGGGTATAAATAAAGAGATTTCAGTCCAGGTAGGAAATACATTTTTGTCATTTTAAGAGACTCAGCAGAGTAATACTTTTTAATGCTGCTCTTGTAAAGTGATTTTTTTGGAACTACTAATTTGCATTTTCACTGAACTCGGTACATAGTTACAAACTTTGGTTTCTCTCTAATGAATAATGTTGATGAATCCTGTCACTGTCATGACTTTTGCCTCCTCCTCAAGGTTTTTACAGTCTCCAGGAAGGCTATAGGTGATATGCTGGGAAGACAGCCTCGTGGTTCACCAAATCCACGTCAACAGGTGCTGCAAGTGTCAGTATTGGCTGTGGGTGTCCCCTAGATGTTGTCCTCAGATGGTGTCCCTTACTACATGCAGAGATCCTCTTCCCTGCAGAGATGCAAGGAGGTAATCCAGTCCTGAGGCAGTCACGAGGGGATGGGAAAGGGCAAGGTGACAGGTCAGGGAATTTAGACATGAGACCTTTCCCTGCCATATGGGGGAGCATTCACTGCACCACGAGGTGCCACCCAACTCTGGTAATCCCAGTACTGCCTTCTCTAACTCACAGTTGAGTGGAATAAACAGGGTGATACAGCCAACAAAGCCTGAATTCATCCCCTCTGAATAAAATGCAGGTAAAAATTGACCCAGGATTGGCTTTATAAGTCAGCATCATAAGCTTGATCCTGTAGTGCCTAGGAGAGGTGGTGCCTGTTTTCTTTTCACTTGGTGCTACTCACCAAGTGAAAACTCACCCCTACTAAAGTGCTGCAAAGGGGTGTGCAGCCCTTGGGGTGGGAAAGGAAGAAAAGGATGGAGGCTAGATAAAATGCCAGGCAAGGGAACCAGTTTTCAGCATGGAGAGCTAGGAGAGAGAAGGAACATTGAGGTGCCAGTGCAAAGATCCTGGTAAGGGTTTAACTGGGTTTCCCAGCCCCAAATCCCATAGGAATCACTTCAAGCCACCTAGCCACTGGACTTGAGGGCTCTCAGCTGGATGAAGAGCTGACCCCTGAAAACATGACTGTGTGCTCCATCTCTTCAGCTCCTCCAGAAGTGATTTCTTTGAAAGATGGAGAGATTGGAGATTTAATACTTGTCTAAGCAGCTTTCAGGCTTGTTGAAGTGCTAATCCCATAACCCTGTCACAAGCCTGAATGTGTGCAAATACTTCACGTGTCACTTCACAATCCCCTGAGGGAGCAAGGGAAACAGGAAGACAGAGGAAGGAAAAAGGTTTTGTTGGGCATGAGAGGATAGGGGCAAAACAGAGCCAATTTCATTCAGAGGCTAGCCTGAGAAAGGCTGAGGATGGACAGAGCAGCTATGTAAAGGAGAGAGAGGGAAGGAGAGCTAAATTGGTAGGAGGGGTTGAGTGAGAGGACAGGGCTTGGTGAATGGAAGGCGGTTCCTGTCATCGGGGAGCAGGGGTGTCTTCTCTGCATCCCATGCACTCCAGAGCCTAGCATGTAAGAGAGCAGCTTTTGCTCTTCATCCCTCACTAGGTGCTGTGGCAGAAGGTGTTTTGCAGGTGAAGGTGTCTTAGAGAAGTCACCCACCAGAGCTGGATTTAAAAGGGGACTGGATTATTTTAGGACCTCTCAGAAAACAGGTGGTTATGTAAGGTCAAATCTCAGAAAGTGCAATCAAATCTCAGTTCTAAAGCTGATCACCAAGCAGGGTATTAGGAGGTATTTATCCAAGCATTCCACCCTGTGTTGTGACTTTCCTCTGAAACAGCCAGAGCTGAAGCTGGGACTAAATTAGGAGAGCTGTGGCATCCTATCCTCCTCTGGTGACCTTGGGAAATCTCCCTTGCCAGCTGCACCCTGACATTCCTGTGCTAAACACTACTCTCAACAAAGAACTCGATTTCATACTGGAATTTATGGCTTCTAGTCAGGTTGTGTCCAGCCTCTGGCTTGCTCTTATGTGCCCTATGTACTTTTGTGCTTTACCTGTAGCTCAGGGCATACTGCTTGTAGCTATATGACATCTCTCGAAGCCATGAAACAATAATTACCAGAGTCTCTGTGGCAATGATTTTTCTTTATTGTACTTGGGCTGTTCACATATTATTGCTCTCACAGCCCTGCCTCTGTAAACCCCCACAGTGTTATTATGGTGGATTCTCATGGAAGAACTGGTGTGAGAATTGCTGTTCCTCCCACTCCTTTTTCTCTTGTATTGCAGACTTCAGTGTATAAAGGTGAAAAAAACCCCATGGTGTTCAACAAAAGAGTCAATGGCTATTTAAATTCTCAGTAAATATTATCCAGTTTTGTATATTCTCAGAAGATTAACAAGCCATGAGTGTGTGACATTTGCACATGATGACCATTCTCCTCCCAGATCTGATAGAAACACACCCAGAAATAACCCATAGGATTTTAAGGGGGTCTTGGTAAAAAGTGTATCATGATAAGGGAAAGCATGGCAAGAAATCATCACACTGGTCATTTTCACTGTCATCACCTCCAGCACAAGAGAAAGTTCTCAGAGGAGGATGTTCCTATGGGACCCCATCATTGTCCTTCACAGCAGGCCAGTGGGGAAAAATTCCCCTTTTTTCTCTCTTATTTTATTTTCTTTTTCTTTCTAGAAATAACTTTCAGCATTACAGTCAAAGTATGCCATCAGCTGTCAGTGTGCCACAAATAAATTGTTGTGTATTCAAAGCTGTCAGAACATCCTTTGTGCAACATGTGCATGGCCCACATGCAATGATGACTACTAAACAATTCACTTTTTCTACAGTGGGCCAGAAAGCAAGCTGCAATTACAGGTCCTTGGCACAAAAATATCCTTAGCAGCCTAAGTAAGAAGCCTAAGTAAGAAGCTTCAATGCACTTTGTAGAGGTCTGTACCCCAGTGGGAAACAAAGAGTGTAGAGGATCTAAATTTAAAAAAAAAAGGTTGGAATCTGACACTGAAAGACCATTAAAAACAAAAACAAATGAATGAACAAACAAACAAACAAACATTACAACATTACACTTGTGCAAGATCCTGAGGGGAAAACAGAAGGCTTAGTACTAGCAGGACACCTAAGCAATAAAAGGAGAAATTTTTTTTTAATTAATTCAGATTTTCGTCCCCTGGCTTTTCCCATTCCACAGTTATTTCCACCAGGGATCTGCTATCACAGGGCAGCTAAAGCATTTAGCATCCATGTGCCTGGGAGGAGAGCAGCAACCCAAGAGACAAGATAATGGAATGGGAAGAGCTGCCTCCTCTGCCCATTAATCAAATGTTCCCAAGGACAGTGTAAGATGCTCCCCTATAGCAATCATTTCCTTCTGAAAGCCTCAACTGTTACATGAAAAAAAATCATAATAATGGTGGCAAAGGGCTGAACTGAATGAGATTGCACAGCAGTGCTTTTCTGTGGTAGGAGGAGGAAAGAATGCCTGTTGTATGGTGTGAAAGCCATGGGAAGATATGTGCCCCCTTAAGAAGAAGAAAAAAGAAACATTTTACCAAAATGTTTAGGAAAGCCTTCCTTTACTGGGCTGCTGGTTGCCAAGGGGAAGGAATTGATCAATCAAAAAGAAAATAAAAAAGAAGATAAGAAAAGGAACTGTCAGGAAAGAAGACATCTGGAGCCAACTTATGTATAGTTTCTTCTTCTTCGCTCAGTGGCACTGAATCATTTGCTTCACTGTTTTAAACTGAATAAAGCTCTGGAACTATCTAATTTCTGTTTTTAAAAAGACACGCTCTTCTTTTTTTTTTTTTTTTTAAACAAGGCACTATTACTGCTTTGTTTAGTTCAATGCGTGATCGTTTTAGAGAGTGCTAGTGTACCATTTAATCACTCTTCACAGTTACATGGCATGTAGTTCATACAGAAGGAATCAATTATGAGAAAAGAAAAATCTGAATAAGACCCTTGAGATACTACTGTGGAAACTCTGTGATTCAGGTACATTTTTAAGGGCAACCACAAGCTCTGATTTATAGCAGTCACATGGATAACCAGATTAACTATCTGGGTTTGATAAAAAAGGAGAAAATGCTAAGTTTTGGTTAAATATATTAATGTTGAGCTTGTTCTGTAAATGTCATTCAGAAAAAAAGTCTTATAAATGATAAATCAGATATTTTAACTGTGGGCACAGTGAAAACAAGAAAGAAAGGATGCTTTAAAAAATGATCTAACAAAGTCAGTCCTATTGTGTCCTTGCCAACAGCCTGGATGCAGACATTAAGCAAAGTTAGTGCACAGAAAGGATGCTCGCTAATGATATTGCTTTCTCTTGGGACAACTTTGCAATTAGCATGGGGATGCTCCTAAACAATGAGTCACAAGGCAATTAGAAACAACTGAGCTTTTTGTGCTGCATGGCCAAGAGCATCAGTCTCCTCAGCAGATGCCTGCATGGCTGAGTCTCCTCTGCAGGTCTATGAACTTTCTCTCTACCATCTCATCTATATTTACAAATAAGAATGCTAAAAATGTAGTTCTCTCTCTTGAGATCTGATGGTGAAAAGGGCTATCAAAAAGAAGAAAAAAAAAAGAGAGGTGAGGATTTCTTTTGGTTTTCCTTTTATTTATGCCAATCAGGGAAAAGTTTCTGTAAATTAATAAAACCATGCTAACATAGTCTTGTGAGCATGAGATCTGTTCCAAGAAAGGCCAGACTCACTACTGAGAAGAAAATATAATTCTGGTAACTAATGGTTTTATATCATTTGCTATAAAAAGCCCCAAAATGTCCGAAAGCATTTGTGCCTGGAAGCCTGGGGCCTGTAATGATGTTCTGGCATGCACAAGTAGAGCACCCTTGACTGAATAAGAAAAGCAGGGACTTCATTTTTCCTGAAGAAGCCTTGGCAAGGGCCATTTTGGCTTAGTTATGTCCCCAATACCTACTTTGTAGCAGATACAGGGCCATCACTGATAGTTCAGCAAAACCTTATCACTTGATTTGTATTTCCTTAAAGGACCCTTTTCTCCAGATAGGTCATGGAAATATCCCTCTCGAGCCTTGGTAGTGGAAAAACAGGCCTCAGCCTTTTTCATTTCCGCCCTAAGGCCAGAGAAGCCTCCAGGGTATGAGTGGAAATGAGTATCAGGATCAGGCTCTTCTTCAATCTGAGTTCAGTGACACTGAACATAACTTTTGTATCCAGCAGCAGGCACAGATTCCCAGAGTCAGCACACCCCTTTTATTGCAGGCTGTTATACGTGCTTAATCCCGACACCAAAATAACTGTGCAAGATTTCCCAAAGGAAAAATGTTAAAACTCTCCATGAGCATGCCTTCTTCTCTGCATTTTTGATGGACTGATTTGCATGTATTCAAACAACCAAATATCCGTGCAAGGGAAAGCCTAATCCCCTGTATCTGTTTCTCTTTTCTACACTAGCACAAACGACAAGAGGCTTAGGAACATAGTCAGCATTGCAGGAGCAGGATTACAGCATGAGTCCTCATTTGCAGGCACCTTACTGCACTGAGTTTCTCAACAAAACACTGTTGACATGACAACCTCACTGATCTTCTATGAAACCAGTAGACAATTCCATTCTAAATCCAGATCCTACCATGATTCTCTCACCAAGGATCCAGAGGCACTCGGTAGGCTGCCTGTCTTCAGGAGGGAAACCAACATTTTACTTAGTTAATCCTCTGCTCACTTCCAGTTAGGTATATCTTTGTGGCAAATGATAAATCGCTACCAATAAGGCACAAAGTCTCCCAAGTATGTGGCACAAGCTTCTAGAGGTACATTTCAAAAGTTTTTGTGGCCCACACCAACCACAGCCCTTAGCAGCTGCATCCCTGAGTCTGTGCCTCAGCTGGGATTTCCTCCCACAGTCCCAAGAGCTCTGGAAAAATCACTGTCTTGTAAACTTGTGTTTTCTTTGTCATTCAAGTGAGCTGCTATTTCTGGCATAACTACTGTTTCCATGGCTACACCAGCTCATAAATAGGGTCAGAAACCTTGGAGATGTTTTTTTAAGTGATTCCTTGGAATAGAATATAATCTGGCCAGAAGTGATAAAGCTCATGAGTTTTCCTTTAAGGACTGCATTCCTGCTACCACCTGGACACCATGGTTTCTGGTGTAGCTCTGGTCTGGATCGAGTGGCAACTGTTGTGGCCGAAAAGGTTGGCACTGGCTTTCCTGGGGAAGAAAAGCCTGGGAAGGGACAGGGATTGGGTACTCAGTCCCTGGACAGGACTTGTATCCATCTGGTGCAGCAGCCAGGTATGAACATGAAGCAGGTGACTCTTGCTCTGAAAAAGAGTTGTGCGCCCACAACTCCACAAAGTAAATGCCACCCGCTTTCTGAGGGGAAGGGAGAGAGAAGATGGGTGGAGAGAGAGAGGACTGATAATCCTGGGAGATAAGAAAGAACATGAGAAGTGGGGTCCTTTAGGGAGTTTCTGTCATGTTTCGTCAGTGGTAAAAAAAAAAATCTTCATGTCACACCATGGAAATTTTTTTCCCACAGTCCACTTCTGTTAAAGGCAAACAAGAGTTTCATTTGGAAAACAGCAAAACAAAGGGAGTACTTTGAAAACAAACAGCCTGAACATATGTAAATTTTTAAGCTTCAGGAAAGAGGAGTAGAGGACTGTAAAGCTGATTTCCCCAACAACTTTACCTACATAGAAGAAGGCAGAAGGGGAGGGGGAGCCCCTGAAAGCCTGTCTGCAGCAGATGGAGGCACGGGAATGAGCAGCAGGGATGGGAGTGAGTCTGCTGGCAGCAGGCTGCACCTCTTTATATCCACACAAGCAGGTCCCTGCCCACAGTAATCACTTCTGCTGTCAGAAGAGGGTGAATGCAATCAATCTCCACACATTTGTATACAAGCTCTAGTCAGCACAGGGAAGAGAGGATGCCAACACAATGCTGCCCCTGTTCTCTTTCCTGTGCCCAGAAATTACTGCACAAGCCTCTGAAAAAAGCTGTGTGGTTGTCTTAAATGTGTGGGAATGTGTGTTTGCTCTTTCTCTGCTAGATTGAAAGCCCCTCAACTACATCTAGGATTTACTTCCCAGCTTCTTAGTGCCCACTCAAGGGCTAGGACCTTACTGATTTTTTTAATGTAGGCTAAGAGTCTCACTGAAAGATTTATCTTGTCTAACTTCAGCCATCTGAAAGGTCAGAGGCCTCAGCTATAGGTCTCTTGCTCAGCACCAGTGCAATGTTGGACTGGTGTTCACTGCCAGGGTCTGTCATGTCAGTGAAAGACTGTCCCTTCTTGGTCACACGCAGTCACACCCCTGGCTGGCATGGCTGCTCCAAAATCCCCTCCTCCAACCTCACCCAAAGACAAATCCCATCCATCTTAAATAAATCCACACTTTGGTTTCTTTCTGCCCTTGTGTTGCTCTGATGCTCCTGGTGCTACTCCATTCACAAGGATTATTTTCAGTCCTGCCAGCCCTGATCTTGTGTAATGAGGTGGATGCTAAACAAGGATAGGTGCGAGGTGCTTCACCAGGGACAAGAGCCTCTGAGGGTTGTTAACCTTGTGGTTATACCTCCAGCCAGACAGTTACAGGCCATGACTGAGACACTGCTGCAGCTGAGGATGAGGATGATCTTCCAGCACCTTTTTGTGGGACTCTGGACCTTCTCTTTTCATCCTGAGATTCCACTGACCCTTTTCACATCTCTGACACTGATCTTCCAAGCAGTTACAACAGGCTATTAAAGCACATGAAAGATACCAAGGACTTGGTATAAAATAGTATGCATTACCACACATTGAGTTTTGTAGGGCTGAAGTATGGACTGAGCTTTACCTCTGAGGGTCCCTCACAGTAACAATGCTACTGGTACCCAGATGTGACCTAGCTGTTACCTCAACCCAACACCTTGGGTCTCAGGAGTGAGTGGGTGGCCACCCATATGCAACACAAAAGTACCCCATTCTCCCCCCACCTTCCCATCTGCTTCTCTAGAGCCCTGGCAGCATCTCAGCAGCTTTCTCCATTACTCCCTTGAGCAGACTCAGCCCCGTTGACACTGGGCTAGCTGCATGCATTGCTCTGTGAGGTGTTTCTTCTCCCCTGCAGCACCTCTGAGAAGTTTACTGGAAACCCCTCCAGGCATTCACCAGCACAGGAGAGGGATAAGTAATCCTCCCTTCCCTGACATGTGCAGGCACATGTGTTCCAAAGAAGCAGCACCACTCAAAGGGCAGGTTATTTCTTTATTTCTCTTTGCTTCTCCAGAGCTGCCCCCCGAGAAACTCCAGAGAAGCCACAACCTTCTTGCAGAAAAGGGCACATCACCCCTCAGGAGGGTGCCAAGGCTCTGCTGCTCCTCCAGACCTTGCTGGAGCTGTGCCTGCACAACCCCGGTCTCACAGTGCTCCCCCCATTTCACCTCTGCCTTGTAGATGCCCGCCCACAACTGACGTCCTGATGTCACCTGGTGGCAGGGTATATCTGGAGGACAAAGGACAGCTCGAGACTCTACACAGGCTGGAGGACGGGACTTGAATGATTTGCAAGAGGAGCCCTTGGCACTGTAAGTGTTCCCCAGGAGCTTAAGGCAATAGCAAGGGGGACAGGGGATGAAAAGGAACTGGCTGCAAAACCCATGGGAGAGAAAAGTCCAGACAAAACTCAGTGAGGGAAAAATTTGGATGTTTGTGCTTGGAGAATGTGAACAGATCCAGTAGCTAGGAGAAGGAGTTGTGATTCTTGTGTGGTTGTTTTCTGTTTCCTCTATCATTAGGGCAGGTGCTGCTGCAGTGGTTTGTCTCAAAGCTCCCTGGCTGTACAAGCAGGGGCTGCTCAGTTTCTCATGTTGGGCACCCCTGGGTTGGGGCTCCCTGGAACCCCCTTGGCTTGTGTCCTCCATGGGCTGAGCCTACATGTGAGCAGTACTGGGGGGCTGCCAAGGAGCAACTGGGACAGGCAGCTGGTGTTTCCTGCCCCAGTGTGCAGCCACAAATGCAGGGCACATCAATGAGGAGTTTATAACATGATGCTGTACCTCTGCTGTTACTGAATCCCTTCTTTCAACTGGGAGAGTCTTTCCAGTGATCCCCATTTGGGAATATAGTTCCACTGGAAAAGAGTTTCTGTCTCTTCGAGTGCATCCCCTTTCACCTGTTCTTGGTCTTAAAACTGCTGCTAGAATGAAGGAGTTGAAATCTTTGTAAGACACAGGAGCAGAAAGGGCTGAACCTGCATGGGCTTCTTCCCATCACTATTGATTAGCCACCTCAAGCAATTGAGACTGGAGCTATGAAACTCCTCAAAGGCACAGGATTCAATACTCCCTGATTAAAACCTGAAAGGATGATGCTAGTGGCTCTCCTGAGGCTAAGATCTGATCATTCAAGAAACCTATGAAAAGAACGTGAGCATAAGGATATTTCCTCCTGGTTTGTCTCTATTCACGGAAGAGTATCTGCATGGAGGGCCACAGCTTATGGAGGTTCTGTGTCTGACACCCTGAGTCAGCATAAGACAAGTGCACATGAAGAAATCTGTATTTTTGAAAGATTTGGACAGGGGATGATGAGTTCCTACACCAAAACAGTCTGGAGAAGATCAAGTGAAGCGTCTACATTATCTGCCTGGAACATTTTCCACAGAGAGTCAGAGATTAAGGATGGGGCAGAATAAAGAGTCGGCATATGTCAGTAATATTCAAGCCCCTTTAAATTTAAATAAAACCAAAAGAAGGATGATTAACCTGGCCAACAACCCTGAGGTGGGATTTCTGACGCAACTGAGATAAGCCCATTAATGTGTATTAGGTATAATTAACATTCAGATGCAAGGAAAGCTCTTACCTGGAGGATTAAGCTCTTGACTGAGCAGAAATGCTGTCAGGGGCAATTAGGTAACACCTCATCAGAGGAGGGAGCAGAGGAAGTGCACGGCAGAGGATCTTATGCCTCAACAGTCTTTGCATCTCTTGCCCAGGAGCTGCATGCTGGTGCTGGCAGAAGCAAAAGAGCTCTGGCAGAGCAGGAAACACTGGGGGAAGGCAGCATAGCACTTGCAGAGATCTAGAGACTCAAAACGTTTGTCAAGCCACCTGTTTGATCTGGTATCAAGGACTATCCAGGTAACCAGGTACCGTAAGACAAAACACTGTGAAATTCCTGTGGGAAGAAGCTGCTGTTGGTATTTCTTTCATATCTGTGATCCTGGCATGCTTGTCTGGCTGTGTGTAGGGGCAATTTGTTCCCAAGGTGTGGGAACTGGGGCAGGTTCCATGCTGTGGGGCAGGGCCCACTCCAGCATGAATGGAGAGTTCTTTGACTGTTATGATGGCAAGCAAGTCCCCCCAGCTCTGTGGTGGGAAGGCAGCTTGATTTCAGCAGCAAGGCGGAAGTTGTTCTGTGGCATTAAGGTTGCTTTCCATCCTCTGTCATTTTTCTAGTGATGTAAGGAGAGAATAAAAGTAGAGAGAAATTAGAAAAAACAGCTTTAGAATTGTCCCTAATGCTAGAAATGTCCCTAACTAAAAGTTCCATTGAGTGTCTTTTTTGAATTTGTGTGGCTGAGAGAGGATAAAGTGTGATTTGGGCAGATCCTTTTTCCTACCAAATCCTGGGTTATTGAATATCAAGTAAATGGGTACAGCTCCTTCAGACTGGGGCAAAAAGAAACTTCAAGGGCTGACTTTCCATTAGCTATTCCTCTATTGAGTGAAGTTAGTGGCAAAATGCGGACTCAAGGATTTAAGAGGTTTTGATACTCAAAAGACATATTTGTGGTTAAGGTAACATGCCAGTGCACAGCAGAGCAGGAATTCAGTTGGAGACAGAGCTCAAATGCATCTTTCAGATTTTGGATGTCAATCCTAAGGGATGGAAATCTGTGAGCTGGTTTGTTTTTTCTGTTGTACTTCTGGGAGTAGCCCTTGAGAAGGGTGCTGAGTAACTTGGATGTCAGAGCAACATGGTGAAAGTTGAATTAAAAGTGGATGCATGTCTCTTTTAGTTCAGGAGTGGGATCTAGCACTGAGACAGACAACATACTGATGACACTTTCACCTGAGACAGGAATATAACAATAGACTTTGGCACATTAACAGACATGCTATGGATCAGCATTTTGTTCTAGGGCAGTATCATCTGAATTCCTCCCTTACTGAATAACAGAGAGGGACTAAAATCTGTCTTTGTTTTGGAGGAAAAATGCCTTCATCTCTCAGTTTGGTCCTAAAAATCTGTGAGTTGAAAGATTTCATCTCTCCTCCTAGCATCCCTAGGAGGATAGGTCATCCCTATCACTGCACTTCCATTCTCATTCTGTAAAAGGAGATCACGGTGTTTGCCTGTCTTGCCACAAATCTGTGAGGAAAAAGAAAAAGCTGTAAATACTGGGCAACTGTTCAGGCACTGCAAAGATGGCAGCAAGTAAGTAACTTCCATGGTTTGAGCTGATCCTTGTGTTAGTGGGCACAGTGTGTGCTTAGGAAGCATTGTGTTACATGCGGGGGAATAGCATCTGTGCATACTTCAGCTTCAGACACAACCATCTGCTGCTCCATTTTGGGCTGCTGGAACCTGTCCAGTCTCCTGCTTGGGATATTACAGCTGGGACAGAAGCCTGACCACAAGCAACAGAAGAGCTAGCCTGCGTCTAGGTGCTATCATTTGGAACCATCCTACTGCCATCATAGATGCAAAAATGTCCTGGGTGAAGTGTTTCCAGACTGAGACAGATACAGAAATATGGCGCTTCACCTTGCATAGATGTGGAAGTGACACAGGAGGATTGCTCAGATTACCTTTCTCCTTTTATTATAAGGATTTGCTTTCCGACACTGGCTATTTCAGGACAAAGGAATGAACTCACTTTAGACTAAGGAAAAAATCTTTGATGACATTTATAGTTCTGAGATTTAAAGTCCAGAGTATCAGGGCAGGTGATGCTGAGGATTAAGCCAGAGTACTATGGTGACCTAATGAGATTAGTCTTTAGAACCAAATCCTGAAGTTAATTCCATCAGTGATTACATCAGCCTGGATGTACAGGGATGAACACCTGGAGATAAGAAATATATAACAGTCATGGGGAAGAATGTGACTTCAAGGAAAAAAGAAAAAAGCTGCATTTATTTTTATCCATAAATGCACTTGTTCAGACCATTCTGGCATACTAATTAGCACAAAATTTGATGAAGGGCTGGAAGCTTCCCTTTGGGCACTGGTGAGAGTTATTGCTGTCCTCTCTGGGAAGGAAGCAAAAGGCCCAGAATACAGCAGTTCTGCCGTCTAAGACAGGAGACGTGTCTCCTGAACAGAAATTGCTCCCTATTTATCCCCTGTGGAGTTTGGCTTATGTACAATCTGGTGAACAGGGGTCAGCACATGTAAAAATACCAAAAGGAGCACATCCTGGGGAAAGTACAGGCTTTACTCCTCTAAATCCTGAGAAATTTGCTGAAGTAACATCTGCCTAAAAGATAGTCTCCAGTGCATTGCCTAAGCCTTCTGTATTATCTTGCAATGAACTTGTGCTATTTCCCATAAATTTGGTATTAACAAACGTTGGGCCATAATTGCAGCTCCACCCAGACAAAGGACCCATCTAGCCCAGTGCCCCATGTCCATTAATGTTCTAAAAGTTATGCTTAGGCACAAGTGTGAGAACAGGTGAAGTATATCATGGTGATTCCTAAAGACAGGATATTTCTCTAAGCCATACAAGTGTCTTCATGGCTCCTGTAGTAGTCAGGTCCTGACCCAGTAAGCTAAACCCTCAGCAATGCTATTCCAAGGCTAGCTAGAAAAAACCCCAGCATTGGCATTAAACTTCCTATTTTCCCTAAATTGTGGCACAAGCTTCTGCAGCAACCTGTCTCCAAGAATGCAAAGAAAGAAGGTGCTAGTCTCCATGCCTCTGCAAGACATTGCACTATGGGGTAAATGTCTTTTTGGCCTTAACTCAAGGATCCTTTTTAGGCATCTTAATTCTATCATGCTGGATGAAAGGCAGTGCTACCCTGCTTAATTTGTACGTGTTACAATCTTGCTTTATCTTTAATATCATTATCTTTAATCCTGTCACAATTATTTTTTCCATAATTTTGTCATCTGACTCCTGATACCTAGAAAAGATAAGCAGAGTGTTGTGTCAGTCCTTGCTGTTATCTTGCAGACAGAGGAATCTGAGAGAGGCACGTGCCTGCTGCACACAGCCCAGCGATGAGTGAGCCCCCAGCTGCCAACCTCAACACTGGAGATGCTCCAACTGGTCCCACCACACCACGCAAGGGGCCTCCCAAGTTCAAGCAGAGACAGACAAGGCAGTTCAAGAGCAAGCCCCCCAAAAAAGGAGTAAGAGGGTAAGGGAATTTTGGAAAGAAAAGAAACCATGCTAGTTGAGTACCTCTCCACTTCTACATTGTGCTTCTGTGCATCTTCACCTTGGGCAAGGAGCCGGAGGGCTTCCCCCTGCCTCCAGGTGCCATCAGTTCTTCAGCCTGGAGCTGCTTCTCTTCTGCTCCCTACCCACAATTCTTCTTCCTTAGCTGGGGGTTTAAGACATCTCCCCTTTCCTTGCTGCTGCCCCAAAGTCACTCCTTACCTGCTCTTTTCTCTCCTAGGTTTGGAGATGACATCCCAGGCATGGAGGGGCTGGGCACAGGTAAGCTCTGCAGCATGTTGTTGTCATGCCCTGCTTTAGCACTAGTGCTAAGACAAACTTGATAATGGGAGAGAATTCTGGGGTGGCCTCTGTTTCCCTGGCCTGTCTGAAGGTCTCTGGGTCACCAGAGAAGACTCATTCTGCCTCCCCAAGCTGCCACCTTCATGCTTATGCTTACATACGCTACATGAAGGAAAGGCCATTGAGGTACGCTTCAGCTTCAGACTACTTACATTGGGCTGCAAAAATGCTTGTTTGTTTTCAGCTAATACTCTGGCTAAGAATTTCAGCATCATGAGATTCTCAAAGAAATGCCAAATGCTAAGCTATTAATACCAAAAAATCACAGAAACTAAATCCCAGATGGTTAAGTATTTGTGTTGTCATCAGAATCCTAATTTTAAGAATTTTATGTACCCATCCAGGATTGAGAAACATGTGTTGGATGAGCTGTGGCCAGTCAGAACCTTGAAGTATTGATAGAGTTACAGATCTGAATATTGTAGGCCAAATTATTCAGCATTTGCTCTAAAACTGCACATGTCTTTGAGGAGATCACAGTTTAGCTACAGGTAATTTATAAGAACAGGAGAAACCTCATAACTGGAATGAAATTTTACACCAGTTTACATAGTTACTGAAGAGACTAGGAACTGCTGGCTTGCTTTTGCCAGCAGAGAGAAAGTACACTGATCTGTTTGGTCGGACAGGTAGTACCAGATTTGAAATGCTCATCTGCCCATTTAACCTTCAAATGGAATCTCATTCTTGTTAACGTTTCCTGATTAAACCAGCCTTTCCATTAATAAAAAATAAATCCAAGGAGTGCATTGACAAGAACACATATGTCATTTTCTCTCTTCTGCAGATATCACTGTGATTTGCCCATGGGAAGCTTTCAGCCATCTGGAACTGCATGAGCTGGCCCAATTTGGGATCATCTAAGGTGTCAGCATCTCTACTGGTGTCACCTGGTGACTCCACAGATCCCAGCATGGTCTTTACCACCCTTGACACTTACTTCTGGCCCTTGCATCCACTTGCTTATGGGCAGGGTGGTTTTGTAAGAGCTAGTTATGAGAAACTTAACTTTGCAGATTAATTTGGCAAAGAACCCTGATCAGACTTCATGTTCCATGTGATGAAACTACTGAAAAATGTCTTAATGTCTCCCTGCACCATATTCTTTCTTTTCTCACTGTCATAGATATTCAATGTTTATGGTGATACAGGGAGGCTGTATTTGAACTTTTTCCCTAATTAGCTGAGATATTGTGTGTGCATGAATGTCCAGACCTAATTAAATCAGCCTATTCTATTTTCTTCCCTCCCTTTCTTCAGCTTTCTATGTAGAATTTCCATGGGTAGGTCCCTGTGTTATTTGCTCAAAATACATCTATATAGAACAGCATTAGAGTCACCAGTGCAGACATTAGGCTATTTTCCATAGGAGATCCTTCCCCAACGGCTCACCATAAGGAATGTGCTGCTAAGATTTACCTCATCAGCAGATGGGGAAAAGGGCTTGCAAATGCTGTCTCTGCTGTATTGCCCAGAAGCTATGAACCATGAGAGCCTGGCTGTTCTCATAATGTTAAAGGAAAATGTGTGAGATCAATAGCTAAGTGAATTAATCCTATTATTAATTCCTTTATGGTTGCAATTCCAAAGAAGCAGCACTCCAAATGATGCTGCATTTCCTCTCCTTTGATGGGAAGCCCTGTGTGACACTTGTCCCTGTGCCCACACAAATTTACATGAGTCATTTGCTCCCCAGGACATGCTTGCTGCTTATTAAGACAGAGAATCTTTATGATCTGTCACCAGACTGTGCCAGTGGTCCTGCCACATCCAGTAGAAAATGATACTGCAGTAATTGCTCCCTCTTCCCTGTATTCCACATAGGACAAGTCTCCCCTCACCCTGCCCTTCATAAGCAGGAAGGCTTTTCTCTCTTCACTCCCTGGCAATTTCAAGCACTGGAGCTTGTTTGGACAAGCGGGCAAATGTTGTCCCCAGAGAGAAGTAACAGCAAAGTAAGCAGGGAGGGAGGGATAGGGCAGGATGTGTACATGCAGGCAAGCATAGAGCAAATCCACTTAACCTCATTGATCGGTGTCTGCTGGTCTCTGGCAGCCTGAGTGCTGCCGAGTGCTGAGGCACCCATAACCACTTAAATGTTCAGGGAAGGCGCTGAGATTCCATGTGGCCCTGGCATCAAGGAAGAGCTTTTGGCTTGTTTGCAGCAGCAAGTTTATTGTAGCTACATAATATTCGTAAGAGGAGGTGGAATTTTTAATCATTGCCTTTAGCTTAAGAAGCCTCATTGCATAAGAACTGCCTCCCCCTATCTTATCTTTCCTATGTTGAACCTGTTCATGGGAGCAAGGAGTGATTGTGGAGAGGAGAGCAAATCCTGTCTAAACGATCAATCCCCATGCATAAAGCATTGCCATAAATCCATAGCAGTGCCAT
The DNA here is from genome assembly GCA_013398995.1 of Alaudala cheleensis. Taxonomy (NCBI): domain Eukaryota; kingdom Metazoa; phylum Chordata; class Aves; order Passeriformes; family Alaudidae; genus Alaudala; species Alaudala cheleensis. The sequence continues at coordinate 136,234 of VWYE01018891.1, forward strand.
AGTTATCTGCTACTGTTATTCCAGAAATAAAAGCTAGCAGTTTTCAGTTAAAATATAGCTTGAGCACCAAAAACTAAAGGAAATTAATTCCTATTGGCAGTCCAGCATACAACTTTTATTATTCAGAACTCGTGCCATTAGACACAGCAGTAAACCATGGAGTGATTCAGAACTGCAGCACTATCGCAGCACAGAAATCATGTACCATTTAGCTAATTGCAGCCCACAGCTATTTCCTTGGGTAGAGTCTGTCTGTCCTTTCCACTGACTTCCAATTTCTTCTGCCTTTCTCACCTTTTAATGCTTTTCTTCTTTCCCTTAGTGTTCTTTATGTAAATGATGTTTTATTTAGCTTTTACTATAGGGAACTGATTTCAATTTTTTTCAGGCTTATGTACTAGCCCTCTCCTTCAGCAGTTAAATGTGAATGTTCCTATGGCAATAGTCTCATGTTCTCCCTCCATTAAGCCATCCTGTTACATATGATCCTTATTCCACCTTCTCAGTCTGTCCTCTTCTCTCTGGGAAAGACCCATTAGATCTAGTTTTGAATCCTTCAAGCTGGCTGCCTCTATGGTAATTGAGTTTTCCCTTTTATAAGCTTTTTTAAGCAATAAAAAAAACAAGAGAAGGAAATTTTAATTAGTCCTTTTGCTCCCTTTTCATTCCAGACCTTGGGAAAACAGTCGACAGACAGTGAGATACTTTGGCAGAAAATACTGGGTTTAAAGCAAAATTCCCTTTAGTCCAGGGACTGAAGTTTTAGCAAATCAGAAGGTCCTGGTGTAGTTCCACATATGATTGCCATAGCCCCAGTTCCCATCAAAGAACTACTCCAGTCTCCTTCCTAGAGAAGTCCAACACAAATGCACTAATAACCCAGCTCTCATGCCTGGCTGTATCAGAAGATGGATGTTTTGAGCCAACATAGTTTGTTAGTTATTTTAAAATAATTTCTATTCATTAATAGGGATTACATTCCTCCCTTTACTTGTAAGGAATTTTGAAGCTTAGAAGAAGAGTCTGAGAACACACTTACGGTTGTTTTGTCTGAGGTTCTGAGATTTTTTTCTAATGAGCCATAATTCCTGAAACTTCCATTTTTCAGTGAGAGATGGCTATGGTGCAAGAAAGCAAATGTGTTAAAGTAGCTTGTAGAAGGACTTCAGTCTATATGTCTATATGCATTGTAATATGTTATTGTTTGTTCTTTTACTATAAAAAACATGTCAAAATGAATAAAAAATAATAAAAAATGGTTAAAAATCTTAAGAATGTAGTCTGACTTGCTTACTAAATGTAGCCAGGGAAAGACAGATTTTCCTTCTGAAATCCTTTCTTTTGCTGGGGAAAGCCCTGAAAGTCACTTATCACTTCTCATTAAAAAAAAAAAAAAAAAAACAGCTATTTATCTCCAAAAAATTGGCAATAAAGACTGACTGGGATATCATCTGAGAAGCAGTTTTCCTTGTGTGATGACTGTTATATTCTCCCAAAAGTGTTGCACATGGTTTCCTTCAGGCTGAAATTTTTTGGCCAGTTGCATCTTGGGAGTCTGTGCAAATGAATGTCAGCATGTTTTCTACCCTATAGCAAAAAATTGCTGAGATGTGAATGCCACTAAGTTCCTTCTCATTGCCATGACTGCAAGACAGAGTTGTAAGCACTCATCTCCTCTTGCTTCTTTCTGTTGCTGAATTTCCTAGGTGTTCATAGATTTTCAAGATGGTCAAATGCAATTGCCTTCTTGTGTTATGCTGTCAAATCTCAGCCTTAAATGCGGTTTCTTTCATTCCATCTTTAGAGTTTTTTTCTTGGAACTCTTCACTGAGTGTCCAATTGAAAGTCTTTTGTCTTTGAATGTTCTCTATCCTGTGAGATAGAAATATGAGTCACCCAGGACTCCCTTTGTGAGGCCTTTATAGAAATCCCTTCCCAATCACATTTTGAAAGCCAGAAAAGCATCTTCTCACATAGTTATGTCTACTTAAAGCCATAATGAACTTTTTAGTCCCATCCTCACTGACCCCAGTCTCTGATTCTAGTGACAAATTAAATCCAAATCTCCACAAGAAAAGAAGAATGAACCTTGGGAAAAGTGAGAAGCACTCATTTTGCTTCCCTCTCCCCCTACCCCCCCTCACAATATCTAAATCACCTCAGGAATCTCAGTTAAAAATAAATAAACATTAAATTAAATTTAAAAATTAAACCCCCAAACTCTCAGTGTAATTTGGATTCTTCAGGAGATCAGAAGAGCACTAGTGCAAAATTGCCATCCTCCAACTGTTTTCAAATCAGCACCTCACTCAGTATCAAGTTACTGTCACATTTTCCTATGGTGTAGGCTAAAAAATGTACCCTGACAATATCACTCTATGTTTTGTGGGGCACTTTTCTATTTTATAGAAAAGTGATTTTGAGAGTTAGGGAGATTAAGAGTACCCACCACCTTCTAAACTTGATTTCTCAGAGCATTTAACATTTTATCTTGAAGATTAAAATGCAGCTGTCATTAGTTGTGGTTGCAACTGTAAGTACTCATTAGTGAATCTCATTCTCTCTGAGTCAGATCTCACTCAGACAGTAAGATCCAGGGCCTCAGCTTGGAGCTCTGAGGAGCAAGAAGTCTGTATTTTTGAGGGCATTTATGTAATGCTCTACAGGGTGGGCAGGTTATTCCAGCCAACAGTTTGTTTCAGCATCACCACACCACTGTGATGCAAATCTAGACAGATTGGGGCGGNAACTTCTCTGCCCTAGCTAGCTAAAACTAACTAAAAGCAAGGAGAGATCTCTGGCCGCCGAAAAACAGACGAAAAGCAGTCCCGCCGCTCGGGAGAGTGGAGGAGTTGCTGCCTCTTCCCAAAACAAAAACCCGCGCTTCTGTTTTCTCCCCCTTCGCTCTAGGAATCAGATTTAAAGCTACAGAACACAATATCTAACTCAGACAGAACAGACGATTTGGGGATAGAAGCATCATACAGTCACCCTAGGACACATGCTTATAAATGTGCTCAATTCTGGAATTTCCTCATACAAGACTGCTTAACTTTGAAACCTTATTCCCAGTCCCCATAGTGCTGTCAGGGCTGTTGAAGCTGGGATCAGCTTAGTACCCTAATGTTAGGCACGTGCACCTCAGAAGTTTGTCCTGACAGCCCAAGGCAGGAAGCATGTATGGCTTTCAGCTTTTTCCACACCAATTGTGATCCACCTGGAGGGAGCGGGTTGGCTGAAGCCTCTGTGCAGGGGGTACATAACGATAGAATTCTGTCAGTTGCAACTTTAAGCTTACCTTTAACATGGGCTCTCACAATTTTATGCTGCTCCTATTCATGAAGTTAAGCATAACTATGGTGAGAATTTTGGTCGTTGCTGCTTCTGCTGGGTGAAAAGAATATCTTCTCTACCAAGGCCTTCAGTAATTTTCAAACACTTTCTTGCCTCTGGCATTTCTCTGAGGGCCTCTCACATTCCTGAGGCTGTAAATGAAGTGGCTGAGCATAGCAATCACCAGCACATACTCAACATACAACAGACTTGTCCAGATGTCAAAGCAGACAAGGGATAATGACAGAAATAGATTAACTACACTACCCTATGAAGAGTAGGACTTCAGACATGGGGGCACTGGGAATGAAGAACGTTTTTGGTACCCTGAGACCTTTGTCAGGACAGCGGTCAGGACAGGAAAAGTCCACAGGAAAGAAAGATGCCTTCACGAACACAGAGAATTCAGAAAAGGAATATGGTGAAGCCCCAAAAAGCTGCTTGCCAAAGGTGTACACTGGGCTTTGCCCTGTGGTCTGCGTCAGACAGGGAGAGTATAGCAGCTAGCCAAGGAGCATTTGCAGTAATTCTGAGCCTGCTCTGATAGTGAAGAAGAGCATCCACACAAGGCACAAATAATTTATAAAGCACTGAGCAAGCTGAACTTGGTCCCTTAGAAGAGACCTTGTTCTCTCTGGGAGGGAGTGGCTGCACAACCATCCGGGAAGGAAGAGAGCTTGGAGAAAAACACATCAAAGTGTGGGAGCTGCAGACTACCACCACACTGACTTTGTAATCAGGGGTGGCAGAGTAGGTAAGCAGAAATAACATCAGTGGGAGAATCTATGTCTTGTGCTATTTATTACAACTTAATAAACCCGTATTTTACTTTCCATCACCTCTGGAGAAGACACCAAAAGGAGCAACAGATAGAAATCCCAGGATCATTAAAACCCCTATCACTGAGGTCTCCTGGAACACATCACTTGGAAGTATTACCTAGACAGGTTTACAGAGTCTGTAGAGAGGCAAACAGGTTATAGGCAGATGGAAGGCAAGGCCAGTTCCTCAGCCACAGAGGTTTCTGCCCCACCAGTGACCTGAGGCACAAACTCTCATTGCTTGATCAAAACACCACATTGGTTTCTCTAGGCACAAGGAGAAAGCAAAATCATTTGCTCATCTCACAAGAGCTATCTGGATTCAAGCCAACTCAAATCTGTATCACCCATCTGCTGGCATAGCCATAGCAATCTTGCCAGGAAACTGGCTGCAGGTCTAAAAGTAAGAGAAGAAAAATAACAGAAGGCCAATCATGAAGAAAACAACAAGTTATATTAGATCCAGCTTTAGCAACTGTGGTTTTACCAGAAACATTCTCTGGGATCAAGGTCTTTCCATGCTAGGCACTTTTGAAGCACATCACTATGAACTAATGAATTAGTTATAACCCTGGTCTCCAAGCAAGTGTGTTTCTCCAGCCTGAGGATTCTGAACTTCACTAATAAGGGGCCACTGCAGAGATGCAGCAGCCAGTCTTGAAAATGTCATTATATAGCCAGGTCACCTATAAACAGCTAGGATGAGGAACACACAGATGGAGAAAGTCCTTTCAAACACAAACTTTAAGCTAGATGATCTGGTAAGCACCAGTCTCAGACAAGAGCAAAGGGAAAGCAAGTCAATCATTCCATTGGAATTACGTATGGTCAGCAAAGGAGGCAATTTTGGACTAAAGCTGCCTGTACCAAAAGAATATCACAGGGAGCTATATTATGATAAATCTGAGAGGATCTGTTGGGGGTTAGATTTGTTTCCTTTTTTTTTTTTTTACTTAAAGAATTTCTTATAGAATTCCTATAAGTTGCTAGGAAGCTAACTATTGAGTACTTAAGCAAAAAGCAAAAGAAGCAGCCAGGGGAGAGGAGTGAGCATCTGGCTACACTTCTTTTTGTCTTTGGGAGGTTTCTCTCAGCAGCGGATATATTGGAGGGGGGAAATACCACGACCTTAGGGGGCAGGTAAAAAGGGACAGGGTGGGGGGCAGCTGGGCTCTCTCGCTCTCAGCATCGTAGAGAGAGGATGCCCCGGCTGTTGCTTGCTGCGGGAGGAGTTCACTGTCACCACCAAGTCTGGTCCTGGGAAAATCTACCATATCTGCTTGTGTGCCCAGGAATTCTGAGCTCATCTCCTCCTCCTGCCCTTCTGGAGCTGGGACGGTCCTGCCCCACTGCTGCCATTTCTTCGGCACTGCTTTGAGGCTTTTTGCTACACTGTGGCCCTGCACCCACCTCTGCTCTGCCAGGACATCCGACTGTTCCAGCTACCATCATGGAGCCTCTGATAGATCTCATCCACCTGCCCGGGATCTTCCACCGTTCCAGCTTGGTGCTCTCAGAGCCCTGCAGAGGCACCAAGATCAGACTGCCTTGGGCTTTGTGGAGCAAAGCCCCTCAAGGTTCCCGGTTCCGTTACTAATGCTGTAGTTGTTGTTTGTTTGTTTGCCTTGTTATATATACTAGTACAGAACTGTTATTTCTATCTCCATACCTCTGCATGAGAGCCCCTTAATTTTCTAAATTATAATAATTTGGAGGGAAGGGGTTTGCATTCTCCATTCCAAGGGAGGCCCTGCCCCTCCCTAGCAGACACCTGTCTTTCAAACCAAGACAGGATCTTAATACCATTGCATCCCCATCCACAAGGTTCCATTCAGTTCTAGGCATTTTGAGGACAGAAGCTAATAAACTGTTCTGTATTTTGAACTCGTGTAGAAGGGGGATAAAGAGTAAACAAAAATGAAGAAAGGAGGACTAAGGACTCCACAGGCATCAGGGAAGTTGTTTCCAGCATGGACAGCCCCTTGAAATACTCAAGTGGAGTTATGATTCACACCTGGAGGTAGCTGTAGGGTATAGATAAAAAGGAAAAAAAAATATTAGCAAGGATGAAACAAGGAAAAACTATCTGAAAATAACATCAAAATACTAAGTAGCTGTTATCAAGAAGTCCTAAAAATACCTTCCTTGGGAAAATACGGGCCCCATGGAACTGGGAAGGCTCTGATACACAATACATTTATGGCTGTGTTGTAGAAAGCATCCAAGAATCCCCTGCAGAGAACATCTGGTACAGAACAGGCATAGTTCCTGAAGGAGTCAGGACAGTCACTCCAGGCCATCTCCATTGCTGTTGTCTCTCAAGCTATCCACTAGTGATGTATAGAAAGTAAGTTTGCTTTTCATATGAAATTAATGCTCGGCCATTAAAATATCAAAGCTAAATACATAGGAATCTGTTTGGCAGCCATCTGTCAGCTTCTGATAACAAGACACAAAGTAAGATGCCAGGTTCTCAACTGCTGAAACATTATTATGAAAAAACCAGCAAAAGTCTCAAGCTTAAAACAAAGAGCATGGAAGCACACTAGACATTTTCATTTCACTCTTCAGTGAGTGCTGCTTCTTTGGAAAATACAGTAAGATTTTCATTCTACATCCTACCATTAGTACCAGGTTTTTTCACTTTGGAAGGCACAACATGCACCTCATGGTGTGTAATGCTATGATATGTAATCTTTTTGTCTTTGCTTCAGCCTGGAACCATTTCCCTGAAATATGGAATAAAGTTTGGAAGCTTTATCCCAGCCATGTAAACTTTTTACATTTATTCATAGTAATGTCTAATCCCATTTTAATCTTAATAAGCTCTTTAGTGCAATAATATCCTATGGCATTAAGGCATGCAACTTAAATCCTTTAATTAAAGCCAGGATTCTCTTTGGAGTTTTTGCACTGACTTCCATAAGCTTTGGATCAGGTCAATCTCCAAAAAAAATGCCAATCTGCTGCAAACCAGTGAACTACCTGATTGAAAAGGCTTTATGATTTTATTTTCTCTTACAATAGTGTCCTAGGTTGCAATGTAAGATGTGCCCAATGTATTCTATTACCATCTTCATGAGCTGTTGAAACCAGGTGGGGCAGTGTTTTCCCTGCCCCCTCCCTCCGGACAATCTGCTGTTAATGGCCCATCAATGCCCTGGTATATGACTCACAGGTAACTTCCTTCGGGAGCTATCTCTGCTTAATGGGCAATCAAGGACCCATTGTATGACTCATAGAATGATATCAGCCCATTGTGAGATGCTCTGCACAGGGGGGATGAGCCAAGCATTCCCACCTGGATATAATCTGGAGCCTGGAACAGCTCAAGGGCTACCAACTGGATTCCCAGAGGACAGGAGCTGCCAGATCTTTCTACGGGATCACTATTTCAACAAGACTGCTTCATCTGGACTGCTACAACCACCCTAACGAACAGGGTGTCAGGTTGTATTCTGACTCTGCCAAGGGTCTTTTCTTTTGTTCCTTTTACTATTACATTTATTTTATTGTTCTCCTATTAAATTGTATTTCTGACTTAGAGTCTCTCACTGGTTTTGCTTTCAAACCAGTACAAATAGCTTTTCTATGTATGTAAAATCTGCACTCATAAGAATTCCAGAACTTCAAGCAGCATTTAACCAGAATAATTAGCTACCCTGATGCCTAGATACTGTTGATGAACTCTTTAGGAAGTGTTACCTTCTTACCCTCACTACCCCAGCCCAAGGCTGATACCATGATTGAACATGAGAAGCTTGAAGCCTTTGGGTGTCTACTCTCAGAAGAACATTATTTCTTGATCTCTCTAAATTAGCCAATTATTAACTGGATTACCAAGTTTCTTCAGACAAAAATGATAGAGACAAATTTAATATGAACTAAATTGCAAACTGGAAGAAGTTGTTGCTAGTTATAATTATTCAGTTACAGAGGAAATTTTAAATCACCTCTTTCAAAGGTCTGAGAAAAGTCATGCTGTGGGAACCACCTGCAATTTCTCTCTGAACCTCAAACAAATGTCCCAAGTATTCCCAATAGTACAAATCCTCTGACTTGTTTTCAAACTGTAATTGTGGCTGGGAGCTATATAACAAAATCCATTCTCTGCCCTTCCCATGTCTTCACTTTGACCTTACTTAAAAATGAGAAATCTGTATCATAGCCTCTTCACTCCCTTCAGTTTTGTGACAAGGCACTGAATATACAGAGAGGATAAATCAGTCCAAAGCTTGGACACAAATCCAGATCAAGGGGGTTGCTGCTCCCTGACTGGGTTAGAGAAGGTGACCTCTTTGGCTGCTCCAATTGTCAAATAAAATAGGGTTCACGGTGACTTAGGCTTGCACATATCATCTCTAATTGCAGCAAGCTCAGAGCACAAGTGTAACTCATTGCTACAGCTCAACTGCTGAACAGCACTCAGTAACCCAGAACAGTTTTGTTATTTTTCATCAGAGGTCCTTAACCCCAGTTTAGTTTACTAAAGAGATGACCAAAAGGCCATTTGATCAGACCCAGAAATGTCTTCATGGGAACGTATTTCTGATAGGAGATGAGTCTTTCTTATATGCAGCAGAAAAGTAAAATCGTATCTGGTGGCTGGTTTGGCAAATTCAGATAAGAACCACATTGCTAATTTCTCACAGAGGCAATAATGAAACTCAGAAACAACTTTCCACATGATCTGTGCCCTGTAGGGCTTCAAACCAAGAGTGTGTGACAGGAAGGTGGATAGATATGCTGAGGGTAACATCTGTGGCTCAAGCATTTCAGAGCTCTTGTGCAGGACCACTGGAGAAGCTTTCAAGTCAGAACTGTACAGAATGTCATTAGGATGATACCAGCTGTATTTGACCGTCTAATACTCATGCTTACCCACTGGTGCACAGGGGGATTCCATGAGCAAGAACTGTGTTTGAATGCAATAGCCTGTATACTCATGCAAAAGTATTTGGAAGAATGGACATGGGCATGTATGTTAAATGCTACTGAACCAAATACAGGCATTGCAAAATTTCTAGACTATCACTATAGAACAGGCAAAATAGGTCTTCATTGCTGCCTGCTGTGTGTCTAATTTGAATGGGAAATGTGCAGAAAAGCACATGAGTTAAAAGTCTCTACCAAATCAGAAAAAAGTCCCTCAGACTTTTGTCTGTTTTACTTTGTCTCCAGCTGTAGCCAGTAATGGTTGCAAAGATACAGATTTTTTTAAAGATACAAATTACATTTATAACATCATGTCACTAACATATCCAGTAGCTTCCAGTGATTTGCACTCAAGGACATCCTCAGCCAGAGATGATGTCTTTGTCTACAATACCACTTGGTAAATTTTTCCTTCGCGATGCAGTAGCGACACTTTCTGAACTGACAGAGACCTTTATTATATATTATTAAATATGGTACCCTTATTTAAGGAGTTCACACAAGAAATCCCCATAACTAAAAAAAGAAATAAATAGATCTGTGGCCTTTCTCAGAATGCATGAAAATCCCCACCCCATTTTACTTGATGCTGCCTGCAAGTTTCCTCAGTGCTTCCCTTGGAATAGATAAGAGTACTATTTTGACAAAAGTAACCTGTTCTTATTACTTTTGGTGCTCCCAGGAAGAGGATGTTGTGGTCATTAAATTTTTGGCAAGTGGTAATCAACTGCAAATGCAGGGCTCCAATTTAGAATATTGTTACTTGAAAACTATTAAAACTCCATATTGTTTCTTACCTAGAGAGGTCGGGATACCTTCTGTATTTAAATACAGTTACAAAATGCAGGGGGAGGGTGTTTTCTTTTAAGTCAGTGTGATTTAGGAGCAGCATTTTAAGTATTGAGATAGGATGTGGTAAAGATAAGTAGAAGTTACAGGAAATTGGTTAAGTAAATTTCCTGAGGGCAGATTAAATAATCTTTACAATTACTGTGTTCTAGCAGTAGTTTCAAGATGAAAAAATACACTTCACAGCCATTCTCAACACACAGGATCAGAAGCACAACTGCTGAAAATTGACCATGTTCCCATAAGTCACCATACATGTACTGCAGCTTGGTCCTTGAGAGAAGCTCAGGTGGCCTTGTGTGCACTGTTTCAAGGAACTGTGTTTTCTTCCAGCAAGTAGTCTCTTTCCACATTTTGTTTTTGAGGCATCACCATTTCAAGTGTCAACCTCCAGCTTCTCCAGAGTGTTGGCAGCTAATCCCAGCAGTAAAACCCATCTAGGCTTGTTGAAACAATGGGACTGAGGGCTTTTCTGTGGAAAGAGACATAAAGTTCTTAGCCTTCATTAAATAATTAGCAAGAAGGAACATTTTAGAGAAGATGGGGTAGCTGTTGGTTTAATATTTTAGCCATCTATGGCAAACCAGAGGAGACTGCTTCATGCTCACTAATATCTTAACTGAGTATATTACATTTTATGGGTTACTCAAAGCAAAGTTGAGGTGGAGAATTATTGCCTCAGAAAAGCTGTTAGGACTCACCTAGGACAGAAACTGGGTGACTAACCCAGCATGTGCTCTGCCCAGCAGATAGGGTCCACACTTGATATAGCAGAAGCAGAGGGAGAACTGCAGATTCCCAAGGGATTCAAGACAGAGAGATGCTACTAATTTATTCATAACAAATAAGGTTTCATTAACAAGAGGGTATCCAGAGCACCCCTATTCCCTCAGAGCAAAATCCAGCTGCAGAAGCAAGGCCATGTCTTGGATTCACAGTCAGTAGTAGCATGCACAGACTGTGATAAGAGCTCTTGTTCCAGTGCTAGAGGCAGCAAGGCTGCACATGTGGGAGGGGGTACCCTCCCAAATTATCCTTCCCCATGCCCTGTACTCAGCTGCCTCCTTTAAGCTTCCTTTGGAGGATGGTGACAGTGGCTGCCAAACATGTCCTGCTCTCATGGGGGTCCCAATGTGCTTGTACTGGTTCTGCCTCCTGTTCCTCCAAGGGTTACTGTGCCTGGCTTCCCCCCTGCACACAGTGCTGGGTGCTCAGCTCCTGGTCATGCCAGACTTCAGGAGATGTCAACACACATGTCCTTATTGAGGATGCAACCTTGTATGGTTAGACAGTAATGTCTCTGGTGTGTTATGACAACTGGAGATATAGATACAGAAAACAAGGGTGACTTTGGTATGTTTTCCCACTTAAATTTTTATTGGACTTCTTAGAGCCAGAAATTTCAGAAAGCTCCTTTAACGACAATGGCATTCTTTAAAAGTCTCTGCAAAAACTGAGCCCTAAAACCTCTGCCCTACTAGCTCATGCTTCTCAGGCCTTGAGGCAAAATCATTCTGAATGAGGCTGTGCCAAGTGAAGACCCTTCTGAGCTTCCCATTTCTGACTCTGAAACACATGGAAATTCTCCCTCCATAGAAACATTTAGAAGTTTTTCCAAAGCTGATGGAAGAGGAATCTTAAGATCAGTAGTACCTGACATCTGAATGCAGAGCATAAGGAGTCCAGCTGCCTCTCACAACCCACCCTATCCCCTGCAGGAGGGGAGCAATACCATAATACCTAGGACCAGGACCAGCACAGAGGGGTCTAGGGTGCTCATCCACGATACAAGTCTTGGTATCTCAGGATAAATTCTCCCTACATGGAAGTATTTCCTAGAGTAGGAAAATGAGTAGTAAGCTCCTCCCCAGCTGCTGGAATGGGCTTTCTTAGAAAAACACTGTGGTATAACATGAGTTTCATCTTTTGGCAACTGTTGCATAAATAAGAACTTTATCTTACTGGAAGCAAAGACAATGGGTTTTTTTGAAAATGTTTTGTACCTTTAACACTATCAAGTATTATCCAGGTTCTCCACAACTGCAGAAGAAAGCAGCTGCTGGGTTCTGGTTTTGACCAGAGAAAGTCTCAGTCATGACACTGAATTGTAAAAGCATGGAGATACAAATAGCTTGTTTTTATTTATTTTGTTTTCTCAAATCTATAAAAATAAACATCTTCAAGACTATGACACTTTGCCAGAAGTTTAAAATATAACTGAAGAAGAAAGTAACAGCCACAGACTGTTCCTAACCCAAATTTAACATTAAAAAAAAACCCCAACCTAGCCACAGCAGAGGAACTCTAAACAGTGTTTTCTACTCTACAAACTGACTTACCTCTCACCTCATAAAGAACATTTTTGAATACAAAAAGGAGTTAAGAACATAACTCATTATCATACTCAAAAATGTCACTTAGCCCTTTTTTTGTCTATCAGGTTCTTTTGGCCATAGATACTCTTCTGTCTTGACCTAAAACACACCTTCTGTCTCAAATAACCTATTAAAGCATTTGTGAGGCATCACCCTGATTTTTCTGCTGAAGGGCATGCTGTGTCCCAGGAACCTGCAAGGCACATACAAAGAGAATTATTAAATGATTTTCAGTCTGTGGTTTATAGTCTGCAGGGACTTCATGAACTATTTCTAAAGAATCTAGGAAAAACCATCAAGGCAAGCAAGATGTTTGTCACTGTGCTTTGATTTCATGGTCAGTGCATTGGAAAATTTTTTTTAAATCTTTAGGGAAAAGATAGAAGAAATCATCCAAAGCTGGAAGCAGTCTAAAAAAGTCCATGAAGCCACCTAAAGAGCAGGAACTTGTTTCATACATGCTAGTTTCTGGACTATAAGTGTTTCATCTATTTGAAATGTGAACCTATGGTGATTTTATATATCTTCTCAGCAGCATTTTGCAGTCCATGCGGAATTCTTGCTGCTGCACCAACTTTCTCAGTAGCATCCATGCCAGATAGCTTAGAGCTAGTGCAGCAGTTTCATTACCTATTCAGTGCTACTTTATTTGAGCTGTTGTCATTTAAGTGAGCCAGGGGGCTTTGCTTTTATCTTAAAAGTAGGAACATTATTGAATTTTTTGGTTTTTGCATTGTAGATCTGCTATGCCGATTTACACAGCCAGCCTCAGAACTTTTTGACTTATTAAGCATCACCAGATTTACTTCATATTGGCCTAGTCTGGGTACAGCTCTCTTGCAACAGAGAGACTAAAATAACCTCAGCTGTGTTAGTATTTGTCATCTTGTCTGTGATACCACAGCTCTGTTTGGTGCAGAAACAAGCAACAGAGCCTCGTGCAAAAGTTGCAGAGTTAATGCCCAGCAAAATAGTTCTGCCTTGGGAAACAGCCTAACCCCTCAGCACAGCAGCCTGGTCAGCCAATTTTCCTGCAGAGAAAAAGAATCACCAGTGAAACTGCTGTGCAGAGAGAGACAGTTCTCTCTGCTATCTCAGCACAGCACTACTCAAGTATTGCAGCTCTAACTGGAGCTAGCCCAGTACATCTGAGCTATAAAATACAGACAGGACACCCATGTGCTAGTCCAGCAATCACTGAAGGCATGTGGAGTATTTTACACAGCCATCACCTCTAGACAACATGTTTCCACAAAGAAGTAAATGAGAGAATAACAAAATGTTTTTCCATCTCTTGTGCTGTGGAAATGTTAATCCAAGTTTATGGCATTTAACAGGCTACACAATCAGCATAGCTGATCTCTAAATGCTCCTGCTTACTGCTGCAGTGCCATAAGATCAGAGCTTGCCATCACTAGGCATACACTGTCTGCTCGCTTTCCCTTTTGTAAAACAAAACTTTTCACACCTTAAACCATCATCCCCATCAGCTTTTCTTCTCCCTCATTTCTGTGCCATTCTGGAAAACTGGTCACTGTTCCTCCCAGCACTGGTGTCATACTGCTGCTCACAATCAGCCTGTATTCTACAATTCTGGGGCGTCTACAGTCTCTGAGCAAAAGAAGACTTCTAGCTACACTGTATCTTATGGAGGTCTTTCTAAGACACAAGACCTTCCACAACCTGGTTATCCCAGGGCATCCATGTCCTGGATGGCTGAGTATTAAATCAGAGGCAATCTCTATTGCAAACTCAGTCACAAACTCAGACTCTTTACCAACACTGAAATTCGTCAGCCCTGCTACCACTGAGCTTCCACCTGGCCCTAATCACCCCAGATGGCTATGGGCACAAGGATAGCACTGGGAACAGCAGCAGGGATTAGCCAAAGGGGAGGACAGGGCAGGGAGGGAAGATGAAGCAGAAGGGAAACAGGGAGAGAAATTTTTATCTGGAACTCATGTTCTGCCCTAGATGTGGTCTATGACAGATTCACAGAACAGGAAAAATTGAGAGGAGTCCTTTGCTGGGTGGGCGGACAGCCCCTGCAGCCCCCAACCCTCTGATGGGGATTGGGTTAAGCACCCTCCACATATCATCTTCCTATGTTTAGTTACACGGGCAGCATGGTACAGGTCTCCAAGAATGGATTTCATCTCTCCTGGTTTTAGATATCTCTAGCATGACTGCCAAGGGGGATTGAGTCAATGAAACCGCTGGAGTTGAAAGGCATATTTATCTAACCAGACACAGACATCTTCTTCAGCATGAGTTGTGCGACAGTCTCAGCTACACTGATTAGCTCTTCACAAACATGGGAAAAATCGTAAGATGCCTAGCTCAGACAGGGACATTTGCATTTGATTAGAGGCCAGTGCCATACTCTGAATCAAAAAATAAAGTAGACTAGAATGCTGTGGGGACCAATCCTGTCAAAACAATGACAGTGATAGTTGCACCAACACATAGCTGAGGAATGTGGATAAAAATAAAACCTGTGGGAACAAAATTAATTCTGAAAGCACTACAATAACTATTGGTTAAATAGCACAATATTTACTGGCAATCCCATAACATCTAAAAACCTTTAGCAGGTTTCAAAGCTCTGCTATGCTAAGCACTGCACAACCATATCATTGTGACACTCCCGATCTCTCGAGATCATGTGCAGGAGGAGTAAGATCTGTGAGTGGTCACCATCCATTTTCTGTGACTCTGTTTTTCCCCAACCATTTCCAAAAGTTTCTCAGCATTGCTCATTTCTTTCAAAGGATTGTGCTGAATATAGTAACAAGATTTGGGCAAGCATTTGTGGTAAAACAGCATTTTATGCCTCAGAAAAAGGCATATATTGTTGCTTGCAAACTTTCTGACATTGCAAGGCCAGGTTTGTACCATGACATTTCAGATTTCCTCTTAGGTGATCTCAGGTTGTTTCAACATGTCTCAAGAACTTCAGCCAAGACTTTAAAACAGATTGAAGTTACAAAGAAAAATATTAGAATTATTCCCCACGTATGTGAAGAAATGTTTGTATATATACAGGAACCAGAACATTTGGAGGAAAATAGGAAAGAAACGTATTTACAGACCTGCTTTATATCTCAGTGAGCACAGGAAGGAATTCAAACATTACAACAGGCTCAAAGCACCTTTTTAAAGAAAGCAGAAAAATATTTTACACCTTTTTTTATTTTTTTCTGTGCACCAGGCTTGAGTTAGGTATGTGTCAAGTACCCAGCTCCATGTATCTTCAAGAACTCTTATGTTCAGCCTTTAAAATAAAGTCTTTTAAAACATTTTTAATCCACTTGGAATACCCAAGGGTTTCTTCGCAGTTGCAAATGAAATCTTCAAAGAAAGCCCAGGAGGTTTATTAAAGTTGGAACAGGAAAAAAAAAATTAAAAAAAAAATCCTAAGCATGGACACAAGAATCAGTATTGGTTGCTAAGGATGTGACGCTGTTGGCCAGAGAGAATAAAATGTCTGCAAAGAACAGAAAAGAACAAAGCAGAAACAACTGGATTTAAAGGAGTTTGCTTGACTGGGAGCTTCTCAATACCTGTAAAAACTCATAGAGATTTACCAAATCCCTTAAGTGACCCAGTTGTATAAGTATCCAGAGAGTATATTATTTTTATTTATCTAGAAATGTCTGGAATATATATATTCTTAAACAGTTTGCTTTCTGTAAAATGGAGGATGCACCTTTAAGAATTGTACAATCAAAGGAAAACATGGGATTTAAGTCAAAAATAGGAAAATGTGTCAACAGCTGCATCAGAGAGAAACAAATTACACTGTTACTTTCAGTGCAGCATTTTATCCCTTCCTGAGCTATATTACAGCCAAAGGAAAACAGCGAAGATAATCAGGTCAATTCAAGACATGATTTATTTTGCACCTTCTCTGTAGCATGTTTCACTGCACTGCTAAGAATAGTCTTATAGAAACTGAGAGAAATCTAAAGCATATGTGCATGTTTGCACTGGGCAAAAGGCACCCCATACTAACCAAATCTTCATCTTTTTGATATAAAGTGACATTTATACTCCTCTTTTGCCTCCAGGGACAGAGTCTTACTGAGTAATGAATAGGTATTTAAATCATTGGCACTGAGGAGAAAAACGCAAAACATGGACTTCATTGAGAAAAAGGCCGTTCAGACTGTTGGTTATGGCTCTCAGTAAGCAAATGATCAAGACTGATACCGTTTTGCTGGCTTTGAGATATTTAACTACATGCTGGAAGGTGTTTGAGCATTCACATCTGAGCACCATGCCTAAATGAAACTGCTGCTATTTGCATTTGTACATAGAAATGCAACAAGAAGTGCAGGGCTCATCTTCACTGCAGAGTTAAATTAACTTTGTAATGTTGTAAATTGAATGTTGCCTTAATATTAAGTCCTGCTGACACACAGTGACCTCATTCAAGCATGATATAGAACAGATACAAGATAGATAAGTGTTGCCAGCCTTCATATACCTTCCCACAAATTTCATGCATCAAAAAAGGGTGAAATTCTGCCAGAATTCACAGTGAAGTGGTTTACAGAACAATCTCCTGTATCTTTTCTGGTAATTGCAACCCAGACCAAAATGATCCCAGCAGTTCTCTGCCCTGGCAGTCTGTTAGAAGCTCCCCTTTCTCTTCTATCTGACAGCAGAAGAAAAAACTTTCTCTTTTTTCTCCCAAAACTGTGTGTTTGTGCACATTAATAGGGGTTTGGTCATTGCCAGACCACTTTGCCGCACAAGTTTAATCTTGATCACGTGTAGGCATATGACTGCATTTCTGTCAAACCAGACAGGGCACATGATGGAGTTTTCATTGTCTTTTTCTCCATTAACATGAAGTTTATGTTAGCCAGGGGAGAGTGAATGGCACCTGATCTCTCACAAGGCCAAGCAGTATGAATTCAACCCCTTGTAACACTCTGAACACATCTGTGAGGGCAGAAGGAGTGTATGGCAAGTCAACACTCTGCAGCCTGGGGCTGTGCCATCCTGGATGCCATGAGGACAGCCTAAGAAGGACTGAATGAGCCAGCCGAGGCTTCACAGCTGGACACAATCCCAGATGTCAGTTTTCGCTGGCAATTTTAAATGGATTTGCACTTGGCATCCTTGCCTGAGTCATGGCACACCAGCCTGTGTGTGCTACTCTTTATTGCTTTACCTCACACAAGATTACCTCAGAGTGAAATAATGCAAAAAAATAGTTCTAAAATAGCTCTGCTTGTACACCACAAATGTTCCACTGTAAGGTATAAGGCACACAGGGCGCATATGCCTCCCTGGTTCAAGAAGAGAAGCTCAGACCCATCTCCTGGCCTTCTCTGACAGACTGCTACCATCTCGTGGCCATTCTTGTTCTCTCTGTTGGCAACAGCACCCGACCTCTTTAAAAGCCAGCTCTGTTTTCCCCTGACCTCTTAGCTGTTCCATTAGAGGGAAATGATTCTTTGGGAAAGAAGTAGCAAACCCAAAGCACTTTAGGTGTACTGTGATACTGTAGAAAGAGTAAGATTAATGAAAAACGTGTCCAAAACATTTCTCATAAAGTTTACACAAGGATCTGAAAATAGCACCTGCCACTTCATTTTGCAAATGTAAACAAGACTCTTTTAAGGAAATATAACACAGATCCTTTAAAAAAATTAATTTGTGAAGAACGATTTCTTCAATATCAGACAAAGCTTTAGCACACTCATTCTGAATTACTGTCATCCTTGATTCACTCAGAATTAAGACAGGAAAACAGTTTGCAATATAAAGCTTAAAGGAAACATTTTAAATCAAGCTGCTACCAACACAAGCATTTTTTCCCAAGAAACAATACAAAAATTCTCACCAGAGGTAACCAAATTTCCTGAGGATGCCAGCCTAAAGTTTAGGCTGCAAAGTTCCCCTTATCAGCAGCAAACTTTGGAGCTTATGTAAGGGATAATGCTGCTCAGTGGACAAGACAGATTTATGACATAGTTTTCATTGGCAATTCTTCCACTCCAAACTCTGGGCAGTCACTTCTGCCTCCTATTCCTGCCCTCTCAGCCTCTCCAGTTCACCTCTCTAAATGAAGGGTGGACTCTTAGCAAAACACTGCATCTTACATTATTCTGATTGAGATGATGATTTTTTTAGTAACATGATGACAAAAATAAAATTGGATAATTGAAATAAGAGCATGTGATTACTTTTATTTGGTTTGTGATTAGATTACAGAAATTATTGTTTATACATGGGAAGTAAATCTGATCATTCAACTAGCATTATGGGAAAAGAAAAAAGTAGTTCTGGAAATCACAGGATATTGATCACTAAATATTAATTTTCATCCTGCAAAATAGAATAATTTTAAGGCCAGTTTCAGGATTTTTTTTCTCACTATTTGCTCATATTACAAAGGTTTTCTTGCGGCACACAGTAGTGCTGAAAATACAGTTATATTAAATGCATAATTTTATCTCATTATAAGTAGGGAAACATTATGGTTCAAATTTCTTTTCTCAGATATATGACTTATTTCACATAGTTGCACTGCCAAGATGTTCCACACCTGCTTTCCTCTCAGGACCACCTTCCCTACAGAGAGAAACACATCCATTGTTTTCCAGTGCTGAAGGTGCAGAGTCTGACTCTAGAGGAGGTTGCATAACCATACAAGCAGTACAATTATGGCAGGGAGGAAGAAACTTTCCTACGCCTATGAAGAACCACTAGTCAGTCCCTTGTGCCACATACAAACTGGCTATACATGGTTATATATGGTTATATCCATATTTATATCTATAACCATAACAAATACTGCTGATACAGAGGTCATGGCATTCGTTCTTGTGGCAGGAAACAGCAGAACTCCCATGACTGTTTAGCCCTGGGGATTATTTGTGGAGCTCATAGGTTTTCTGTTATATCCATGATCAAGAGCACACAGTAACATGTTGAGCACTCTAAGAAGGAGGTTTGAATTCTCCCTCTTCTGCTCAGTAAAAAACACACCACCCACAGCCTCTTCTGTGGCCATGTATCCCCTTTGTGACTTGCTTTGGGCAAGGTCCAGGGGGCTGGACAGTCATGCCTACCTGCATTTCAGAGAAATCCTGGGGATGTATATTCACACATAACCAACTTGGACTCCTGTGTTAGCCAAGGAACTCACAACTGGTGCCTCTATAACCAGTGGAGGAAAAGCAGGTCTTCCAGAGCACAAACCCAAGCAGATCCAAAATTGAGTGCTTTGAATTGTTCCTCATGGCTACAAACCTTCATGGACAACAGAGGAAGCTGGAGGAGTTCAGCCAGTTTGCTTAGGTGGCTGTGCCACAGTTATTATTCCTGAACGCCTGTGCAACTTGACCTTTCTGTTGGGCCTTCATTGTATAACCCACCAGACTTTCCTGCTCATGCCTTCTCAAACAGCTGAAAAGTACCCTGTCTCAGTTATGCAGGGGCAGGAGTATAATCCAGGCATGGGATAATGGTAGAGTACACAGACTACAGACTCAAGGTCTAATTCTTCTGCAGGCCATAAAACAAACCAAAAGAGGCAGCTCTTCTCTGAAAATAAACAAAATCAAAGTATCCTGCTATGGACTTTCCATTTTATTTTAATATTTAATTGGTTTAGGATGAAGACCTCCCCTAGGTAATTTGTGACAGAAGACAATCAGCACTGCTCTTGCATATTTATGACTCTCTCCGTTTTTCACCTACATTTTCCCTGTAAATCCTCATGGTGGAAGATAATGCAAGGGAAAATATATTAGTGATCACATTACTGTGAAGCTCTAAACAAAACTGGAAGTTCATCTACTCATACTTAATGGTTATTGACCTAGGTGAGTATTTATCTCAGTCTCACCTTGCAGCTCATCCTTATTACCAGTGTTGCATTCTGTATTCAATCATAATAGCCTCATTTTGAAGCTTTCCCTACCACCCCTGGAGGAAATTCCAAAGGGGATTATCGAGGAGATAGGCCAGGGTCGGGTTGACCCACCTTCCCTCGGCAGGGGTTTGCACCTTCACCTGTCTGTTAACCCCGGGGGCACTCCCTGGATGGCCGGGATTGGTGGACTTCCTACCCCCTTCCTTCCCCCCTGCCCCAGTTAAAAACTGGGCCTGGCCACGTGGCCGGGGTCTGACCTGAGGGCTTCATCGTGTTCTGAGTCCACGCCATTGTGTAATAAACATCTGGACTAAACCATCCCTCTGGTCGGAATGGTTTCTTCCTCTACTGTTCGTTCCAGCTCTAGAGTGGTCATACAAGGTATTGCCATACCCCTTGTCCAGCGTGACCTGAGGTCTGGGAGCCCCCCAAGCCTGTCTCGGAGCAGAACTGCCTGACCACCCGCCATGCAGGGGAAGATATCTCTGTGGGACAAACTGCAGCAGCTGCTTTCCCAGCACAAGCCAGCACGGGACACCCTGTCCCTGCTGAGGCACCACGGCAGACAATAACCAGTTACTGACCCAGGCATCCCTTAGAGTTAGATATCCACAGCTTAAAAATGGGTTCATCAGTTCTGTGTTTAGTTCCTTTATTCTCATATATGATGTCATCTACACTTGAAACCAGATCTTCCAGATGAAAATCTTCTGTTTATTATGGGGTTTTGTCTGTTGTGAAGAGAATTAATCTAGAAACCAGGCCTAAAGCAATGAGAATTCTTTTTCTAGTAAAAAATAAGTACTACTGGTGCTGGTATCTGATTCAGACCCAAAGCAAATACAAAGCCACATTAAACCAAACTTCTGTCTTTTCACCTGATACAAGGAGACAGTAAGACGGATAGGGAATGCTTTTGTGATAGATGCCCTGAAATAATTCATGTTTAAACTGCTATATTAAGTGTTATAATGTTATATTATAAAATCCTAAGTCGTGTCACAATAAAGGTTGGGACGGGGACTGCGGAATGTACACATTAAGATCATATCACTGCTGCCGGTAAACCGGTAAACCCAGAGACCAGGATTTGCAATAGAAAGATGGGCAGACTCGCAAATCAGATCGATATCAGACCGGTGATGAGAGCAGTTACTAAGACCATCAGGATCGATGCTGCGGATAACATCTGAATGGGACTCCTCGGAAATCCATTCAAACAATCATCTCCATCCGGAAAACTATTCAGCAGTCCAGCAACGCTGAAAGGATCTCCAGATGAATATGCAACAAGGACTGTACACCAAATAGACTGTTGCAATTTGGCCTCCGGGCAGAAAAACAGTATAAGAACTTTCTGCTCTGAGGGTATTTTGTGAACAGGGGTGGGGTACAGTGCGGTAGAGACTGTACCTGCGGTTCACCCAGGGCCAATACCGGGCTCGGCTCTGCCTTTTGTTGTGGCTACCTAGCACTCTGTCAGTTGATTTTGCAATAAATTTATTTTTATATATTTTAATTGGACATGCAAATCCTTTTCATTTATAACACTTTGAAAGGGGATCCTTTCATATCTATGATCCTCTGACAAGTAATTAACTCTGAGCAGTGTTGCAGTCAGTGTACAGTACCAGCAGTCCCAATCAACAGATTTTTTCCAAAGCCTTTTCTCTGCCTATCATATTTTCATTTGAGTGACTTTTCCCAGCTGTCCTAGGGTGACGTTATGATGTTTGTATCCCCAATCTTCTGTTGAATTTGTGCGGGATGTTGTACTCTGTGCACCGTGGTGTTGGGTCTGGGAGGAGGGGGAGGCTCTGCTCCTCTGAGTGACCTTGAGCATCTGGAGTTTTTGATGATACACAGCATGAGACGGAGAAGCTTTTTTTTTCCTTTTTTTTCGCTGCTTGCTTTTACTTCTGCTTCTTTAGTTAGTTAGGGTAGCTAGCTAGTTTTTCCTTCGACTTTTTTTTTTTCCCTTTTTTCGCCTTTCCCTGGAATTGTTCTAATCTCTCTGGACTGAGAACACGGGGGAGTGCTGGAGGGCTCGCACCTGGCACCCACCAAGATCCACCTTGCACAGCAACTTCTCCCAGCACCAGAAAGACTGAGAACACAGCCACCATCTTCACAGGGGACCTTCTTTATGAATTTCGTCATCTCTTTAGAGCAGCACAAAGTCCTTGTCATCGGGTATTGTTCAATTTATTGTGCTGGAGAGTGCTTGACTTATTGAATAAACAGGTTTTTTCCACTTCTCTCTGAGGAAGTTATTCCCAAACCGGCTGGGGGGGGAAGGGAGGGAAAGCCCCTTAGGAGGTGTTCTCCCAAAGTTGCCCTAAACCAGTATACCAACATCGAAGAATTCCTTGCTGACAAGCAAGTAACCCCCCACCGGCTTCAGATGTCTCTTTGTTACCCCTAAAACTTAGTTTGTCCTGCTATAGGCCTGCATTTCTACACAGAACTCCTCCTTGTTACTGCTGTCTGTATTAGCCTATGTTTGTACCACACAAAGGCAAACAAAACAAATTCGCCATGCATGTCAATTAGATAAATTGCTGTCACAGCTAAATTAAGTGAAACAAAGGTGCAGGCAGATAAAGTTCAGACTTTAGTCTTGAGGTCTTACAGATTCAGCACAAATCTCATGTCCAGTTATTAGCAATGTCAGTACTGTATTTCAGGGCTATAGGGTTAAATATTAATGTCAGCTAATAACTGATTTTATGCAGTCTGTACTGAACTGTACAAAATAGTGCAAACCTATTTTGAGATAGTGAGGCAGTTTAGACTGCTTAGACTAAGGCAGTTTATGTGCTTTATATATACAACAAATTACAATTCAGAAATAATTAAAAAATTGGAAATGCATAGAGGTGGGACTGAGACATCTATGCCCTTATTCTGCTACCTTTTTCAGAACGGATACTCACTACCCCTAACTGTACACTACAAGAAGTTTGGACACAATGCTGCCATAGCTCCTGACAAAGAACTTTTTATCTAGAAGTGATTTATCTAGGAGAAGATGGGGACAGCCTAAGAAATCTTGCTGTCAGATGTAGGTAGATTAAGCACTTGCTTTGATCTCCTTTACCATAATAATTCAAAGCCTGGTGAATCAATGTGATTTTCCATGTAATTTTAAAGCACTTGGGAATAAATTATTTTCCTATAGATGGGGAAGGAAACTAGTCACATAGTTACACATCTGCCTCCTCTTCTTCAAGTTCTGAGTGCTATCTTATCTGTTACTTATCCCAGAAGTCCAGCTCAGCTCAAGCCATTGTTCTCAGTGAAAAACAATATGAACCAGCTTAAAATGAGTTTGTTGAGAAAATATGAGCAAAGAAAGGTAAGAGCCAAAAGAGAAAGGGAGAAAGATGCAACATCAACACTCAAGTCTGTGTCAGAAGAATATTTTGGCTTTGCCAAAATTTATAAACAAAGCATGGTCAGATTGGATCAGTTCTTGAATACAGGCTTCTCTGTCTGGCAAAGATTCATTGGACAGAGTTGAAGGGAGTTAGTTGCCCTATTCCACTGTCAGTGGTTGAATACAGATTTATTTATTCTTTCTGATGTTCGCTAAGTTGACCCAGTTGCCTTGGATCAACTTGGAACTTCTGGCAGTCATTGATTTTGGTCCTGGGATACTTTTACATGGATAGGAAAGGATTATAATAGTTTTGCAATCCTAGGATAATGAGTTGTGGCCACAAAATGTTCAAAAGCACAAAACAGAAGGGGATTTGATACCTTTCTTGAGGCAAATACAGTTAGTAAAGGCTTGTAATACACAGAAAAACACTGGTATTCTTTGACATTAGTTCATTTAGAAATTAGCTACTTCTGCAGTATGGGCATATTACCTGTCATGAGTCAGTTGCTACACCTTAGTGGCCAGGAGAACTGGTAACTGCTGTGTTGGAAGGAACCTTTGTCTTTTGCAACCAGACGTGCAAGGGATAAGATGTGGAAGAACACTTGGAATCTCACCTCCCTGCCTTTTTATAAACAAGGACAGGGATTCCTCTTACAGTCTTTTAGTTGCTGTTCTTTAAAAATGCAACTTTCCATGTTTTTTATTACTGACTTGAACTTCATGCACAGGCAACAGGAAGTGACTCATTTCAGCCTGTACAGCTCTCAAGCAAAGTGGGAGTTGTGGCATTGTGATTCTTAGCCTTCATTAATGAAACTTTCCAACCAAGGAGAAGAAAACTGCTGCCTTTAAGTGTGGCCGGTTGTCCTTCCTGCTCCTGAGGAATGACATGCAGGCAGTTACAAGCAGTTAGCAATTCCTGGGATAGCAAGCATCAAGCTGCAGTAAAACACGGGTGCTTGCTTAGCACTGAATGTGTTCTCTAGGTGATAACCAAACACACAAACTCAACATATTTCTTAAACACATCCTTTTAAAGCATAGTGTAGAAAATGTTTTAAGAAGTTCTAGTTATTACTAAGAGTTCTAACCAAGATACCAGTTGCATTACTGACATGCTTGGTGAGATTAGGTATCTTTTCCCAGCAATTACTTAGACGTTGATTTATAACACTGTGAATCAGATTCACACCTGATTCACTGCAGGGCGCCTTTTCGCAGCTTTGCATATTATTTGGCACTACCTCATGCTGCAGTGCTGTCCTAGGGTGACTTCATGATGCTTGTATCTCCAAATTGTCTGTTCTGTCTGTGTTAGATGTTGTGTTCTGTAGCTTTAAGACTGATTCCAAGAGCGAAGGAGGAGAAAAGAGAAGTGCAGAGTTTGTTTTCAGAAAAGCAGCTCACTCCTCCACATTCCAGCTCCTGGACTGTTCGTCTGAAGCACAGACAGGCAGCGGGTCAGAGATCTCCTTTGCTTTTAGTTAGTTTTAGCTAAGGCAGAGAAGTTCCCTGGACTGTTTTTTTTTCTTTTTCTTGGGACTGTTTAAACCTGCTCTTGGACTGAAAGATCTACGAGAGCGAGAGCACCAGGAGTCTACACTGGTGGGCCACCAGGCCCAGGCTGGCATTTTCCAGCGCCGGAGGGACTGATTACAGGCTGAGTGAGCTGAGCTCTCACGGCTAGGACTTTCTCAATTTTGCCAGGTTTTATTGTTTCATATTATTAATTTCTATGTTTGTAAGCACTTTGTTTGTTAAATAAATAGGTTTTTTCCACTCATCTCTAAGGAGATTTTTCCCCAAATCGATACGGGGGAGGGGCCATTTCGGTTTGCTTCCCAGAGGGACCCCCATTTTGGAGGTTTCCTCCCAGATTTGCCCTAAACCAGGACATGTGGTAACCAGCATCACACCAGTTTGTCTGCTCTCTGCCTACTAATTCTGTATTTGAGTACTGGCTGACCCCACACTGACCTCCACACAAGCACAGACGCACAGAATGTACTACTTCCAAGCAAGCAATATGCAGGCAGGGATGCTTTAGTGCTTTACTACTGACAACTTCAGCATGTAAACAGCCTGTAAAAACATGGCTTGTGGCCACTGCTGTACTCAGAAACCAGCGCTAAGGAACAGCATAAGAAATGGCTGGTAAAGGACTGGAAATAAATCAAGTATTACAAAAACACGTGGGGCAAGACAGACATCATTATTTCTCACTCACTTGGATGTTCCAGTTCCCTGAACAAGACACCTGCTACTTTGCCCACTACTATCCTTATACCTACAACAACCTGCAGGAGTGCCTGGTGGCTATCTATCTCTAAAGGTACAGTGGTTTAAATTCTGCAAGATTCACATCTTATGCCATTCACTTTGAAACACAGTGTATGTTTTAACTATCACCACCACTACCCCCCTCCAAAAGTGGCAAGGGCACTGAGCAGAAGGCTGTGATACTGATAGTGAGGGTTCATCCAGGAGAAACTAAGAATTCCTGGATAACAAAGGATTTCATTCTTGGTGATTCAAGCAAAGCTCAACTCCTGCAGGGCAAATTTGTCTTGAAAGCAGTACCTATGTTGAATCCAGATGGTTTGATTGTGGGAAACCACCATTTCATTTTAACAGGCCAGAGGCAGTACTTCAAATACATATCTATTGTCAAGAAATGTTCCCTTCCATCCCTTCCATTCCCTTCCATCTGGTATAAGCAAAGCATGGTCAAAAGGCAATCTCATTTTCTCTCCCTTTAGAATTCCCTCTTCTCCTTTCCACTATATCTTTGTTAGTTTGATGTCTCTATGTCCCTTACTGTTTTGGTATTGGTTATATCTTTGCACTGCACCCAAGATTTACTGACTGCTTTTTTGAGATAAAGTTTTGGTTTTTTTTCAGAGTGCATTGTTTTGTTCCTAGTATTGTGCAGCTTTTCCTTGGACATGTTTTCTCCTTTCTGGTAATATCTTCAAAGTAAAAGAGTTTTCTTCAAGATGTTTTTAGCATATTTCTCCCCCTGTTCTCTGCAAAAATTTATCAAATTTCTTATTTCTTTTATTTTCTCCTTTTCTGGCATACAACCACTTTTAAGAATGAAGTTAGGTTCAGAATAGATCCCGGGTATCCTTTTGACAGCAAAGATTGCCAAGTTTGCTGCAGGTTTTGCTACAAATGGCTTTGATTTCTTGTGCATATTTCCACTCACAAACACATTGATAGACTGGATATTAAATTAAACCTTTGGGTATTAAACTAAACTTTAAACTAAATCGCTTCAGTTTAACTTAACACAAAAAAGACTCTTGCACAGAAAGCCAGTGTCAGAATTAGTACATTTAATGTTTTCAAATTGTTACAGCCTGTTTTAAATAATGCTTGTGTTCTTTCAAATTAATGTTTTGGCCTCTAGATAACTAACTTACAGGAGACTGATGCTTCAGGCTGCAGACAAAACACCCCCTTCAATATGAAAGACTTGGACTCCATAGGACAGGATTTCCACAATGTATTCCTAGACTACTGTGTAAATAACAAGCAGGTAATTGAAGTTTCCCCTAGGCCTTTTCTCCTGCCTCATTAGTCCAGCTGTGAAAAACATAATAGTCTGTAGATTTATAGCAAAAATAAATTTGATAATGGCTTTCTCTAATCAATAAACTAAATTTGTGGTATTTCTTATTATTATCTATACCTGAAGGAACATGAGAAGGTAGTGAAACAGCAAGCCAGGGTGAATTCCAAAGTCATGAATTCTGATGTGTTAAACTGGAATTCCAGGTAACTTAGAGCTATTTAGATGTGCCACAATTTATCATATCTTCTCTGTATCTCATAAAGAATGCCAGATTAAATGTTAAAAATTTTACTAAACTAGACTTTCAATAGCCACACTATTTAATGTAACACTTTTTAAAAGATTGCAGACAAACCTTATAGTCAAACCTTAATTGGCAGTTCACTGGAAGAAGCAAAGCACTGCATGTATGCCAGGTGGCCTTTCTGAGGAGAAAAAACTGTGAGGATACAGTGCTTGGTGTTGTGGTGTGTTTTATGTTCAGAATGCTTTGTACCCCTTTCTCCCCTCCCTACAGCACTGGTTTAATAATCCCCATTGTCAATCTTCCCTGACCCTACCCCTTAGTCCAGAAGCTTCCATTCCANACTAGCCTGATGTGGTACCTGTAGAGGGCTGTGACAGGATTTCAAAAAGGTACAGGATCAGCATGGTGCCCAACGTGGGGCACCCTCTGTCACTGGACCCCATGGGAGGACTGCACCTGTGTTTTCTTGTTGGATTCTACGAGGTGAAAAGTCTGTGGCCATTGGCTGCCCCAGTTGTAGCAGGCCAACTTTTGTCTGGCAGTGCTTCCGGGGAGAAAGCAACAACCCTCTCCAGCACTGAGAGGACTGCTTTCCAGTGGAGGACCTTCAGTGCAGACTGTCTGAGACCAGTTTGGAGAGTGACCCTAGGGAAAGCTCAAAGAGTCCTCAGTGTGTTGTTTGCTGCGTAGCAACTGGGGAGGGGGTGTGTGTGTGTGTAACTGGCAGTGCTGCAGTGAGTTTTTACTTATCCTTGTCCTGGGTGGCCGGTTCTCAGATGCTTTTATTCTGTTCAGTTTTAGTTTGCGGGTGAATTTTGCTGTGCTGTGTTTGTGTCTGTGTGACTTGAGAAATGGGTGCTAAGTTAACAGCACAGCAGAGGGGAGTTTATTTCCTAGTTGTGGGTCTCCTTGGGGGTGGGGAAAAAGTTTTCTCTAAAAGTTTGCTGAAAAAGTAAATTCAATGGCTCTTCTTTCACTTTCCCCAAGTGTCCCCAGACTTAGTAATGAGAGTCCCCTTTTAGGATGTAGTTCTAGCAAAATTTAATGAATTGGCATGCAAAGGGGACACCTCTTTAGACAAACTGTTCAGACTGAGTTCTGTGATTCAGTGCACTTCAATGGAACAGAAAAAAGTAAAAGAAGTATCATGCCAGTTTTCCCCAGCTTCCCCTTCCCTCAACCCCAAGTCCCCTTCATCCCCTAAGCCAAGAGATCTGCAGAAAGCTGGCCTCTCTCAGTCTCTCAGGCACCCCTGCCCAAATGACTTGGTACCAGTCTCCTGGGACCTTTCCCAGATCCCATTTTCTCCAGTTGCAAAGACCTCAGTTCAGTTGTCTGTGTCCTAACAGAGTGCCCAAAATGTCCCCCAGAATCCACAAGATGGCGGAGGCCACTTGGCTTGTCCCCCTCTTGTACTTCTTCATCCCACAATCCCTTTCACCCTTCGTCTGCCAACCCTTTCCTGTCCTTTGACCCCTCCCTAAACCCCTCCTCTACTTCTACATCGACTCCTCCCCTGGCTCCTTTGGGTCCTCCCAGAATTCCCACTATGTCATCCCAAAGCTCTACCTCTCAGAGTTGTCACCACACCCCTTGTTTCTCCCACGCCTCAAAATGTCATCCCCCTCTTCCGGCTTCCAGTTCCCATGCCCCTCCTTCCGGTTCCCACAATGTCATGGGAACCGGATGTGACAGGCTCAGGAACCAGAACCTGGAACAGGAGCCCATCCTCACTGCTGCACCAGTTGTGTTTAAATGTGGTAGGGGAGGGCAGGAGCACCCACAATGGGAACCCTTCCCCTATCAAAACAAAAGGGAGATCTACAAAGCACAGAAAGAGTTTGGAAGAGAAAGTGAGTATTTTAAAAGCCTTTCAAGGGCTACTTTCTCTTCAAGCATGCTGGTTCCTCGTGATCTTCGTGATTTGTTTTCATGCCTTTTGAATCCCACTGAATTCCTCCTGTGGGTAAAGACATGGAAAAAGATTCTTGAGGGATCTCCTTCCTGTGCTTTGGCAAGATCCACAGTGTGCCATTGACGCGAATAATCAAGCTTTAACATTAAATCATCTTTGCGGCGAGGGAGAACGGGCAGACGCAACGAGACAGGCATCTGAAATTCCCACCATAGTCCTAGATGAAGTAAAAAAGGCTGCTGAAAAAGCTTTCATATCCATGTACTTCCAGGCTTCCCAAATCAATTTTGCTGCAAACAAGCCCCTTTTGAGTCTTTTGTAGACTTTGTGGAGAGAATTCGGCTGGCAGTTGAGAAACAGGTAGAAAACAAGGTGATGCAACATGAGGCAGTCACACTGATCACACATTTGAATGCAAATGAAGAATGTTGGAAGATCATCCTAGGCCTTCCAACCAACCCGCCGCCGACCCTGGACCTTATGCTGGAAGCCTGCAACAAGCCAGCTGTCTTTTCCAGATCAGATGCAACCAACCCAGAAATTACTGCCTGACAACAACCTCAAGGGGTTGCTACAGCTTAAGTGCCAAACAGGCAAACAAAAGGGCCAAAACTTTGCTATAACTGTGGGGGGAAAGGACATTGGGCAAATGCTTGCCTGTCTCCAAGACCACCTTCAAATTTTAAAAAACAGAGTCACATCCCTAATGCACAACAACAATGCGAGGTGGTGGTGAACAAAAAAACTGAGGGGAGAGCACGAGACTGCCTCACGTGTTGACAAAAATGAGGCAGATCATGCTGAGGGAAGGGGAGGGAAGAAAAAAACTAAACAGACTCTTACTGGCTGTGATAAACATGATAAACCACTTGAACTGCTAACTACTAAAAGTTTTTACGAACCTTTCAGGCTTGAGCTGACAGATGGCCTCTGGCTTCGGAACCAAGACTGGCATCAAGTAACTACTGACCCGAGACACCCAGGAAATTTCTTTCGTATTTGCAGTAAGTACATTGTTGTTGGAGACACAAAACACACTCCACAAGAGGTCGAAGTTGTCCCGGGGCTTCTCTTATCAGACCCCAGATGAGTCGTCCTCTGGGTGCGCTGTGTCCATCCACCTCTATTCCTACCCAAGGGGCAGATAATTGCCCAGGTCATACCAATGTCAAAGTGTGACTGGGAGACCATGAAAACTTCACCAAGCGTCTGTTGGGTAGAGGTAATGGGGAAAGATAAACCCAAGATAACATGTGAAGTTCGTAGGAGTGGAGAACATCAGTGCCTCAAGGGACTTTTGGACACAGGGGCAGATGTGACGATCATTCCTTCACAAGAATGACCATCACATTGGGAATTGCAAAATGTGGCTGGAAGAGTCCAAGGTATAAGGGTGTTCAATTAGCTAAACAATCAAGGACCATTGTTCAAATCAAGGGGCCCAATGGGCAATTGGCGAGCTTGTGCCCATTTGTTTTGGACTATAAGGAAACCCTGTGGGGGATAGATCTCCTGTCCCAGTGGGGGGTCAGAATTGGCATTCCTAAGACCCCTCAGGATTTTTTGTAGCGGCTGCTGAGGAGCGCCATACCGAGAAGCTGAATTGGACAACTAATACACCAGTTTGGGTAGAGCAGCGGCTGCTGAGCAAAGAAAAATTACAGGTGCTCAAGAAGCTCATGGAAGAGCAATTAGCCAAGGGGAACATTGTAGAAACCACTAGCCCATGGAATTCCCCAGTCTTTGTAATTAAGAAACCAGGCAAAGACAAATGGCAGCTGCTTCACGACCTCCACAAAATTAATGAAGTAATTGAGGACATGGGACCTCTTCAACCAGGAATGCCTTCCCCATCGATGCTCCCCCAAAACTGGAATTTGGTAGTGATAGATATTAAAGACTGCTTTTTCCAAATTCCCCTAGACCCAGCTGATGCCCCACGTTTCACCTTCTTGATTCCCACCATCAATTGAGAAGCCCCAAGGAAGTGTTACCATTGGAAAGTTCTTCCCATGGAGTTAAAAAATAGTCCAACTATTTGCCAGTGGTATGTCGTTTCCTTGCTGCCCCCAGTGGGTGCCATGGTGGATGAGGCCATCATCCTGCACTATAGGAATGATGTCCTCCTTTGTGTCCCCAATGACAATGTGCTTACCTGCGTGCTTGACCTGACTATCTCTTCTTTGGCTGCTACAGGATTTGAGCTCCAAAGGGAAAAAGTTCAAAGGATGCCACCTTGGAGGTATTTGGGCCTGGAAATCAGCAGGTGGACCATTGTTCCCCAAAAATTAGCAAAGATGAGTCAAAGACCTTGGCAGATCTCCATCAGTTGTGTGGGTCTTTGAATTGGGTCAGGCCTGGGCTAGGTATCACAACAGAAGACCTAGCCCCCCTCTTCGAACTACTGAAGGGGGGAGAGGAGCTGAGTTCTCCTAGGACCCTGACCCAAGAAGATAGACCAGCCTTGGAGAAGGTCCAAGTGATGTTAACATCAAGACAAGCCCATCGGTGTCTACCAGACCTGCCATTCAGATTCACTGTGTTAGGCAAGTTGTCACACCTCCATGGAATCATCTTT